>JAOTQR010000109.1:24261928-24279573 GCA_025774065.1 Solanum ossicruentum | reverse complement strand
CATATATCAAAAAAATATATGTGTACATCATATATATATATATATATATATATATATATATATATATATATATATATTTGTACATATAGCAAACGAGATTGAGAGATGGAGGAGAGATGCGAGCGAGATTGAGAGAGGGAGGAGAGGGGGCAGAAAGTGGAGAGAAGCGAATTGTACATATATACCTGTCGAATCGAATATATATATGTGTCAAATAATTGTATATATGCAATGGGTATACATATGTATTTGTATATCTGACAAGTGATGGCAGAGGAGAGAGGCGAGAGAGATGAAGAGAGGAGAGAGAAACAACAACAAAATCCTAACTACAGCTGTAAATTGTTATTTTTTTAAACTATAGTGATATGAAACTAGCATACATCTTGACTTCCGAGGCTCTTTCATAAAATTCCAATAATTTCTCCCGCCCTTTGAAAGCCTACTGAAACAGAGTTGATGCTCCAATACCATGCCAAATTAATGTACCGAATTTTAAGATCAAATAAGGAGAATTAACACCACAAGTGTCAGGTTATGATGGGACGATTGAAATTCCTTCGCCTTAAATCAATAGGTCTCGAGTTTGAATACCTACGAGTAGAAAAAAAATTCTATCAAGAGCCCCCTCTAAAATAAATCCTATAATACAACAACAATAACATACTCAGTAATATCTTACAAGTGGAATGTGGGAAGGATAAAATACACGTAGACCTTATTATTATCTCGTAGATATAGAAAGATTGCTTCTAAAAGACTCTATAATATCATTCCCAAAAATAAAAAGATACTAGATATAAAATGATTAGAATGAACATGAATCTTATCATATGCGAATTCAAATTTAGTCAGGCATTCAGTAACATTAACCCACACAAAATTATAAATATCTAAATACTCATAAATAAAACAAAATTTAAAGTTAATATATCTATGGCATAACAATACCTAAAGAAGAATCATTTTTGGTCCAAATTTGTGTCTCTTTTATTTATTATTATTAGCGAGATAAAAAAGAGCGGAGAGCTTTTTAGGACTTTTTTTTTTCAAATGTTCAAATGGAAGACATTTTTTTTAATATAAAAAAAGTACACTTTTTCTTTCAAAAAGTGCAAAAAAAAAAGTGAATTTTATAGCTGCCTTTTTAAGTATAAAACAAATTAATGATTACACATTGATGCTAATGTATTGTTCATCATACATGCACTAATAATTCTTTATATCATTTTCAATTTTTTTATTGATTTATCTTGATGTTCGATATTTATAATAAAATTAGATTAATTTAGATTCATATTAAAAAATTTTATTTTAACAATAATATTTTTTATCAATTATATTTATAATTCAAATCTAAATTTTTTAATTAAAAATAAAAATATTTGTCAATTTATCACGACCGTTGATATTTATCAACTTCAAGTACTACTATCATTTATTTGTCTACTTATAAATTTGAGAAAGACATACTTAAATTGACTTAACGTACAAACAACTTTTTAATAATTTGGTTGACTCTTACGTGAGAAAATAAAAAGGAGAAAAAAATGATGCTAACAAAAGTAAAATTTGTTGACTCTAACAAAGTTTTTTTTTCTTTCTTTTATATAATTCATTGCTAAATTTTATTATTTAGCGATATAATTATCCAATGAAGACATCGGATACCGAATAAGTCACATCACTTATTCAAGAAGGTAGATCTGCTCTCCATATTTTATAAAATTTAATTCAATATTTGGAGTTAAAAATAAAAATATATTATATGTTTTCTCAAATTTTAAAATTATTATTTTAAAGGCAAAAATTAAACTTATTAACATTTGTTAATAGAATTATATTAAGTTATATTAAGAGATATACATTTCATATTACCAAAGTCGTCTTTCTTCCTAAAAAAATATTTTATCCTTTAAAAAAAAGACACGCTTAACGTATAAAAGTCAAAATATGAATATAAAATTATATATAACCATGTAGATTTCCAAATATTTTAAATATAACCTTCTTAATTATATTTCAAAGACTTATTATTAAGTACAAATGAATTAATTGCCAAAATTACTAGTTGTGCTAGTAATTATATTAAAAAAGTAATAATTATACCACCAAAAAATGCTGCAATTGTACGTGGGGTCAAATGGATTTGCTTGTGAGTCATACAAAAGTTGGACCAAATTTATGACACAATTTATTTAATTATTATTATTTTTGTATTGTATTTATTTTACGCTATAAAGTAGGCCCTTTTAAATATGATAAAATAAAGTAATTCGTGTATAAATTGGTCTTCTTTTTTCTTCTTTTTTTTTAGTTGGAATTGTCTTTTGTACCAACAGAAAACCGTACCATAACGTGGGATGTTATTACAAAAGTCTAATTAAAAATATAATTTAATACGTCGAGTCAAGAATTTAATTTTAATAAGTAATTTAGATATGAATATTTTTAAAAAAATATATTTAAAAATTAAATAAAAATATTATTAAATTATAATAATTGATAATTCAAAATAGTTAAAAAATATCTAAAAATTTAAGCTAAAAAAAGACTTATTTACATTACAAATTTTGATTAAAAAATTCGATAGATAAAATAAGTTAGTTTATTTTCAAAAATCTTTTTTTTTTTTTTTTTTTTTTTTAATGAAGATAAGGCCACCAATCACTGCACGAAGGCAAAGCTGAAAAAGAAAAAGTTCCTTTATTTTTAAAGAATTGAAAATTATTTTTTTTAATAACTTCTAAATTAGTGGAAAAAAGAAAAATAAAAATGTGATGTTATTAAAAGCGTAGCCATGTGACTTCCGACCCGTGATTGGAGGAAATATGAAAAAAGGGGTCAAAAATAAAAACTTTGTTTATACGACTTTGATGATTTGGAATAATTTCCGAAAATAGTCGCGTTATGTTTTTAAACATAGAGATCAGGCTGTGTACATCCAACCTCCCTTACCCCGCAATGAACGGGAGCCTTTGTTGGGTTAATGTTGTTGATGACTTGGAATAATTAAAAAGAATAATTTATATTAACAATGTATATAACTTATACTAAAAATAAAGGTAGAATAATATTTGTTTACTTTATAAAATTAATAATTAATTTTACCCTTAATTTCTAATTCATCATTATCATTAATTATAGTTATTTGTGATTATATTTTTCAAAATATTGTATTTATTATATTCAAAGAGTGAATTGGTAAAATTACCTCTATCATTTACTGTTTCTTAATTTTAATACCAACTCAATAATGAATAATTATTATTGGACTGGAGGAGAAAATTCTTTAAGCATTGTTTGATAACGTATAAGTCTATTAGTAAAAAAAAATGAAAAGAATATGTTATGTGGAAATTGATTTCGTACTTCTTTGACCAAGTGCACCATTTTCAGTCCCCTTGAAGATGATTATACTTTTGTTTATTTCACGGTAATTAAATTTTGGTGACTTTTTTATTGTAAAATAATTAAATTATTCAAAATTTAAGATAAATATTTAAATTTTTTCATATTTATTATTGTATTTAATAAAATTTTATACAGTATTTTCTAAGAGATAAACTGTACTATTTAAAAACAGACAAAAGGGTAATAATAGATAAATATGATTTAAATTATATTATTAAATATTTTTCTTAATAAGTATGTATTACCTCAATAATTCACTTAATATGAAATAATGGAAATAATAATTTTAAAAAATATATAAATAAAATACTTAATTTTACAAAAAGATCATGAGTTCACATACTTTAATTTTGGCTATAAATTCAATCATTGCTAAACTAATACATGTAAATGAGAAATCTTATGTATTATTTTGTATAGAATGAACTAATAATATATCAAATGATCTCTCTCACAACTACCAAAAAATTCCTTTATTAATATTCATGCTTTTTTTTCTCTTAATTTTACCACTTTAATTATGGTAAGTGAAAATAAATTCTGTAAATACCAAAGATGAATTTTCATGATTTATACTCTTTCTATTTAAGTTTATTTATGTGATGCATTTGATAGTCAAACTATTCTGCTTTGACTTTCATTTTGGTCATATACATTATCTTTCAATTTAACTTTTCTTTATTTTTATAAGAAGTTAAAAATAATATTAATTCCTATTTACAGGTTATAGTTTTTATTTTAAGAAAGTTTTGACCAATATATTATGAAGCCCCTCATCGTCTTAAAATGGATGAAGTAACAAATTTGAAAAAATAAATGTATTAACAGCGTTTCGTGAATTGAGATAAGATGATTGAAATTTCTTTTATCTTAAATTAAATAATTTGAATTTGATATTTAGAAAAAATGCTTGCAATAGTGTATATTATCGACGCAAATCCAAACTATTTTCGACTACTAAATTTATTTAAGAAAAAATTACACGGATAAGCAAATATATACTAGTTAATTAGTCAATATAACTATAGTTTGAATTAATTACGACTCACGGCAAATATCTAGCTTAATTAAAGTTTGAGTTTTGTACAATCACGCAAGTTATACAAACGTTGCGTGCAAATGCAGTTTGAGTTTTGTATAAGTCATGTAATTTATACAAACGTTGTCCGTGAATCAAATTGTATAGTGAAATACACAAATGTTGTGCACGAATTGTATTGTGCACAAAGAGAAATATACAAACGCTATACAAATATTACAATTTGTATAGCGAATTACACTAACATATATAAGTGTTGCACGAATTATACAAATACTGCTATAACTATAGTTATGAAAAATAATTACTCAGAGTATAGCTATGGAGCATAATTAAAGTCTTTTTGAATGACTATATATAAAATTCCTCAAAATTTAAATACCAAATTATTAAAAGAAATTATTTTCTTACCCTTGAACTTACTTTTAATCTTTTTAAAAAAGTTGAATTAAGGGGAAAACTATAAAAGGGTAAATAATACACTATTGTCTATTTTGTCTTCAGAAGGCGCCAATAATTTTTATTTCCCACCTTTTTTTCAAAATTATCTTTTCTTTTTTCTTTCATTAGTCATCAATCTTCACAGTGAAGTTATTCGACTTCTAATTATTTTACTTCTTTACATAAAATAAATATTAAAGAAAAAATTTAAAGTATTTGTAATTTGTAATTGTTTAAAGAGTTATATTGACCATATTTTAATTTTAATTTTTATCGTATAATATATTTAAAATCACATAATAAGATTTTTAATACATATACGTACGAGTGGACTATGTAATTCCACATTTGTAATATTATACAAACAACAACAACAACAACATACCCAGTAGTATCCCACAAGTGGGGTCTGGGGAGGGTAGATCGTACGCAGACCTTATCGCCACCTCGTAGAAGTAGAGAGGTTGTTTCCTAAAACCCTCAGCGTTTGTAATATTATACATACATAATATTTTTTAATACATAAATATATTGGGCGTTATGCATGTTTGCATTTATCACAAGTGGATATATATACTAGATGTTGATTGCTAGCTAGATATATTTGTGACATAAATTAATTAAATGTTATGATGGTAGGGGCCAAAATGTTTTGTTTTTCGTGGTTTTAACTATAACATGTCACATATTAAAATTAAAAAGTTGTTGAATTAGGAAAAAAAACATTCATTTTGAAATAGATTAAAAAAGAACGTAAGATAAATAAATTAAAATAGTAAAAATAGTCAATAATTAGATGCAAATTTATAAAAATACATGGTGCCGATTAGGGGTATTCACTGGTCGATTTTGGTCAGGTATTGATCAAAATCAAAATCAAACCAATTTAATTGGTTTTTAAATTCTCAAAACTAAACAAATCAATTATAAATATACATATCGAATTGATTGTTATCGATTTGATTGTCATTCAGTTATTAAAAATACACAAAAATAAAAGTAATGATACATTCATACAAAAAAAAATGGTGACAAAAACCCATTCAATTTTTTTAAAAAAAAACAGTTAGAATGATTGATATTCTAGAACTTTCAATGACTAAATTTAATGTGACTAAAGTTTCAAAATTCACCATTTTGGCCTAGAAGTAAGAGACACCGATATTTTTAGTCCCACTAAAAATTGTTACATACATTCATATATATGAAATCAATAAGATAAATATTATCTTCTTTAACATTTATGTTTTCATAAATAGATAAAAAATAAAATTTGATAAAAACGTATACAAGATCTTTAAAATTGTTTGTAAAAAGAATTTATCACGTATGAATAATTATAAAACATATGTATATAATTTCAACATTTTTGCACATGGAATACACATGCAAAGGTTCATTTTAACCAAAAAAAAAAACCTAATTAATTAGTGAGGTGTATTGATAGAAAAAATTTAGACAAAAATTATAGGGTGTCCAACTATTTGTTAGAGTATTTTAAGAACAAGATAATTATAACTATGGTTGGAATTGGATGATGATGCATCATTTTTGATGTGGTTTTAAAATAAATCATATCCATGTGCTACATTTGGATAGTTGGGGGAGTAATGGGGTCATTTGCTTGACAACTTTTTTCTTAAAGATTTGGCCATGATTTAAACTACATAACTAACAACAATCAATTTCTTAATTGTTTTTCATGATACCATATTATAAACCTTTTAGAGTTTTTTTTTTTTAAAAAAAAATCAAGATCCACCAACATGGATTGTGATGGAGTAGTAAATATTTGTTTATTATTGGTCAGAGATTTGGAGTTTGTGTCTCATTTAGTACGGATCGTCTTTGTTAAAGAGTGTTATTTTACCTTCAATGTAGGACTTCTCGGCACGAATCAAACTTTAGTTGGGCTCCAATGAAAAATTCAAACAATGATTTGTCTATGTAATATGTAAAATCTAAAATGTAGCATATGCCAATCTTTCTAAATAATTTATATATCTTATGAAAGTAGTTAGGGATCGTTTCATTGGGAATAAGTTATTCTGGGATTAATTATCTAGGATAAGCCATATCATCATGTATCTGAAATAATTTATTTCATTATTAAGTTATAAATGATGAAATGAATAACCCCACGACTATCTAATACCTCAAACCAAACACAGAATACAACAATCTTATATTTTATCTGAAATTATTATATTAATATTTATACCTCGCATTAAACGACTCGTTATTGAATTGACTTATCACTTTGATGTGTTAATGGAAGTTGCATAGATATCTTAATCTAGAGTTTTCTTGTCTCTTTTAAGGTCCTATTGTATTTATAAAGTTTTGGGGGTGATATACACATCATACAAAATTGTTATTCTTTTGCACTACATATATAATAATTGCATAAAGAAAAGTCACATCTTGTTTTGGTGAATTTCTAGAGGATTATATTGAATAGTTAGGTATCTAAATAATAATTATCCATGAAAATAAAACTTTTTCAAATTTGGCTGGTTGAAATTGAATTCCATGTGATATATTGGGATGGTAGGGAGCAAATGGGTCAATTAGAAAACTATAGCCTTAATTGGTCACAAATGCAAAGAGTAAGCTAAAGTTGCAATTATTTTGCTCAATTGGCAAAACTAATGTATCATACTTATTATTATTATTATTATTATTATTATTATTATTATTGATAATAATATAATGAATGATCTTTCCACTTTCACTTTATTATATCACTAATAATGAAGATTTCATCCATTCAATATTATTTATAAATTATTATTTTATTAAGTATAAAATAAATAATATTAATATTAACTAATTTAAGTTTAATGATATATACATATGTGTGGTAGTAAATTATTGATTTTTCTTGTACAAATCTAATGTGAAAAACGTTTATTGAGATGTTCTTAAAAGTTATTTTTTGTCATTTATCGTTGATATTTTGGAGCCAAAGATTCACTATTTTTTGGCTTTGGGGTATGATGGAATAAAGTAAAATGACTCTTTAAACTGTCTGCGCTTCTTTCAATTGTGAAGTAGCAGTTAGTCAATGCAACTTTCGACACTCATCATGGGTCATCCGGAAACAGTCGCGCTATGTTTTTAAACATAGGGTCAGGCTGCGTACATCCGACCCCCTTACCCCGCAGTGGGCAGGAGCCTTTGAGGCATTAGGGTAATGTTGTTATTGTTGTTGTTGTATCGCTGATGTTTTGCTCAAAATTGTTGAGCATAGCCTAAACCTAATTGGATTAGTTGATTAGAAGATAATTCTTTACAAAAATAGTTATAAAATATATACAAATATTATTGACACTCGAAATAACAAAGTTATGATTGAAGTATATGAATTTAAAACTAAAGAGTATAGTTAAAGCGTGTCTCATAATTTTGAAAAAATTATACACCAATTATATTAAAATAGAAGGAAAAAATAATTATTTTAATTTTTTTTTCTAATATGAAGAGGTCCGTTAAGATATTCATGATTAAAAATTTTTTCATCACTGATCCTTGATTTTTTTACTCAAAGCAAGTCCAAAATATACACGAATATTATCACATTCAAAACTATAAAGCTATAATCATTTAAAACTAAAAATCATAAGTAAAGCAGATCCCATAATTTTAATAAAATTAATAAAATTATATAACTAATTAAATTAAAGTAAGATAAAAAAAGAAAATTTTCCAAAGTATAGACACGTCAACGGAGCATGGTTGCTTGACTTTCACCTGTCTCTTATATAATAAGAAAAATATACTGAAGTTGATAATTTTTTTTAATGTATAATAAAACATCAATTAGCTTTATTTACCTAAGCTCATTTCTTTTCTTTTTTTAAACTTTTTTATTTATTTATTTTTTTACTTTGAAATGCTTCTTGGAAATTTCTTATACTTTGTTTCATTATTATTGAAGCTTCATGTGACTTCACAAAATAGTCTGTCGATTTTTACTCGAGTTTAGAACGTTCTTTACGACCTATTTTTGTATTATATTAAATTTTGTCTATTTATTAGTATTTTCTTAGAAAAATTGGATGCATTTCCAAGAGAGATTACACATTAATTGTATAGCAGGACAAGTGATTTTTGGTATTATTTATGTATTACTATTACTAATATAATTATTAGAGAATTTTTATATTATTTCATGGGAAGAAGAATATGCATGAGGTGAGAATAATAATGTGTATAAGGTGTACATTGAGAAATTCGGGGAAATCAAGTAAAAAGAAAATGAAAAGTCATTTTTCATTTATTGGTAAAATAAAGGAAAAATTTTGTCTTTGTATTAGAAAATACTTCATTTAACTCTTAAAGGTTAAGGTACCCTCGCGCCTTTGGCTTTGATAAATAATGTGAGTGATTAATAAATTTTTTAGACAGAATTTATTTAATTAATCTCATTAGATTATCTTTTTCCTGATATTGATGATCAATTAATTCATTAGATTATTAATTAATTAATTCATGAATTATTTAAATTAATTTAATTAATTTACAAATTATCAATTAATTAATTTAATTTGCAAAATTTATTTCAAAATTATAAATTTCACATGAAACTATTTGGAAAGGATTTGTTCCTTCCGAACCGACATTTTCTTTCCCAAGAGGTGTTTTCGTATCTTTACTGAAAAGTATAAGTGAGAAATTTCTAATATCTTGTCCTTGAGCGCAGTGATACAGATAACTCACACAAGTAAAAAGGAAAAAAGTTATACAAGTACATTTATGTTTCCTCTTGCAATAGTTACTCAAATATTTTCTTATAAAATTGAATTTTTCGACACAAATTGAGATTTAGTTAGATTTACACTAACCACAAATTGAACAAAAAATATCAAAAGAAAAAAAGGAAAAGAAATTATGTAAAGAGCTGAATGATCCGATACATTCTTTTAAACTAGATGTGAATTATTAGTTTCATTTATAAACTATTGATAGTTTTGAAAATACTTTTTTACTTGGCTAACTGAATTTAAATACACTTGTCATCATACAACATGAGTGAAATACACTACTAAATTCTTATCAATTTAAGAGATATTTTTAATATTTGTAGCAAATTTTGGGGTAAAAGAGTATTTTTAAGACTTTCAATAATTCAAACATAAAATTAATAATTTGTACCAAATTCAGAATTATTTTCAATACTTGTCTCTTGTATGATTAATTGAATCAACTAATTTGATAGTTGGGTGGAAGTTTGTTGTATAAAAAAAGTAGAAAATTAAATTGGTTTAGTTGGACTGAACATGCAAAACTATAAAACTAGTGAACCACTAAAATGAAAGAATTAATAAGATGGGGCCCTTCCATTTGCAATTTTCCAAAAAAGCTGTTAAAAACGTAATTCCACGTGACGGATTTTGTCGTTTTATTAACGGCTCTGCAAACATTTCTAACGGAATTTTACTCACAAATGTCACTTTCGCGGATATTAATATATATATATATATATATATATATATATATATATATATATATATATATATATATATATATATATATAGATATATTATAGAAATTACCGGAAAAAAAATTAAGTACTATTATATTAAATTATTTAATCATTATAATTTGATATGACTTAATACACACATATTTATCCATTGATTTATCTATATAAGATACAATCCCGTACGACACAAGAAAGGTACTCGACACTAGACAGATTCAATACAACAAGCTTGATCCAGAAAGTAAACCACTTGAAACCTCCAACATGCATGGAAGTTCGAAGTTCAAATCAATAACCTTGTGCTGCATTTTAAAGTGTGATCAGGTGATTTTTTTTCTTTGTTGTCCAAGTCACGATACATATACTGATTTGAATATTATGATAATAAAAAATATTTTCATGTTTTATAATCTTATTTGTTAGTCATGATCCTAATTATTCATGTAGCCCAAATTAGTAACTTGATTGATGGTCCGTTATTTGAGGTAAAAAGTGGCCAATTTACGTACAAGTAGACTAGTAAGTAGTGTCTCGAATCTTGACCAATTTGATTAATCTACAATTTAAAAAAAAAATAAATATATATGGTAATAAAATTAATGAAAAAAATACACATTGGCCTACAAAATCAAAACTTTTACTTTTTCAATTAGTAAAAAGAAGATATTGATTGAAAAAAAAAAAAAGAATGACAAAACCCCACAACTCTGTCCATGTTAAAAAATGTTTCCTTGCTTATATGTCAAGATATATAAACATAAAAGTTTCCTGTAAAAATTGATTTCTTTCCGTGAGTAGTTCTTTATTCTTAATTATTAAATATTTCAAATTCAAATTTTGTGCATAGTATTACCTTTAGTAGGAGCGCTTTGTTTTCAATGTGAAACCTTCTGTCACATATGGATGGATTTAATTGCATCTCAATGTGAGTGTCAGACACTATCGGATGAAACTCAATAAAATCGCTATATATATATATAGATAAAATTAAATTTGTAATTCAACTACTTACACTTAAAAAGTATTGTCAGAAAATCTTGAATTTATGAAAATTGAATTTTGAATTCCTCTCTTGTCTAATTAGTTCAAGATGCAACTCAAAATCGGAATCGCTAGTAATCGCGAGTCAACCATACGATGATGAATTCGTTCTCGGGCCTTGTGCACACTGCCTGTTGTAGAATGAGAGTTGACCATGCCCGAAGTCATTACATTAACCACAAGGAGGGGGGAAGTTGAAGGCAAACTAAGTGACTGGAGTGAAGTCATAACAAGATAACCGTACTGGAAAGTATGGCTAGATGATAATTTGAATTTTTCGTATGAATAATTTCTCAATATCTTGTTCATTCACAACAAAATATTTTCTTTGTTCGAAATAGTGGGATTAACTTTTAAAAGCTTCTAATTATAACCATACTCATTATATTCTCTTGACATGACTTAACATATTATTAGGACAATTGTATGTTTAAAGTTTTACTAGTAAAGATAATTTAGTGTGAAACAAGTCAAACATAGATGATGGTTGTTACATCTAATACCTAAAAAAGGTGGAAAATATATCTATAAGCATGTGTACATATGATTAGTTTTAGTTTCTATGTCACCATCCAGACCTAAGTTGTAATGAGATGATCGAGATTTCTTCATTTTTAATCAGATATCTCGAGTTTAAATTCTTAGAAATAGAAAAAATTATGTTAGAAATGACACCTCCAAATGCTGATCCTACAATGTGTGAATCTAAATGTAATCGGACTTCAATGCAAGTACCAGATATCGGATGAAAAAAGTCTGATTTGGCCAAAAAAGCAAAGAAATTGGTTCTAAAGCAATTTTCACTATTATGTTTTTGGCAAACTTCTAAAATTCCACATTAGTTAGTTATATATAGTAGGCGTTGACTCATGGTGTAAAAAAAAATTCATCCTAAAAATAAGAAATTGATTGAGTTTAGTTAATTAATTCATCAAACGCAACTTCAATTTTTGTAGCTGAAAATCGATCTTTTGCTATTTTATCTTAACGAATAAACCATTTTTGAGTTCCAAACTAAGTCAAAAAATCTATTCTTTAGAAGAGAATATGTATTTATTTCTGATCAGCATAAGCATCAATTGATAGAGTTATCTAATAAGAGTATAACTTTTACGAATTAACGATATAAAAATATTTATATAATCAGATCATATATAAATAACACTCACAATATATAAAATCATTACATAATAAATGCATATATATAACATAAATTCATTAACAGAGCCTAGAGTTCAAAAAAAGAAGTTTTATTATTGAAGATAAATGAAATAAAAGAAGAAAAAAGTGAAAAATAAAAAAGTTTAATAGAAGTGGTTATATAAGCCGTTAGCAGTTAGATCATAGATGGTTTTTTGTAAGGTATAAATGATGACAAATTGGACCATGCAATGACCTAATTTTAATTTGTTTGATTTTCGGTGTTCAATTTTCATATTAAAATTTGATTAATTAATTTAAATTTATAGTAAAAATATTATTTTGAAGATAAAATGTTCTCTATCCGAGTTTCCGCTCTCAGGTTAGGAAATAGAACTAATTACATCCGATCTTTTCAAGATGTGTGTATAATGCTTTCGTGTTTCCGAGTTAAAGTTTTAGCACAAGAAAGAGGAAATATATACTTTATTCGACCACCCATCAGAGCCATTGCTAACCATTGGTTGCACGAACTTAAATCCAACGCTCAAATATGAGACATTTGACTAGAAAAAAAATAGTACTCCCTCCGTCCCATTTTCTATGAGTTAGTTTGACTCGACAAAGAATTTAAGAAAGAAGAAAGGACTTTTAAGATATATAATAATCTAAACTAAGTAATACATATTTGTGTGACTGCAAATCATTTCATTAAGGATAAAATAGATATTTTAAAATTAAATCATTATTTACTAAAGATATATAAAAATATCATTCTTTTTTAGATAGTTTAAAAAAAAAGTAAGTCATATAAATAAAAACCGAAAAAATAACATCTACTTACTACTCTACCATACTCGATACTAATAATATTAATTTATTTTATACATATATTATTTATATAACTTTTTATGCATGGAGCCACCCACCCACGCACCTTACCCTAGTGGGGGTAGGGGGTTAAAAAAACACTTGGGATTGGGAAAATGTAGTGTATAGAGGCGTGAAAAAAATGCTATGATGGAGGTCACTTGGTGGTTGCATGGAGAACATAATATTGTCCCATTTTTCCCTTCTAAAAAGTACAATATTTTAGCCAAAGCTCAAAATTTTGTAATTATTTCCAATTTTGACTTTTGCCATAAGTTTACGGAATTAATTTCAAGCCTTGAAAACAGTTTTTGATAGAAAGGCATGATAAGACAGCGTATAATATAATAGATCCTTATGATCAGATCTTTTCTTGGATTCTATGCATAGCAAAAATTTTAATGCATCAAAGTTTATAATTTTTTTTTTATCCGTCTAAACTCAGAACAATTTGATTGAGTTTTTTCTTTTGTATGTTTGTTGTCTCTCCTTTTATATGGTATCCAAATGATTTAAAGTTCCTATTCAAGAATTTTTGAAAATTTCTATTTGAATTTTTTTAAAAAAATAAAAAGGTTAATTATGTTAAATTAGGTGATGATTATGTTATTGATAACCAGTACTAGTAATAATAACCAAATATGGTATCATATCATGGAAATAATAAATTCTTTTTTTGGAATGAAAATAATTTAATTGTTTGTCATATTCATTCTCTTTATTTAATTTTGTTAAATCTTTTCGTGTAATAATTAAACAAAATAATGCATTTTTATAGGGTGAAATTAAAACACCTTTGGATAGGTAGATGAATGATAGAATGACATGTAAAAATTGTATTTAATTATATTTTCGAGACAAGACTGGTAAAAGTGTACTCCAATTCGAAAGTATCCGAAGCTGATATCATGTTACATTATTTTGAAGATGAAATCAAGCATCAAATTATAGCCATATAAGATAAGGATAAAATTAACTTATTGTTCTGCTAATAAAAAATATTGTATACCCAATATAACATAGTAAAATTACATTCAATAATCAAATTACTAATGAAATTTTAAAAGGTGAAAAAAATTAATATTATATTTTTGACTAATTTTTTGTCTATAATTTGTAGAGTTAGTAAACAACTCATGTAACATGCAACACAACATAAAGTCAACATATAGATAAATTTAACATGCTAGCTAGATATATATGAGGTGTTTCTTTTTAAAAAATAAATTCAAAAAATCATTTTCATCATTCCAAATTAAATAGTCAATAGGTGTTGCATTCATGCACAAACCTCATATTCCTTGATCCGTCGATCGTAAAAAATTTGTTATCCGCGTTTTAGCTTCATTCGAATATAACTATTACTAAATTTCAAACTGTTTATAAGATTATCGTTGTTAACTCTTTAAAAGTTCGGTGTTCTACTTGTTCTTGTACCTAAACAACAATAAGACTAATCAAATTATACTTAATTATATGAATCGTTACTAATCGTATACCATGTTGCTTCACTTAAGCTCTATTATGAAAAAATCATTATAAGTTAAAATAGGTTTACGTTAGTTATCAGTCTATCATAAGTCTACAATCTCAGCACTAAAATAATTTTGAACTTCATGCTAACTCAGATGCATCTTAATTTGTTAACTGTCAAATATTTATTATTGGATCTTCAGATTTGCCCGAGTATTGCTATTATTGAATTTCGAACATTATTTACAAGGTTGTCGCTTTTAACTCGTTAAGCATTCGATCTTCTATTTGTTCTTGTGCCTAAACAACAATAAGACTAATCAAATTATACTTAATTATACGAATCCATACTAATTGTGTACCATATTGCTTTACTTAAGCTCTATTACGAAAAAATCATTATAAATTAATTTGTTTTACTTTGGTTATCAGTGTATCACAAGTCTACAAACTCGTAATAAGTACCACATTTAAATTTACAAGATACGATCTATCTAGATCTAAAGTGTCAATCCCAATAAATATTGAACTAAAAAAAATTCTTACTTTCAAAATGATTTGCCATCTGAGATGACTCTATCGTCCAAATGCTACAATATTAAAATAATTAATTTTGAAAATAAACTGAAATTCATGAAGATCCAAACAAAGATAAATTATAAAAAATAATCTGAAAAAAATGCCTTAATTCACACGTCAAATTTAAATATTATAATTAAACAAAATAAATAAAAAATGATTTTGACAAAAAAACAGAAATCATCACCCAACAAAAATTTTCCTCAATGAACTCCGCCGAGACCTCCGGATGAGCCCATAATTTTTTATTATTATCTTTTTTTGCACTCAAACTTTCTTTAATTCTCTTTCTAGTCCTCTTTTATTTATTATTATTTATATGTATGGAATGATAAATAAATTCCTTTTGTTTGGACTTTGGAATATAAAATAATAATAACAATTATTATTATTATTATCGTAACACCGTAGAATAAGGTAATCCGGTTGAATCTTGTTCCTTTGGTTGGAATGTTGGTGTCTTGAGGTTTTCAACGGAGCTAGAATTTTAATTTTTTGGATTGTGAAATTTAAATTTATTATTTTAAGCGTTAATAATTAAATTATAATTTGTTATTTATACAAATTTAATAAATTTTTAAATTTGTTATTTATACAAATTTAATAATTTTTTAATAACCTGAACCTATCAAACATTGTCACTTGGTAATAACAACAATATATTCAGTGATATCTCATAAGTGGGGTCTGGGGAGGGTAGATTGTACGCAGACCTTACCGTTATCTTATAAAAGTAGAGAGGTTGTTTCCTAAACCTTCAGATCAAAACCCATAAGAAGAAAAAACCAGATATGACAAAATGAAATGTAAGGGAAATGAAGGAAATTACTTGGTAATAAGAGTTTTAATATTATTAAATGGTGAGGATATTTCATAAATAGTTATAGTTTAGATACGCATGTAACTACAAAATCTATAATTATAATTTGCATATTTACGAAATATAGTTATATTATCCCATTAGGTGAAAAAGCTCTATTCAGTGATATGTACGAATTATATTATGCGGGTATCGATTGTATCGTTGCGTACTGAACCACGTAACACAAATAATATTTGCCTATGTGATAGTTTGGCTCAAGATTAGTTTGCGCAATTTCCCCGAGAAAAAAATTTATCAATGTCATTACTTGTTAATTGAAATGACATAAATAAGTCTTTTCTCAAAATTCAATGGCAGATTTGAATCTTTCTCACTTTAAAAATAATTTAATTAATAACATGGCCGAATCATAATTGACCACGTGTACAAAATGGTTTTGCAAAACTAAAAATATTTTTAGTTTACAAATAATGACATGAATGAACTTTTTTTCTCAAGCGAAAATGAAATAGATAAACCAACCCTTTAGCGGATGACATAAGTGAACGTTCTCTCAAAGTTCAATGACATATTTGAACATTTTCCCTAGAAATTAATATCGATTGAGCAAATTCATTATCTCTGACTTGTTAAGATGTCCCAACTTTTATCTTCTCTCTTCGTTTTTTATTTCGAAAGTAAAAAAAATATCTTAATGCACTAAAAAACTGTTATGCAAGTCGTTTGAAAAAAAGTTAAACTATAAAAATTTATTATTAATATTTTACTCTATATTTTCATAATTCGAACTCGTAACCTCCTCCTCGTCGCAATCATAACTAAATGAATCAATGAAGTAAATCTTATAAAGATATTACAACCAATTTTAGATAAAGAAATAGATAGAATCATAAAAAGGGTCATTTCTTAAAAGAGGTCATAGAAAAGAAAAAGAAAAAAACTCCTAACAACTTACTATAACTATTAAAGTTGAAAAAGAAAAAAAAATTAAAAATAAAGCCTAACTTTAACTTAAGCGGTTAGTGGCGGTTACTAAAGTGGTTAAAAAAGATAATTTAACCTTAGGACAAAATAACCAAACCACTAACCATAGTTAGTAAAAGAGGATTTAGTTGATAAACGTCTGTTAAATTTAACGTTTTCTGTTAACAGGGTCTTTATAAACCACCTTAAGAGGCCGTTACATTGGGCTCAGTGCACCTTCTTCTTCTTCTTCGTCTGCTCTGTCTCCTTTTTCTGGTTTTTGAAAGAGGAAAAATGGCAATGGCTTTGTTGGGTTCGAAGAAATGGGTTTCGTTTAGCTTCAGTTTTATGCTGATAATGTTGCTTCTAGTCGG
>JAOTQR010000109.1:24198082-24208407 GCA_025774065.1 Solanum ossicruentum | reverse complement strand
CATGTCGTCATGTGTGTTTGTATCAATAATAGTGCCTAATCGGCACTAGTCACGGTCCCGGGGTCGGGCTGTGACACCTAACAATTGGAGTGGCTAGCCAAAAACTTCTGAGGCACAACTTACAATAAGTAGGAACATGCATATTATTTTTAAGCTTCAATTACACATTATGTGTACATATGTGCAAAATGTAATTTTTTGACATATTATAAAAGTAACATATAATGATACCCCTTGCTACAAGGTGCCATTTTTTCTTTGTTCGATAATAACAAGTTTTTCAGACCCCACTTGTGAGATATCACTGGATATATTATTGTTGATAATAGCAAGCTTCCTATTGGCTTTGTCTCTTTGCACTTATGCCAAACTTTTATATTTGCCTCTTCTATATTCTATAAAAATAAAAATATAAAAAGTACAATTATCAATTCTTTTAATGTTAGGAGTTGTTATTCTGAAAAAACAATTAGTTAATTACTTCTTATCCAACAATACTTGTCCACTATTAATTTTGTATATTTTTTTAATAAATTATAAATAGAAGGTTACCAATTTATACCATATTACCCTTGAAATATAATAAATATAATGATTTGAAAAATGTAAAAGAAAAATGATTATAATTAATGATAAGGATAAATTAGGAATTAAAAATAAAATTATTTTCTAATTTTATAAATTGGACATATATTGTTATTATTGGATAAAGAGAATAATTGTTCTTGAGATTTCAAAAAGTTACCGGTAGATACAATTTTTGAAAAACTATTAAATAATTTAAACTAAACTTTTGTTGGTCTATTTATAAAAGTCAAAAGGCCACTATACCCATTATAAAGCTCATTAATTTTTATTTTCTAAAAACTACACAATTTATAAAAGTTCACTTTTCTAAAATGATAATAACTTTTCAAATTACCTTTATAATATCCTTAAGTATTCTTCCAATTAATCTTCCTCAGTCTGCTGATTTAATAAATGAAAAGAATTATATTCTTGTATATCTATATCTATTCAAGAAATTGATTACTGCTTTCCTTCACTAATAGTGGAAAGAAAAATAAGTTGTTAGTCCTGTTTGTGAAGGGGTCGTTTGGCATGCGGAATAAATATAATAATAACAACAACATTACCTCAATACTTCAAAGGCTCTTGTTCATTGCGGGGTAAGGGGGTGAGTCGACTGTATGCAGCCTGACCCCTATGTTTAAAAACATAGCACGACTGTTTCCGAATGAAATAAATATAATAATCTTGAGATAAAATTTGAGCGCAATTCAATCTTATAATGTGTGTCAGCTATTAGCCAATTCCAAGATAATCTTTATCCCATTGTTTGTATTAAAATGGTGCAATTAATATTTCATATGAAAGGTGGAATATAATAATCTTATGGGATATTTCAATTCCTGCAAAATTGGCACATACTCCCTTTATTCCATAATTAACTTTATTTTTAATATGTTTTTTTTTTATTGTTCAAAATTTGAGATGAATATTTGAATTTTTTTATATTTATCCTTTTATTTATTAAAATTTTATATTTTTACGGAGATAAATTACACTACCGACAAAATATATTTATGATTTAAATTATGTCATCAAATAGATAGAATATTTAATAAGATTGTTATTTAATAACCAATGGTGGAGCCACATTAGAATCAGGGATTCATCCAAATTCATTTCGACGAAAAATTATATTATTTATATATAGTAAAAATAATTTTTACAATGTAAGGAATCAAACCCTCACCAACAATGTGAGAGTTCAGGTAGTCAACCAACTGAATTACTGAACCCTCTTCAATTAGTTCATGTGTTTACTTGTTAAAATTTTAAACTTCTTAACGAAAATTGTGGTAACACCAATGTTAATAACAGTAACGATAAGGCGTATTCCTTAGAATATTCCTTTACTTAAAAGGTAATAACTGCATGTCTTATTTTGACTAGTAAAAATGGATTGAAATGATTAATGTCTTTCTCATTTTTTTTGACTTTGACAAATATTTTGGTCACTTTCTTTTCCACAAAAGTGACATTATAAAAAGGACCATAGATGAGAAAATAACACACACAAAAAGTAATCTAATGGCTTCCCTAATTATCCATCACTTTGCCTTTTGCTTTCTCTTCACAACACTAATTTTCTTCATCAATTTTTCTCATTCCATAGCTAATGAATCCTATACTGTTATGTTGCATAACAAAATGACAAGGGTAGTAAAAGTCCATTGCATGTTGAATGGGAAAGAAGACTTTGGAGAAAGGTTTATAGGTGCTTTAATATTTGCTTACACAACTCATGTTCCTATTGATGATAATGAAGCAAATATTCTTTTGTGTGCATTAAATGCAGAAAATAAAACAGGAACATTTAATGTGTTTGATTATAAGAGAGATAAGTCCCTTTGTAATGTAAATAAACTTTGCTATTGGACTATTAAAGATGATGGACTTTGTCTTTATGAAAATGGTAGTTGTCTTCTTCACTATGATTGGTGGAAGTGATTTAGGCTTTTTTAATGGTGTTTATGTAACAAAGGTGATGTTGGTTATGTGCGAAATAAATTATATATGGAAAGAATTAAGTTGTTTATATAATGATTTGGATTTTGACCAGTGTTATATAAATTTTTCAGATCTGGCGTATAGCGAGAACCTAGTGCATGATTATGTTCTTTTATTATATTAGATTACTAATAGTCATCAATACAAGATACAAACAGATACGCTTTCCTTCACTAATAGTGGAAAGAAAAATAAGAATTTAGTCCTCTTTTAAGTGTTAGGGGTTATTTGGTATGCGGAATAAATATAATAATCTCGAGAAAAATTTGAGATTAATTTAATTCTATATTTTTTGTGAGGTATTAGCCAATTCCAAAACTATATTTATTCCACAGTTTGTATTATAATGATGAAATTACTATTTCATACAAAAGGTGGAATAATAATCGTATAGGATATTCCAATCCCTGCAAAGTTGGCACATACTCTTTCTTACATAATTGACTTAATTTTTGAGATATTTTCATTACTCAAAATCCAAGATAAACGTTTGAATTTTTTTTTATATTTATCCTTTTATTTATTAAAATTTCATATTTTTTAAGAGATAAATTATAGTAGTGGCAAAGCTATATTTATGACTTTACAAAGGATAATAGTGAAAAACATGATTTAAATTATGTGATTGAATAGAGGGAGTATTTATTAAGATTGTTATTTAATAACCAATGGTGGAGCCACATTGGAATTAGGAGGTTCATTTGAATCTCATTCGACGAAAATTATATTATTTGTATATGATCAAAATAATTTTAATGTATATATAACAAATGTTGAACCTCTTCAGTTTTTTTTTTCCCTTCTAAAATTGGGGGTAGGGGAAGGGAAAATGGGGAGATGATTACAATGTGGAGAATCGAATCCTCACTAACAAGATGAGAGTTCAGATAGTTAACTAACTGAGCTACTGAACATCCTTTAGTAAGTTCGTGTTTCTACTTGTAAAATTTTTTAATGAAAATCCTGATTCCGCCATCCTTAGAATATTTCTTCTCCTGAAAGGTAAAATAATAACTGTCTTATTTTGACTAGTAAAAATTCTAATAATAACTATGTCTTATTTTGATTAGTAAAAATAATTAATGCTCTCTCATTTTTTGACTTTGACAAACATTTTGGTCACTTTTTTTTTCACAAAAGTGACATTATAAAAAGGATCATATATGAGAAAATAACATTATAACAAAATAATATAATGGCTTCCCTAATAACTATCCATCACTTTGCCTTTTACCTCTTCACAACCCTAATTTTCTCCATGAATTTTTCTCATTCCACATCAAATGAATCCTATTCTGTTGTGTTGCACAACAAAATGACAAGGGTAGTAACAGTCCATTGCAAGTTGAATGGGAAAGAAGATTTTGGAGAAAGGTTTATAGGTGGTGTAATATTTGCTTACACAGTTTATGTTCCTATTGATGATAATGAAGCAAATATTCTTTTGTGTGCAATACATGCAGAAGATAAAAAAGGAACATTTAATGTGTTTGATTATAAGAGAGATAAGTCCCATTGTGATGAAAATAAACTTTGCTATTGGACTATTAAAGATGATGGACTTTATCTTTATAAAAAGGATATATGTCTTATGTACTATGATTGGTGGAAGTGATTTAGATTTTTTAAGTGGTGTTTATGTAACAAGGGTGATGTTGGTTATGTGCTAAATAAATTATATATAGAAAGAATGTTTGGATTTTTACTTGTGTTATACAATTTCTTAAGATTTGATGCATAACAAGACCTTTGATACAAATAGATTGTATGCTTCTAATTTTTCTTGAATAAACTGAGGAGGAACCTTCGGAGTAAATATATAGATTGGTATATTCATATTCGTATAAAGCAAAATGACTCTTTAAACTGTGTGCGCTTCTTTTAATTGTGGAGTAGCAGTTAGTCAATGCAACTTTCGACGCTTATCATGGGTCATCCGGAAACAGTCGCGATATGTTTTTAAACATAGGGATCAGACTGCGTACATTCGACCCCCTCTTACCTCACAATGGGTGGGAGCCTTTGAGGCATTGGGGTAACGTTGTTGTTGTATATTCATATTCGCACCCTCTTTGCAAGTGCATCTACTAAGCTATTTGCTTGATGGTGCTTTTCTTGAGCTTGCGCTTTGTTGATTCCTTTTATATACACATAAGATTACTTATGTAGTTTATTTGACCAAATTTTTGAGAAGTTGAAATTTTTATTCTGATATTTGGTCAAAATTTTATAAAAAAAAGTAAGTGCTTACTCTTATCTTCTAAAGATAGAAATATTATTTCTAAAAGACCTTTGATTAAAGTAAAGGTAATAAAAAATAAATATGTAAAACAAATATAGCAATGAAAATATCTCATCTCTCTCGAATACGCGAGTTTTTGATAGCGAACACTCTGCCACATTGTTATTTAATAATAGGATATACCAACTATCAATAACAATTTTCTTGTACTTTAAATATGTATTTATATTTTTTTAATTGTACTATTTTACTATACAAAATTTTCTCTTTATTTTTTCTATTAGAGTTTCAAAATTTATTCTTTCACTTCAAAATTATCTAATTTATACTTAGATTTTATATGTGTAGGACTTCCATTATTTAAAAAGGAAAAATTTAAATATATTTTTAGATCAATTGGGTTATCATAATAGGATATGTAACAGTAGAATTTCAAGAATATAGAGGATACAAGTGTTTAATTTCAAAATACAAAGAATTATCCTCAATTAATTCATAATTAATGTCCTTTGACTAAAATTTTCTCAAAGATTATTTTCTTTTGACTAAAATGTCTTATAAAAGATACCAAAGAGAAAAAAATATCACATAATTTTTTTAATGGCTTCCCTAATTACCCATCATTTTGCCTTTTACTTTCTCATCACAACAATAATTTTCTCCATCAATTTTTATCCTTCTATAGCTGAAACTTTTACTCCTACAATTACAAATACAACACCAAATGTTGTAAAAATCCAATGCAACTTAAATGGATTTTCTCTTAAAAAAGGGATAATTAATCCAATGGGGGATGTTTACAAAATAAACGTACCAATTTATGATGATAAAGAAAATATTCTTTGGTGTGCAATGTCCACAAAGAATAAATCAGGAAATTTTAAGATATTTGATTATAAGAGAGATCAAATATTTTGTGTTGATAATTATTGTGATTGGTTTATTAGAACTGATAAAATTTGTTTAACTACTGTTGGCATCTTGGATTGTGCTTTGGCCTTCAAATGGTGAATTTTATGTTGAAGTATGAATTAAATATAACTTATTAAATTTATGTCTCATTGTTTCATTTATATATATAATTTAGTTAATCATCAAATAATTTCGTTAAGGTTTGCGCATATTTTATCATCTCAGATTCTATTTGTGAAATTTTACTGATATATTATTGTTATTGTAATCTTTAAATAATTTAATGTTGGTGAGGGATAGTGGTTGGGAGTAGGATGGAAGTGGGATGTTGGGGATAAATTTATTTAATTTTTTTAATTTTTCATTAAAAAAATGAGTTGGGCATTGCGGGGTGAAAAAAAAATCTTTCTTAAATTTTCTTTTTCAGTTTTCTTTAGATAAAATTTTGGAGCGAGGTGGCGGTCCCGTGGGGAGGGGAGGTAGGGTGGTGAAAAAATTGGAGGTAGGGGGTCTGGTGGAGTTTGAGGGTGATTTTTTTTTTTTAAATTGTGATAGGGTCGGGGGTAGGAGACGGATGAGGACAGGTAGGGTGGACGAATTTTTCTTGATATTTTCTAATTTAAAAATTGGGGGTGATAGAGGTATGGGTGGTGTTTGGGTGAGGGTTGGGGATGGGGTGAAAGTAGGTAGGATACGGAAAGAAGAAAAAATTTAAATTCTTTTTAATGAAAATAATTATTTGAGACTGAGGTTGGAGTGATAAGGGTTGAACGTTAACAATCTAGCTTTGATTTTTTTTAGCATTAGAAAATTAAAATAGGTTGAAACCATTTTATCCAAATCATATTTGATTAAATTCTTATTTACCCATATTTTATACGAATAGATTTTAATTTGATCTATTTTTTGCTCAATCTATATTTGATCCAATCTAACCATTAAAAGTTGATTACCATTTTCCTGATTATATGAGAGACACCCCCACTATAATAGTGGAAAAGACAAATAAATTGCACAGTTATCTACTTAAAAATTTTACATATTTAATTGAAAAACTCTTTAATAGCATTAACAATAATATGTACTATTTGACTAAATTGTTTATATTTCTTTATTGAATAATCAATAACTGTTTGTCTTCTGGTAGTAAGAGTGAGGAAATCACCCACGAATGTGACGCAACAGATGGAGTTACTTTTTTCTTAATTAGAAGTTACAAATTAGATTTTTGGAATGAAAAAAATTCTTGGTAAGGAGTGTTTTCCTCCAAATGGGGTCTTATGCAGCACAAATTCAGATATAATCGGGACTCCAGTGTAATAAGAAATTTTCTTATAAGGGTGTGTTTCGCACGAAGGAAAATGTTTTTCATCAAATATATATATTTTTTGAAAAATAAGGTTTTAATTATTGAATAGACCTCCTCATTTGGTCAATATCTAAACAAAGAAAACTAGTCAAAAAATTTATTATATTCTTAATTTGTACATGAGTTTTATGAGTCAATTTACTAGTCATCTACTACATATTATCATCACATATCCATTTCTCACATCAAAAAAAGTTGATAGCTTTTCTTACAAATCAATTTGCCTTTTATTTTCTTCTCACAATTTTCTCCATCATTTTTTTTTTCAATAGGTGATTATCAAATAAATGTTGCAAACCAAACACCAAGTATTCTAACCACAGAATGTTTCTTGGATGACACATATTTAGGGAAAAACACATTTGGAGACTTATAGATTCAATGTTACTATTGTTGATGGAAACAAAAAGATTGTTTGGTGTCCAATGTGGTTAGACAAAAGGCCAGGGTTGTTTAAGGTGTTTGATTATAATAGAGATCATCCAAATTGTGCTAATAATGTTTGTAATTGGATTGTTAAACAAGATGGGATTTGTCTTTTTTTGTGTTTGCTTGGTAGTGATGTTAACTAAATTATATGGGCAAGAGAGTTGTTTGATGTCTATGTTTATTATGGGAAGTTTAATGGTATTATAAAGATGTTAGAATTTGCTAGACTTCGATATATAGTGGGAGTTTAATGTACTAGGCTGTCGTTTTATTTTATGAGTTTTGTTGTACTAGCTTGTGGATATGATGAGTCATGTTGTTTTATCCTCCTTTTGTAATTTTTTAAATTGAGTCAAGTGTGGAAACACTCCTGAACTTGACGCATATTATTGGTTTCATTCTTGAGCTGTTGCTAGTCTTAAAAACATGCATATACTTGATTAATTGAACCTAAATATACCCCGATCTCGTAATATGAGTGAAATACACCCATAAATACTCGTCAAGCTTTGGCAGGGGCAGAACTAGCCCTTGGTTAGGGGGTTCATCCAGACCCCTTTTTTTGTTAAAAAATTATACTATTTATATATAGTTAAAATAATTTTTATTTATATGTAGTAGATGTCAAACCTCCTTCAACTAATCTGTTTGTCTACCTTTTTAAATTTTGAACCCCTTAATAAGAATCTTGGCTTTGCCACTAAGTTCAGAGGTGCTTTCAACAGTACTTCTCTCGACTTTTTATTAAGATTCTCATACTTCTCTAAGAATTTGAGATTACTTACTATGTCATGTGGCAGAATAGGGTAGATCAGAGTTGTATTTGAGTTCAGATCGTCAAATATAAGGATGATTTTAAATTATCAATAGTTCGTGAATGAAAATAATGATTTGCATCAAGTTAAGGGGTGTTTTCAAATATACTTCTATCTTTTTAATTTAATTTGATATACATGTTATTTACACTAGAACAATTTATGTTTCTTCCTTATAGTTTACAACGTTTTGGAAAGATTATTTCAGATTTGGTAACTTATTCTTTTATGAATTAAAATGAATTAATCTCCTATTTTTGGTCAATTACTACCAAGTCAAGAGACAAAAAGATCAGCACATATATTTACTAGAAGTTACTCATAAAAAAATCACTTATAGTTCGCTAATAATAAATCCTTACCCAAATCCCTTATTTATTGTCATACCAAAAATTATGCTTTTAACTTATATACAATGTATCTAAACATAATATATTAATTGTGTAAGATTAACATATCATCCTTATAAGTGAAATGATCGTATAAATATTTTTTTTCCCTATATTCATTGTCCAAAGATTTACTATTTTTTGGCTTTGGAGTATGATGGAATAAAGCAAAATGACTCTTTAAACTGTCTGCGCTTCAACTTTCGACGCTCATCATAGGTCATCTGGAAACAGTCGATCTATGTTTTAAACATAGGGGTCAGGCTGCGTACATCTGACCTCCCCTTACCACGAAATGGGCGGGAGCCTTTGAGGCAACGGGGTAATGTTGTTGTTGTATATCCATTGTCCAAATCACAAAAATACACACACAAAAAAAGTTAGTTTCCTACATGGCTCTTTATACTGTCTGCGCTTCTTTCAATTGTGAAGTAACAGTTAGTCAATGCAACTTTCGACGCTCATCATAGGTAATCCGGAAACAGTCGATCTATGTTTTAAACATAGGGGTCAGGCTGCATACATCTGACCTCCCCTTACCACGAAATGGGCGGGAGCCTTTGAAGCAACGGGGTAATGTTGTTGTTGTATATCCATTGTCCAAATCACAAAAATACACATACAAAAAAAGTTAGTTTCCTACATAATCCTCCACTTATTTTTCGTCTTCTACTAAATTTCATTGACAATTGGGCTACCAACCAGTAAAAATAATGACTCATGGCCATCAAAATTTACTTGTTAGATGTCAATCCAATGGATATTGTCACATGAATAAGATAATACAACCTAATGGTGTGTACAATTTTGATGTAGATTTTGGTACAGGTCCAAGTGTTAAAGCATGGTGTACAATGGAATTAGCAAGGAAATGTGGAATTTTTCAAGCGTTCAATACTGGAAGAACTCCTTTGTTTTGTGATAAAGGATATTGTACTTGGTTTGTAAATGAAGATGGACTTTGTCAATCTAATGATCCAACTAGTGGATGTACTAAGAAGTATTTTTGGCCAAAAGTTTGATTATTATAAGTGGAAACATAAATGCTGTAGTTAAAATTGGTCATTATTGGGTTGAATATTCATTAATTAGTATTGATTCCTATTTCTTGTGTTTGATTGGTAAGAGCATTTGTTTTTTCGTTGCATATCTGGTATCTGAAATTTACTGGCTCGACTAATTCATGTCTTGATATCTAATGAGAGAGAACCTCTTTTAAGAGTGTGATTCGTCAATTTCTATGCACTTAATTGCTATTAGGCTTTTTAGAAAAGTTACTCTCTGCCTATGCAGTCTCGACTTCAGGTACAGTTCTTAATGGACACCTAAAAGTCGAGTTTGTATTGAGACGAAAGGTACGAAGTAAAAAAAAATCTTATGACAACTACTTTATATTTTACTTAACGACCCATTAATTGAATATCGTCTTGTTCTTACTGATGAAGTTGTCACGACCCGACCCCGGGGCCGTGACTAGTGCCGATTAGACACTAATCCAAATCCTAAAACACATTCACTACTTATCAATCTTACAGAAAATTCGGCAGAGTTTCCTCTGTTTTACTGACTAAACCCACCTGCAAGGAAAAGCC
>JAOTQR010000109.1:24151161-24168451 GCA_025774065.1 Solanum ossicruentum | reverse complement strand
CGCTTGGTCCCTACGGGGGGTGTATGCAAGGACCGAAGGAGACTCCTTGGTACAGGCCAGGCGAATCCCACATCGGCCGGAAGAGGGGGAGTCCTGGGCTTTATATAGTGGTCTGGAACTTACATGTGCATAGGTCTTTTCCTGGGGAAACCTGGGAGAGACAAAACCGTGCGGCCGTATGGGCGGCCAAAGCGGACAATATATGCACGTGTGGGGCCAGGCTGTTACAGTTACAATTAAACCCTTGAAGATGAAGAATTGTCTTAATTCTTTGAACCCTAGCCTTCCCTTTTTTCCTTACCCTTAGCTCTCAAGTCTTACAGCGTGAGCGAGAAGAAAAAATATGTTTGAGAACTGATATGGAGTCGATTCTGTTCTAAAGCTACATGGGGAAAAGACCAAAATTTCCCTCATTAAAATTGAAAGTTGAAAACTGTGACGCTGACATAACACGTAAATCACATTCATTGAATGTGTTTTGTGAACAAAGGGGTACTCATCAATATGCCCTGAGTGTGTTTTATGAACAAATAGGTCATCAACATATAAAAGTATGTATTGAGTACGTTTACGAACAAAGAGGTAAAATGAACTAAGGTGGGAAAGGTCCGTGACGCATACCTGTCGTGTACCCTTCTAATTAAGCAATTTTGTTCTGAAAAATTTTCTTTTGAACTGCTTGGCCAAAAATTCCACTGAGACCATTCTTGTATATCTTTATGAACCCCTTTCAATATTTTGGCTTGGTCTTGACCAAAAAAACTCGAGGTGATATGTTATGCGAGCGATCTTAAATCTATGAGTATTACAATTATTTGACACAATAATAATGTAAACTAAGTTAAGTGCCAAAAATCAAGTCATAAAATTTAGGCATTTGTCATAGACTATGAATATATTTTACTGTATATAAAATTTAGGAAAAACTAAGTTTATGTCTTTTTGAAACAAACTATTTACATTCATATACTCTCTTACATTTATGTCCTCGCTATTAAAATTCACATGTTGACATCAATGCCCACCCTATATTATGTACCAATAGACTATCAATATGGCGACAGGGTATCATAGAGGATTAAATTCAGTCATATATGATACCGATATAGTATCAATACACTGATAGAGTATCACAAAGAATATATTTTCTACTAATTTAGAATTTAATGAATAAGTTTGTGACTTTAATAATTTTCACTTAATTATTTTGGTTATTAAAAAAAGCCCAGAATTATATGATACTATTAAGGTATAAGTATATTGATGGAGTATCACAAAGAATTATATTAAGTCCTATATGAAACCAATATAGTATTAATATACCGACGGAGTATCACAAGAATATATTTTCTACTAAATTAGAGTTTAATAATTTAAAAAAACAATTCTTATTTATTCTTTTAAAAAAAAGAGCACAATCTTATATGATACCAATAAAGTATCCATATACCGCCAAAGTATCACAAAAGATTGAGCTAATCTCATATAATACCGGTATGAAATATACATACCGTCAGAGAATCACATAGGATTATTTCATGCTGACGTCCGTATTGAGATCATGATGATGCCATAGGAAAAATAAAAAAGGAAAAAGTGGGTTAAGAGAATAAATAGTTTGGGTCATGAATCCATCAAGAATAAATAATTTGGGTTGGGTATAATTTGAGTAAATAATTTCACATTTAGTCTATTTTTTGTATTTTCCTTACAATTTATGAAGTTGGACTTGTGTGTCATATAGAATTCAATGAGGGTACTTATGTCTTTTCGTTGAAATTGTGAAAATTGAGTTGGAACACATGTTTGAAACACTTTTCTAAATAAAATCCCACACTAACTTATTTTTAAACATCATAATTATATAATTTAATAAGAAAGTAATTAACCATTAATCTTTCCTCAAGGCGTATTTAACACATGTTTGATAGATTTAGATCGTCGATCTCTTCTTCAACGATTGGGATGAGTCGATGTCGGTCGATGATGTGAAAACACTGACCCTTATTAAATACAATAAAAAATAAAAATAAAAGAATAAATGAGAGGGAAAGTTATCCTAAAATCCAGTCCAGTTTATTTAAACAAGAATACAAATTATAAATATCGTATTCCATCAGGTTTCCACGAAAAAATGTGGTCCATATAATATGTTTTACTACTATCATTATAATTTTCCAAATAAAAACCATCTTTCCTCACCTCCCATTTGCAGTAGTGTAGATAATTAGTATATCTTCCTCGTTCAACACAATAGACTGGGTCATTATAAACGACAAAAGCTTTGTTTTTTGAACCCCACCAAAAATGACAAAAATACAAAGTCCTATCAAAAATAAACTCACAAAAGTCCCAATGAAAATCTTCATTTATGAGGGGATAATGAAAACCAAGGTCATCATCCTTCGACGCGCAATGAAATTTCAATTGATCAGTGTTTGGAGGAAGTCTATTGATGACATGAACTTCATACCTTGTTTGAATGACACATCTTCTTTTTCCTAGTGAAAGGTCAAGAGGAGTGATTAATAACAACAAGAAGAACAAGATGTTGATGAATGAGAAAGCCATATAGGGGAAAAGCTAAGTATTGACTATGAAAAGGGAGTGAGGGGTTGTGACTTTTATAAAACCTAAAAAGTGAATGTGGTCAAACTTAACAAAATTTTGATTTGGATCCTTTGGATGTTTAATTTTTTAAAAAAAAAGGTCAAACTATGTCTTAATATATTTGTTTTGTTCATTTTAAGTTGTCAAAATTTTTCTAATTTGGTTTTCACTTTTACTTGTCATTTTTGACAAATCAAGGTAGAACAGAAAAAAGATTCCTATTATATATTCAATTTATTGACATTGAGCTAATCACTTTAAAAAAGTATAGTAAGTGGACCTGATGAATTAATAGGAGTAAGTAAAAGTAAATTTACTATATCAATAATTATTTTCTTAATGAGTATGTCAAGTCAAAGTTTGACAATTAAAACTGAATAAAGAGAATACTACATAGCTTATTTGAATGACAAATCATTTTTTTTCCTTGTGAAAGGTCAAGAAGAGTAATCAATAACAAGAAGAAGAAGATGTTGATGAAGGAGAATGCCATACTGGTTTTTGTGCAAATAATAATAATAATAATAATAATAATAATAATAATAATAATAATAATAATAATAATAATAATAATAATGTCAATTTCACAAAATCTTGACTGTTACCAAAAGATGAGCATTCATCAAAAGAAAATGACAGAATTGACTATATGAATATATATCCAAATTCATTCTTTGACTATTGGATTGAAAGAAATATTTATATTCAACTATCAATATTTATACACTTTGCTCTTCCATTTTATTTGTTCCCTATTAATTTAGTACAGAGATTAAGCAGTAGAAAATAATAGAGATAATTTTATCATATTATCCTTTAAATATAATAATACAATATCTTGAAAAATGTAATCGAAAAATGTCTATTAAATCCCTTTTTTGCTTAATTGGAATTATACTATGTTGAAGACAACAAAAGAGAGTTGTTGGCAACATGCCAAAATCGTTTCTACGAAATTAGAATTTCAATTTTATGAATTATGAAATTTTAAATGATTACTTCAAGTGTTACTAACGTTGTTTTATTAAAATCATTGGTTTGGTGATATTTCTCTTCTTTAACCCATCTGTCTCTTCATAGTTAGTTGACAAACTCAGTTTGTTTTTGTAAGATTTAGGGGGTGAAAATCAAGCTTGAAGAAGTGAGTTTGAACTTTTGAGAGAAGAAAATAATTTGGATCACATGAAGATAAATAAATATTGTTCGTCCAGTGTAACCTAAACAGAGAGAAATTTATTACAACATATCCAATGTAACCTTACAGATGAAGTCTAGGAAGGGCAATGTGAGCAAGATCTTACTTGTGTAACAATCCATCTTGAGATGAGATGTCCCACGTCAGCAAAACATAGGAGAGATGTTGAGTATATAAGTAAAGGATTGATCTATATACTGTAAGGCGCCTTTTGGGGTAAACCCAAAGGAACAAATCCGTGATGAACTAGGCCCAAGAGCGGACAATACTTCATAGTATTGGGTCAGGTCGTTACAGATGATATCACAGCCACTCTTGTGTCATCCTTGTTAATGTGGGACTAGAGTTCAACTGAATTTAGTCAGTGCTGAGTCTAAACACTGTTTCCAATGGATCCTTAGTTTGGTCAAGCAAAGGATACCAAGATCGGCAGGAAGGAAACACCACTGAAGAGTACAACAGCAGGAGAGTTACTAATAATAATACTAATAAGAAAAAGAACTAAAAAATATTCACTAACGACTAACCTTATATTCTAATCCTCTAAAAAAATAAAAATGTGATCCATATAATATGTTTTATTACAATCATTATCAATATATTGTTTCGAATAAAAATCACTCCCCTCACCTCCCATTTACAATACTCTAGATAATTTACATGTTTTCCTTATTTGACATAATAGATTAGATCATTAAACACATCTTGAACCCCATCAAAAGTGATAAAAAAAACAATATTTATTCAAAGCTAACTCACAAAATGATCAATTAAAGTCTTCATTTATGGCAGGATCTATTATTTATATTCGCTTTGTTCTTTTTAGTTGTCACATTTTTATTTTTGATAATTACTTTGACTGATATTTAAATATATATTTTTCATCATAACAATATGAAAAAAAAATAGAGTTTAAAATTACTTTGCTGCCCGTGCGTTGTTTTTTTATGAGATTGGGCTGTCAAGATGTGTTTATTAAGTGCTAATACTAGTTTTATCACCTACTCTGTTGTAGATAAATATTTGTGGGAAAAGGAGGTCACTTTGAGGTAATAATGAAGTCGTACAACGAGGTATGTAAGGCTACTCAATTTCGTATTACTTGGCATGAAATCTAGATTCTTCCTTGGCACATAAACGCACTTACCAACTCCGACACAGCTAATAAATGTGTCTCCACTCTTTCACATGTTCATATGCTCTCATACATAGTCATTTGCAAATCTGCACACATACTTGGGTACCAAGATACACGAGTTCTTTCTGCTAAACAAACTTCATATGTTGTTTCATCTTCTACGCATTTCATTATTTGTGTAACCTACTCATTTCGTTATCGTACTGTCTTGTATAATTATTTACATGTTACATACTATATCTATGGTCCTGCAGCTCAAATATTATGACCACCAAAAGAATCATCTCAAAGGTAAATGAAAGATAAAGCATGCTACTTATTTATGGGTGGTATCTAAGGGGTGGAAGAATCACCTAGTATGGATCGATCCCATATTACGGGGGTATCCCAGGGGTGAAAGGAAAGCTTAGCATGGGTCGATCCCGATATTGATTTGCCACTGATCAGCTGGTCATTTGTATTATATGTTGTGCACAAATTATACAGTAAAGAAAGGTAAAGTAATAAAAAGGACATAAAGTATATGATTCCACAGTGTGACTAAAGGTGGTCTCTTATCCTTACACTAGTGCATGATTTCATTTGAGTTCCTACTTCATATACAGTGCTTCCTGCCTTACATATTCAGTACATTATCTCGTATTGATGTCTCTTACGGGAGACCTGCATTTCATGTTGTAAGTACGGGAGCTAGTAGATCTCCCTGGTAGAAGTACAGGATATCCAGCTGTCGTTACTGAGCTTCAGGTTGCTTCGAGGCTTTGTGTGTCTAGAACTTATATTTTTGTATTGTATAGTTAGTCAGGAGGCGGGAATTCGATCCTTATCAGATACTTTTCCTTATCTAGAGGTTTTATAGACAATGTAAAGTGCGGTCATGTCTCGTACTTGAGACATTGTGGCTCCAACAAACTAATCATATGCATTTCCTTTTGACTTGTTATTATTTTTTACTTTCTTGAATACATGCTAAATATGAAAACCCCTTATAACGTTCATAAAAAGTGCATGATTATATGTTTGTTCTCCTAAACCTTATCGATAATGGGTATCAGTATGCCTTAATGAGACTTTGAGGTGTGACATTTAATTTTAATATGTTTTATTTTTATGCTTTATTTGATTTCCTACACTTATTTGGATAATTGTGCGAAATTGGCCTATTTTAAAAACAACAAATAAAAGAAAAATCAATAAGAGAGAGAGAAAACAACAAAAAAGGTAAGAGATTGAATATACCATGTTGTGTTTGAGAAAAATTTTAAAATACAAGGTAATAAAATTTTTAAATGTTGTGTGTATTTGAGAAAATTTTACAAGGCAAAAAATATTTTTAAAAAAGTAAGCAAGCTAACACAGCAAAAACATCTGCAGATTCAGCAAACATCAATTTACCCTAAGTTGCCCGGACTCCTCACTTTCAATGCCACAATCATATCAAATTCTCTAAAAATACAATACTTTTTGAAGAGTCCGAGCAACATAGAATTTACCCGATTCTTGACTTTCATGTCCCTTCAGGCAATGAAACATGAAAAACGTCGAAAAGAACAAGCATCATTGTACAGAAAATTTAGAGAAGTAATGTAAAACTATTACTCTTATTAAGGAACAAGACTATCTCTATCTATATATATTCCCAGAAATCAGAAACCAACAGGAGAAAAAGCATCGGGTTGGTGGCGGGCATTTTACATAAACTAACCGCTCATTCAACACCCCTATACATCTGTCTACCTGACGAACTAGGAAAAGAAACATCATAATCCGAAAGCCTATTTACATGCAAGTTTATACAGTATTATGACTCGGGCTGCTCAGTCTTCACAGCTGCACGCGGTGATGATATGCAGTTCCCGTTTTGAAGGTAGAGGCTGTTGGCAACTATGGAATCACTAACCAAGCCCGCAGCATCAACATCATCAAAATTGAGAGCACCCCTGAGCTTCCGAGTGCTGCAGATGAGTGAATGTTTTGAGTTGAGAATTTGACATGAAATGTATTTGGATAAAGGAGTTTTGGTGACAGGTAAACAAGAACCACATACCCGTTCAAGCGATTATTGATTACTGACAGATCTTTTGAAGGGCTCTGATAAGCATGAGTGCTTTCTCCCACACAAGCATAGTAGCTTTTAGAACTATGGGAAATCAAGGCATCCATCTGAAATAAAAAATAAGAGATATAACGGACTCACAAAAGGTGGTATTCATCCAAACTCCTAACACTAGATTATAAAATCAATCGGGGCTCAGATTAAAGGGAAATTCTAATAATTCCAACTGTCGGATTGAAAACTGTTGCTCCTAATATTGCGCTAGGTTAGTGAACACTACAACTAGCAATGGACAAGTAGCTTTCCACCATCACCGGGACAAGCAGTAATCACAGAAAATTGGATCACCGGCTCGGCAGAAAAATCACCTCTCCCTTCTGATTAAGCATCTTTCGTTCCACCAACTCTCCTGTAGCTGCTACTCTTTGGATGCGCACAAGATAAACCCTACTCCTATGCAATAGCTCGCAAACTACACGAGAGAGGTAACCAGCACTAGGCAAGCCCAATGTAACAAGCTCAATCCAAAAGGCAAATCCCTTGCTTTGCTAGCAAGGGATTTCAAATTGAGACCTCCAACATGAAAGTCCCAAGCCCGACAATAAATAGGAGTCCTTACTTATCTCATTCCTAATTAAAACATGCAAGGTAATTTATGTGATCTATAAAGATATTCTCAGATATGAAGAAGCCAAGCAATAATATAGTTAAGCTTAAATCAGCATCTGAATTTTGGCAAGCTGGAAACACGATGCAGAACTTCAAGTCACATTGAGAAAATGTAGAGAACAAAATCACTACCTTAGATGATCGCAGAGGAGAGACATAAACATTATGAACAGCAGATACTTTCTTTGGAGACATGTCAGGGAGACTGGGAAATGAAGATGGTTTGGGGGATGCTGGACCTTGACCTGAATGAAATGAACCAAAAAAAGTCACAGATTTAACATTTGTACATCAGAAAAAAATCACATACAGAAAATATATTACTTCATAACCGCACAATGAAGAGAACTCACCGTCATTCTTGGCCTTCTCAACGTGGTTCTTCTTTTGCTCATTTCCACTAGGTGCGAGCTCAACTAATAATGGCTTAACAGAAGGAATAAACATTTCGTTGTAGAATGTGATGATATCGACGTGTTCTGAACCTGTTTTCTGTTTTAAATCCAAAAAAAAAATGGTCAGTGATTCTAGAAACAATAAGAGACTCACGCCAACAATCTAAAGACTGACAACATTACCCCATTGTGGCGTGCTGATGTCCAGTCAACAAAAACACTTCGAAAAACTTGTGGTTTGCACTGAGGTTGCTTTCGATAGTTGTATATAATTTCTTTGAAGGTCAAGTTAAGTTGTGAAATCTGCATACAATCAAGAAACAAGGTGTGAAGCTAGAGAATACAGACTATCAGCTCCAAGATCCATCTTTTCCCCAAAAATTTACCTTGGCAACTCCATAGAAAGAGCAAAGGATGAGCTGGTCAATATGTCTGTTGAAGAAAAGACTTGTCCTTTGATTGAGAATCTTCTGAAAAAGGCAATATACAGTCTCTCTTATTTGCTGAGAAAGTTGTAGCCGCTCAATCATGCCATTGATTCTGACAGCAGCCAACTTTACAATCTACGTGGAACATGACATAAGAGAGGAAAAAAGGTCAAATAATCAGTGGGCTGAACCAAAGAAAATCCTAATTGAAAAAAACATCTGGTTATTACAGAGATGCAAGTTTTTTTCCCAAAAAGAAGTTGAAAATTGCAGCCCCTGAGGAGCACTATTACCACTAAATGGCTAATAGGCATGTGAACATTTGAACATCAAAGTGTGCCAGCATAACCACTTCAAAAAGAGATTTTGGACAGCATAATCAACATAAAAACCGATAGAATGATGACAGCTTTACCTTGCCAAAGAATACATTGATTGATGTCTCAGCACATGTTTCCCCTCCACCACCAGGGTTTGGTCTTGTTGGACTGTTAAAGTTCAAAAGATTAACACTTTATAGCAACAAACAGATCCCTAGATTATAGAGTAAATAAAAACTCAAGAATCCAACTATAACTCAAAAGTACCTCGCGAACGCAGACTGCAAAGGTGGAGGAAACTTCGACTTTATATTGGTGAGAGCCAGAAAACGATCCTTCACAGGTGATGTGAAGGAATTTCGCTCAACCAACACACTTCGATATTCAGTACACAATCTCTTTGGCGACCGGATATCACAGATATGACCTAGCAAGATTAATAATTTAAGATAAAGTCAGGTTAGTTTTGCTCTCGAAATTCAGGATTAAACCGGCATGAAATTCACCAAGCTTTGAAATAGAGGTAAGCAGGATACCATTAGAGGCCAAGTCACTCTTCTGCAAAGGTGGCACTTGTGGTAAATTCCCTGAAGATGGGTTAATGTGCATTGCAATTGCATCCAAGGATGGCATTGGTTCAGCCAACAGGCCCAGGCGATTAATTTCAGCAGAAAGTGATGGTCTTGCAACAGTCAAAGAATTGTACATTGAAGAGCCTTTTTCCCAAACCATGCTCTCCAAGAGCCGTTCTTCAAGTGAATTCAGATGGCGTCTCAGTTCTCGAGGAAGACTTTCTTCATGCCTGATGAAGCTCTCTATCACCTTACTGAGATCAAAAGATGTAATTCCTGTTCTCTCCAAAACAGCTGGAAACAACATAGTAACTGTCTTGTGAGTAGCAAGAACCAGTTCAGCAGAGCAGGCAAGCATACATCTATGAAACCTCTCATTGGTTAGCAATGAAGTTAAATTGGTCACATGCAGAATTTGGGATTCTGCAACGCACATAGACTGCAGAACCCTATAGTACAACTTCAAAGCCTCAGATCTACGTTGCTCAGCCCATATGTTATCCATTAAGCTCGTGCTTTGCAGGCTCCCAGCTGCACAAAGCTCCCCGGGACCACTACTTGGAAATATAGCCTCCAGAATAATGTGAGCCCTCCGGATCACGTCAGCTGATACATTTCTATCACAGGAGGACAAAAATCTCTCCAGCTCTGCTGAAGGTTTTGGCTGTAGTGGAGCTATGACAGTACGCAGCCACCTGGCAGTTGTCATCGCTGTGGTTACAGGGGTAGCTGCCATCTTTGAGTTACCACAATTTGGATTGTTATTAACATTGGATGCACCAGGAGAACGGTAAGGAGAGAGTGGGCTTGTAATTGTCTTTGCTGGGGAAGCCATTGTGTCAAATTTCCTCTGCACAACAGAAGACAAACACAAACGGTTTCAGAGTTGTTCAATTTACTGCATGATCACTTTAACAAATTCAGGATATCACGAGAACAAACCTTGATTCCATTCATATTGACTGCACCTCCAGACAAGCTCCCTGACCCCAGCAAGCTATCCTCATCATTGACAAAAATCCTCTCATCCAATTCACCCTTGTTCTGAATTGCATCGCTGTAATCCTTCTCCAGCATACTTATACTTGATGATAAAGAAGATTCTTCCAGTAAATTTTCAAAATAGGTCAAACCATCTGCGCAAGAACCATCCCAACTTTCAGAAAAAAGCAAATAACTAAAGCAAGAGATTGCTGAGGTTGAGACAAACCTGTGTCAATATGTTCCAGGTTCTCTGCCTTGCATTCTGAAGCCAAACAAGGTTTGTTCTTCAATTTTGCTGTTATTAGACTATTAACTTTGTCCATGGTCTCCCTTAAGTCGTCTATTGAGGTCTGATAAATGGTGCTTAATGAAACAAGCAAGTCCAATTTGTCTCCTTTCTTAACTGTAAGAAAATCAGCTTTAGTATAAGGTCAACACCATCACAGATCTCCACATAGAAAAGTTATGGAGGTAGTGGACCAAAGCCGCAATTCTCTTAATGAAAATATGTAAAGATAATTACCAAATCGAGGGGAGTCAATGTTGAAATTTCTGAAGCAGACAGGCACGTGTATTATTAAGATTGCCTGCACCATAGTTTATGAAGCATTAGTCAGACATGTCACCCTATTTATTAAGAGCAACATGGTATTATCCAATCCATAGAATTGCAACGGACAAAATGATTAGATGCACTGTATTTAGTTCTTGAATATGTAACTGTTATGCAAGTTGTATCAATGACAAAAAAGAGTATACATGTGCCAAGCTCAGCTGGTTTAAATGCATAGTGCAGCTGAGTATGCATTTTGATGAAGAAAATGTGCAGATGAACAATAAACCCACTGGCCTTATAAGTGATCAATTTTTAAAAAAAAAATGATGTTTCCGTTGAGTTCCACCTTGAGCACATCAGTGCCTGCACTAAACAACTACATGGTACAAAGCACGAATCCAAAAGTACGCCTGGCAGAATTAAATGCACCTTTACAACATTGCACACACAAGTTATACAGAGTCTATTATCAGCATGCCCAATACAACATGCACATAAAACAAAATAAATCAGACAGAACTGCAACATTCAACAAAAATGAAATAGATACTGACCAGCACAGAAACTAAACCATTTGTGCAAGTGACAAGGTCCTTGAAGCGGCTGAATACATGTTCACGAAGTGAAAGAAAAAGCAACCAACCAAAACGATAATATTGTGGCAAGAGGATAGTTGAATTCGCAGTAGCAGACTGGTTGTCTTCATTGCTATTGCTTGACAAAAACAGTTCCTGGTATGCACGCTTGTAGTACCTGAAAGCAGTAAATATGTTATCGAATGTACCACATAAAGCTACATGTGTATTAAAAGAATGGATACAAGGATAACGTCAGACATAAAGAAACAAGAATTCACAGAATTACTTGTCCTAACAAAACAACTTTAAAGGGCATAAACAAAAAAATATTTTGTCTAGACTCATCCTACCACAACAACTTTAAAAGGCATAAAACAAGGAAATAAGTGCATAGCCAACAATGTGAAAAATTCCAACATAATAAGCAAAAGATTCGAGTTTTTTGTGATCATACAACAACAACATAGCCAGTAGAATCCCACAAGTGGGGCCTAGGGAGGGTAAAATGTACACAAACCTTACCACTACCTCATAGAGATAGAGAGGTTGTTTCCAAAAGAGTCTCAGCTCAAAAATATCAAGTCCCAAAAGCAGAAGATACTAGATATAAAAGAGAAATGACTAAAGCGGAAAGCAAGTGATAATATATAAATACAATAAAAGAAAAAAATATGAGTCAACAAAGATTTGATATAGCATCCAATGATATGACTGCTGAAAACATTAAGCACATTGCTAAATTTCTCAATTAAGAAGGTTAGTCTCCTAAACTGCTGTCATGGTCTACAGCCAGGAAGATTAAGGAGATTGACAAGCTAGCTTGCTGCCCTGTTTCATTATTCAAAAAAGGATCATATATCTGACTATTCTTTTTCTCTAGCCTGAAGAAAAAAAATGAATAAAAAAGTGTGGCATTGGTGGATGGCAGAATTTAGTGTCGCATTGGTGGACGGCAGAATTTGGTGTGGCATTGGTGAATGGCAGGGGTGAAACCTAATGCATTAGGCCACCGCCGAAGCTTATGAATATTCAAATGCTAAAAGTTACAGATCAAGGAACACCACAGTGCTCAACATGGCTTAATAAATTGGAGGTCAGCTTGTTTTCAGATATCTGCTCATTCATATTCTTCGTCAGAAGATGCTGAGATAGGAAAATACCATCATTCCCTCAATAAATACATGCTAACCATACATGAAACTTGATCTACTATGTCAATATGATGTTCAATACTACCTTACTATATAAGTAGGACAGATCAAAAGGTTTCTTATATCAAACTTTGATTAAGATTATGATGCTGAACAGCAGAAATGCATATATGATAAAATATACAAAGCAAAGTAGAGGAAACTAGCTCTTGAAAAGAGTACTACTCACTTGCTTAAAAGACTCAAATGCACAAAATTGGTCTGCAATTCCTTTGCCTATTACAACAGTTCAAACAAATTAAAAGGCATGAATAAATGCTTAAAACATAAAATATCACTCCTCTCTCCCAATTCATATGGCACACTTTTATATTTAGTTCGTCCGAAAATGAATGTTATTCTATACTAGAAACAATTTACTCAAAAAAAAAAAAAAAGAAATGTCAAGTTAAACTGTGCCACATAAATTGGGAGACGTGGGGCCAGTAGAAACAACAATAGCTGCAGAACATGAGAATAACTCTCCACAACATTACCTGAAGTCTCTTCTCCCAACCTGAACCATATAGGTTGCTTAATATTGGACCAACTTTAACAATAAACTGTGGTAGTTCTTTGAAGAAATCTAGAACACTACAACAACCGAAACAAAATCCATAAGAACAAAAAAAAAAAGCAAGACTTTCACAAGAAACACAAAAGAACAACCAAAATTAGATAAACCCACTTGAGTTTCGCCCCACGCAGAATTTGACATAGATCAAATCCATACCCTTCATTCCCGTTACTCGCATTCTTCGCTTCATTCTCACTTAATCTCTTCACCGAGAAGAGAACAAACACAAACCAATACCGTTCAATTTCCTCCTGCTGTTCAAGAACACACTCAAATCAATTATATTCCACCTTAACACCAACCTAACTATCATTTCATACTGAATCAACAAAAAGAGAGCATCAAGGGCATTACCGTTATAGCTCCAATAGCTGCATTATTTGACAGTAAAAGATATCTACTCTCCTTAAACAGCTTTCTTGCTTCTTCCATAAAGCTCTCACCCATCGACAACCCATTCTGTATATCAAACAACAAATATTAAAAATACTAAAATCCGCTACAAAGAATATCAACAGAACCATAAAAACAAACCGGAAAAGAACAAAACTTGCATAGAAGAAGATGAAAAAGAAATTGAAAGAATTAATTTCTCATATGGGGTTTCGCTAGAATGAACGATTTTGTAACAATAAACAACCAAATACAAAAAAGGAACAATTTTTTTATCCTTTCAACAAAAAAGGGGATTTTCAGCTGAAGTATTTAGGAGCTAAAATCAAAATCAAGAAAACTAGAAGTACCTTGCAAAAATCATTAAATCGAACTTCAAGAGAGTCCACAGAGCCATTTTCTTCAGAATTCGAATGATTATTCAGCTCCTCCATCTTTATAAACAAACCCAGAATCCGAAATTCAACCCAAAAAAACCCTAATTTATCAGATCTGTAGAACAAGATCCAAATTCTTCACAAATCAAAAAACCCCTAATTTTCCCTCGTCTTTCTCTCTCTATCTCTATCACTAATTTTTGCTTTTTTTTTATTTGTTTGTTTTGTTCTGTGCAGCTATAAACCCTAACTTTAGCGCGGGAAAATACATAAAGGGTATGTCATATGGTTTATGTCCATACATAGCAGACATAGCTGTACGGATAACCAATGAGAATTCGACACGTTTTTTGTCTGTTAGGTTTTTTACCGCCAATTTCCGTCTTTAGTTTAACGAGTCTCCCGCGGAAAAAATACTGTTTGTTAAAAAAAAAGGAAATATAATTGGTAAATTATATTTTATGATTTATTACCTCAACTGGATTTTCCCCTTTTTTTGGGCTTTTTTGGTAAATTGTATTAATTAAAATAATTAATGTTTCGGTTACGACATAATTTTATTTGTCGTTATTATTTTCATAGTAGTTTGATTTGTCGTTTCTAAAATTAGTTTCTTTATCTTCGTGATGGTAATAATAAGATCCATATATAGTCCACGTGTAAAATTCCAACGAATATATTGTTTTGTCGTATGTTGAATTTATGGATTTGCAAATGTGAAGGATATAAATCTAGGCCCATATATGATGTGGATGTTGGCCCAATAATTCAGCCAGGCCCACTAATAAACAGTATTTGACATGGCACTTTGTTTTCTGCCTTACTTGAGGTAAAAGTGAAACTTGTAACAATATCGACTAGTTTCTTCGGTGTAATTTGAATTTAAAACTTCATGACAGAAGAATCACGTTATTCAATTATACTTCAAGAATTCAATATAATGTTACGTTAACATATTTTTTTGTGTATATATATATATTATAAATGTTAAATCCTCTTGATTTTTTTCGATGACTCTTTTGATACTAGATAAAAAATGTACGGGACCATCAATATCTCATTGCCAAAATGGCATATATTAAAAAAGTTTTAGCCGGACTCTAATGTAAAATATCTTTATATCTATAATTTGATTGAAAAAACTTAAAAGAAAAAGAATGAATACATGATGCATCTTTTTATCAATAAATTATAGTTAATTAATATTCATTCTCATTCTTGATTTAATATGTTTTAGTATTAAAAAATGGAATAAACAATAATAGACGTAGGAACTCTTAGTCTTGAAGAAATCTCTATTTAAGAAGTAATAAATTATATTATCCTAGAAATATTTTATATATAATTCAGATAATGAACTGAATTTGATGACAGGAGGATACAATTAACACAAAGTGACATTTGTGGAAATTGTTTTGTACTAGAGATATCATTTTCTTCCATTTAAAAAAAACATTTTCTAAAAAAGTTTTTTTTTATATATAATTAATAAATCGAACATGAAAAATTTTAAAAACATATGACTAATAAGCTTTGATTCATCACTAAGCAAAGAAAAGGAAGGTAGGGGTGGGGGTGGGGGGGTTGAACCAATAGACCAATAGCAAACTTACAATTGATAAGATGTATATATCTGTTTTAGCGTGTGTAGAAATTTAATCTAATGCACTGATCAATTTCGGATGGAGCCAAGGATTCATTATTTTTTGGCTTTGGGTATGATGGAATAAAGCAAAATGACTCTTTAAACTGTCTACGTTTCTTTCAATTGTGAAGTAGCAATTAGTCAATGCAACTTTCGACGCTCATCATGGATCATCCAGAAACAGTTACGATATGTTTTTAAACATAGGGGTCAGACTGCGTACATCCGACCCCCCTTACCCCGCAATGGGCGAGAGCCTTTTAGGCATTAGATAATGTTGTTGTTGCGCTAATTATAATTCTTTATCATATAGTTTATGTTAATTAGCTTCTAATTATGTTCTTGATCTCAAGTGGCCTTTGATATTAAGCCATTAATTGACACCTTTTTCCCCTTTAGATAAAGCACACAAAGAATCTTTTTTTCCTTGATAGCTCCTTTTTAGGGGGCAGAGAGAGTCGGTGCTATTTTTTACTTTTATATAATTATGGGCATAAAAATCAACCAATAAAAATATAATGAGATTTAAAGTTTAGTTACTTCATGAAAAAGTTATTGATGGAACTATGCTATAAATGTTGCTTTTTAGTGGTGAAGATTTATTTTCAATTTTCATGCATGAACATCAAGAATTCAAGTATTGTACATATCATTAGTCTAATTCTTTATAGAATATTTATAATAACAAAGTAATAAAATAGATTTGTTTATCATAAAAATATTCGTCATTCCTAGTCTGCTTCACCTTAATTATAATTTGAACAAATAAAAGTTTTATCTTGATCTAAGTGGGGATAACATTTTTCTTCTGCATATCCATGGAATTGTAAAAATTCAAACATCTCAGAGATAGATAGAGAGGTGGGAATTTCTCGAACAAAGTGTACTCCTATTTGATTAGAAGGGACTGAGGAAAGCTTGAACCCAATTCCTACGTGAATGAATACGGACGCAATTGAAATTCTAGGAGAGTTATACATTTGTGTATTAATAAGACCATTTTGAATTGTAAAGTTTTCTATCTGAACTATTATCAAAATATATTTCCGTTGTCAGTTAATTGCTTTTTCTATCTAAAACTTCGTTAGTGTTTAAATGAAAAAATGGACATTGATAATTTAGATATATTTTAATAAATATTTAGTGATAATTCCAATAAAAATTCACACATCATACATATAATTCAGAATTAAACTCAAAAAGTTAAAATACTTCAAATGTATTTTTAATTCTTACCTCTTTTATTATTTAATTGAAATTGATGATGTGTAGTGAAAGTAGAAAAGATATTGGTTTTATTTAAACAAAAAGACAAATAATGGTAAAGTTGCTTTGTAGGTGAATTAGTTCATAGCATGTGGTGAGAAAGTTGAAGATTACGTACTTCAACTACAAGTATCAAAGTAAACACAATATATTATTAGGAAACTTACATAGATATACTAGACTAACAAAATACTTATCATTTATAGCAATAAAAACTTATTTTTACTAAACAGTTATAATATATTTATATTGAATGCATGATGTACTTTTAATACAAGTGCAAATTTATCATAGTATTGTTATATATTGCTATAAATGGTAATAAATAAAAAGTATCACTA
>JAOTQR010000109.1:24136250-24150791 GCA_025774065.1 Solanum ossicruentum | reverse complement strand
ACAAGTGCAAATTTATCATAGTATTGTTATATATTGCTATAAATGGTAATAAATAAAAAGTATCACTAAAATCAGTAATTATTTATTAAAAATGGATCTACTTAAGTAATTTTTCCTATATTTATTATTATGCATTTGTGGAAGGTAGGGACTAGGGTATGAAGGAAGTTCAAATATATCTAAATTAAACCGTCATATTTATGTGGACTTCATATCTTAACTATTTATTATTTTATTTACTTATATAAACTATCATATTTTTATGAGTTTCACATCCATCATACACTCTCTTTGTATTAAAACACGTCTCGATGTTGAGCTGGCCTACACGCGCATGTTGATGGTTTAGATGGTAAGGAAAACTATATTGTATAAAGTGTAAGGTAGGGGAGAAAGTTGATGGTTGTGCACTTTCCTAGAAATATCAAAGTTAGCTTTATATATTGAAGTTGGAAGAGATCATATATAGTGTCCTAGAAAGGAAAAATTGTGAAGAAAAGCAAGAAGATTTTGGCTGTTTAAACCAAATCTAAGTGAGGTCACTTATAATTTGGCAAGTATAAATTGACATTCAAAAGAAATTTGCTCTTGGTTGGTTGTTGAACAATTTCTTTAAGGTAAGATTTGTGAACCAACTCTTCTTATATTATTATGTTTTTCTTTTGATGTTTTGATGTACTATGGAGTACATCTTGTACTTTTGAATAGTTGTAAAATCTTTATGTTGCATGTTTGTATGAGGACATGTAAACAAGATTTATTGGTAATTTGTTGTTATATAAACATAGGAGTCAGGCTGCGTATATCCAATCCCCCTTACCCCGCAATGGACGGGAGCCTTTGAGGCAATGGGGTAATGTTGTTGTTGTTGTTATATAAGATTAGCGATAGATCTTTGTTGTTTAACGACAGAAGTTACAAGAAATAATGACTCTTTCTCTCAAAAAAGGACCATATTTGGCCACTCCCTAGTTCATAATAGAAAGTTTTCAAATTCTTGATAGAATAGCCTCTTACTCCACAAAATATAAAATGGACATAGATAAGATCCTTCCCAGGACGAGGACCTGCTAACACAGAATGCTTTGTGCACTAACATACGATCCTCTATATCCACACAATAGAGATTTCAGGTCAATGAGTACTTAAATTTTCAAAACTTTCAAATTCTTGATAGAATAGCCTCTTACCCCACAAAATACAACAAAATGGACATAGATAAGATCTTTCCCAGGACGAGGATCTGCTAACACAGGATGCTTTTGCACTAACATACGATCCTCGATCTATATCCACACAATAGAGAGATTTCATGCCAATAAGAGTACTTGAAATTTCATACACTTCTTTATATCTTGACTAAAACTTATTTCATATTTGATAATTTTTCAGATTATTTCTGGTGTTTGATTCCAAATATTGAAAGACATGAAGACCAACTCAGCAATTAAGTTCCTAAAACATGTCATGTCAGTACTATCCACAATGGCCAAATCAAAATCAACAGCCATCAAAAGCAAAACTGAGGACATAAAAGCTAAGTTAATGGTCTTATCATTGCTAAAATCCAAGAAACTCTCTATATCTGGCCTAGGAACTAAGGCCATTTCTCACAAGATCCATTCACTATTAGGACATAAAGAAGAACAAGATCATGATGATGAAAACGACAAGGCCATTGTACTCTACAACAACGCCCCTGAAGGCGTTGAAGATTTTTTACACTATCAGTATAATAACGGAACAAATGAGGAGATACTACTATTAAGCAACGGAGAAGATCATGGATATGATGATAAGTATCCAGATTTGACACATTCATTATTCGATGAAGAGGACGAGTACTTAGGTGATCCAAATGCATCAGCTATAGACATGGTAAGGAATTTCAAAGAGGAAGAAGGACAGAACTTTGTGCTTGAAGACGAGATAAATAACGTTGCAGACTTGTTCATCAAGAAGTTTCACAAAAGGATGAGATTACAAAAGCTTGAATCTTTCAAGAGGTATCAAGAAATGCTTAAGAGAAGCACTTAATTATAAGGAGATTAGTGATAATTATCAATTGCTAATTAAAGTTTGTCTGTTATACTTCTGCAATATTATTATTATTGTTGCAGTAGTACTTTTTATATGGAGTGTTTCTTTTTCTTTTTTTCACTTTTGTTGAATAAAATTTTTGTGTCCTTTGTTCCCATTGAAACTTTGTACTAATAAGTTGGGATCTTTTAAAGGCAATAGGTATGTATGAGTCAAGATTTTGTATAAGTTTCTAAGTTCTGACTAGTGTAGATTTTATCTCTAAAAATCCTGTTTATACTAGTGTCCACTTAGCCATTTTCTCCGGATCTAGTTTATTTTGCTTACCGGTTTTTGAGACGAGGGCTCCCTGGAGACAGCCTCTCTACCTCTGGAAGGCAGTGGTAAGATCTGCGTACATTTTACCCTCCCAAGACCCCACTCGTGGGATTCCACTGGGTGGTATGTGTTGTTGTACAAGTGTCCACTTATGTTGGAATTTTATGTTTCTTTTTCATACATATATAGTCTTTTATTTAGCTTTTCAAAAGCTTGGAGAGGTACTTTTTATGTGTAAGGTCAAAGAAATCTAACTGTTATTATAAGAAAATGGTGACTAATACAAACGAAAAAAGTTATGTTGCTCGGACTCTTCAAATATTCCATCTGGTGTGTATCAGATCTTCAAAAAACTATGCATTTTGAAGCTTCCAATGGGTGTGCAACAACATTTTTGGAGGGTCCGAGCAATATAGAATTTGCAAGCAACTCAAAGCAAATTGTAAACATCAGATACATCTATGAAACCTCAAGCCTTCGCAGCTAGTTGGGAATGCAACACACCTAGAAAGGCAACACAGTTAAGGCTATAACCTAACTTTTTTTCCACAATGGTGTTTTTCAGGCTAGCGGCCACTAGCACAAGTATCGAGTAACTCTGTCCATCAATGCTTAGGTAGATAGGAAGAGATTGCGTAATAGTTATTTGGTCTCAACTCGAATTTTAACAGTTATCTCCTATCAAATTCATCCACTTCATCGAGCATCTTTTAGTCACATCTTTGGGTGCTTGAATTGGTGTGACACCCATGAAAGAATGCAGGCCAACGATGGTGGGGTATAAGAATGGTTAGTACTTAGTCGGCTTCTAGACTGGCAAGCTTTTGAAGAAGGGATGGACATGATACCTTAGGTAAATCTCACATAGGAAAGGGCGGAAAACTGAAGAGCTTTGCAAGGCATAACACTAGTCCACATGGTACAAGCGCTTTTGGGGCTCGATGTCGCATAGCGCGAAAGACATATCTGTGTAGACTGTGGACCTAGGCCCAAAAAGCGTACAATTAGCTATGAACCACAAGGCAGTGCTCAAAGATGTAAGATTTAAGGGTTAACTGTCCTTCCAACAACATGACAGTCCTTTGTGACTCAGAATAGGCTTTGTAGGTTTAAAGACTCCTCCAGCTGAAGCAAATTAACTAGAAATAACTCAAGCATCTCTAAAGTTCTAATAGACTATCTGGTTCAAGCCCTGGAAATGGGCCTGCCTAGCACGAGTCTCAATTAGTCGGGACCAATGGACTTCGAATACCAGATGGTTAAACCCAAAAAGTTTAGAAATAGAGAGAAAAGATATTTACTTATCAAAGAACATATGCACAGTACTTTACAACACCAACTACTACGCTGAGGTTGTTTCCGAAAAACCCTCAGCTGAACAAACAGTGAAAAAGAGGCAATAGCAACAAACAGAAACAACAGCACAATAATAAGATACCAAAACTTGAATGTTATTATATTATATGCATCTAGGTAGCCCTTAATATATAGTTGGTCCCAAAAGAAAAGCATAAAGCATATTATTTTCCATAACCTTCAGATGGAGATCTATTGAAAAAGCATCAATCACCTCCAATCTAGCTCTAGAAAGTGATTGATGAAATTTTCACTATGAGAAATATACATGGGAATATCTATAATTTAACCATAAGGAAAAAAATACAAGTAGAATTAGTACTAAAAAATTTATCGAAGTTAATTGAGATATGCTTCTTACATGCATCTACAAGGAATTGTCTTTCAGAGGGAGATCGTAAACTGGAGATGAGAGAAAGTTCCCTTCTTGCTCATCAGACTCAATCAGCATCAGGACAACCTCGCGCATTGAAGGACGATCAAATGGGGACATGCTAGTGCACATTAGAGCAATTTTCAGAACTGTAAGCATATGATTAACAGTACTTTCATCTTCCAAATCCAATCGGCTATCGAGTACTCCTGATGTCAATGAATGGTCCCTAACATAATGCTTCACCCATGTGACAAGATCACCGCCTTGTTCTAGGGGCTGTACGGGTGCTCTTCCAGTTAGCAACTCTAAAAGGACTACCCCATAACTATAGATATCACATTTTTCCGTAACTTTCATGGTGTAAGCATATTCTGCAACAGAGAAAGCAGCAAACGTCAATTGAAAAGGAAAGAATGGTTTTATAACAAAGATGAAGATTACGAAAGCAATATTAAAAGCTACATTGACAGAGAAGAAGTTAAAAGCATTTCTTCTTGTATAGCATTTCATCAAAGAAATTGACTTGTTCCGTATACAACCTTAAATAACAAACTTCAACAAGATATCCATTTCATATCGCAAAGAGAAGAACCAGACTTTCAAAGCGAACAACACACTGTCGAATATCTAAACTGAACATAAGTATGTGGTAACAAGAATGATCCACATGTATCGGGAAGAGTCCCCAAAGTTTGTATAAGATACATAGAGCAGTTTGTTTGGCTTCTCCTGGCATAGAACACATAGAAAGAGAGAAGTATACACAGATAATAGTCAAAAGGGTTTCATTGTTGTCTTCAGATAATCGAAGAAATAGACATTGCATACAATTCTAACTATCTAATCTCAACAAGAACACCCTCGTTATATCAACAATAAGGAAAACGCTTTCAGAGTGAAAATACAGATAAATATGTGGTAATAAGGATCAAACATACCAGGGGCTATATAGCCATATGAGCCAGCAACTGCAGACATTGACTTAGATTGAGGCATATCAACAACTTTCGCCAAACCAAAATCACCAACATGAGCTTCAAAATTCTCGTCAATCAGAATATTATTGGACTTTATATCACGGTGGATGATCCGTGGCTTGCAATCATGATGTAAGTAAGAAAGTCCTTGAGCAGCCCCAACAGCCACCATAAAGCGAGTTGGCCAGTCCAATCTACAAGATGCACTATGAAGCAATTCACCCAAGCTACCTCTGGCCATATACTCATAGAGAAGCAAATTAGAACCCTGATGATAGCAAAAACCATATAGCTTTACTATGTTACGATGCCTAATCTTTCCTAGAGTTAAGATCTCAGCGCGAAAGCTATTGTCAATGTTATTACCCTCTCTGTTAGATGCCAGCTTCTTGACTGCAATTGTTTGTCCAGACTGCATGACTGCCTTGTAAACTGTTCCCACGGCTCCTCTTCCGAGAACATAACAATCATGAAAATTATTTGTAGCCTCAACCAAGTCCTGGAAAGTGAACCCCTCTTTGGGACGGAAATAAATGTCTGGATCTGAAGATGCTATGTCTTTATCCTGGGATGCAACCATCTCAACTGGATGCCGCTTCATGTAGTATAAAATTACCACAATCAAAACAAGAGAAACTCCACCAATTACGCCGGCAACAGAAGTAATAATCTTTCCTCGCAGAGAATCTGCACTCTTTGCTCCAGGAGGATTATTGGCATCAGAATCTGTGGATGCATCACATCCACCTAGAGGCCCACCACAAAGACCTTTGTTTCCAATGAAGCTGCTGGCATCCATGTTCCGAAAGAGTGGTATATCCGGCAGTGGTCCAGTCAGGTCATTGTATGAGAAGTCAATGCCCAAGAGACTTGTCAGGTTTCCAAATGTGCTTGGTATTTCACCACTCAGATGATTGTTGTTTAGATAGAGGTACTCTAATAGGATAAGATTACCAAGGTTAGGTGGTATACTACCGGAGAGATTGTTGTTGCTAAGATCCATTGCAATTTGTAAGCCACCAAGATTACCCAACTCTGGTGGTATTTCTCCTGACAATAGGTTACCGCCCATCTGCAGCTCAGTCAAATGAGATAGGCTCCCCAATGCTGCTGGTATCTTTCCAGATAACTTATTCTCTGAAAGCAAAAGACGTTCTAGCTGCGACAAACTACCAATGTAATCAGGTATAACATCAGTAAATTTGTTCTTGCTGAGATCCAGTCGTTGTAGTGCCTTGCAGTTCCGAATTTCTGGAGGTATCGGTCCAGTGAGCAAATTTGCTGAGACGTTGAATGTCACAAGCCTGGTAAGATTCCCTATCTCCCTTGGCAACTGGTTGAAACTATTGCCTGAGAAATCAAGCCTCTGCAACTTTTGGCAATATCCAATATCAGGAGGTATCGGACCAAAGAACTTGTTCTGCCCCAGTTCAACAGCAGACAGGTTTATCAATTTGCACAACTCAGCAGGAAATGTCCCCGTTAGCCTGTTATCATTCAGACGAAGTTGCACCAATGAATCACAATTAAGAACACCAGATGGAATATATCCATGCAATTTATTTGATGCAAGATTCAGCAAAATCAAATTGGAATTCCGACAAACAAATGGAGGAATTCTTCCTGTGAGTTGGTTGTTATTTAAATCAAGCACCCAAAGTCGACTATAAATGCCGAGACCTTGAGGAATAGTACCAGTCAAAGAATTCTCAAAAAGCTGTAACTGAATCAATTCCTTTTGATACTGAAAACCAAATGGAATAGGGCCTGTTAGGTAATTAATTGACAGGTCAAGACTAACCAAGTTCTTTAGTGTAGTAAGTTCCTCCGGTATAACACCTTTGAGATGATTCTGGAAAAGAAACAACAACTTTAGACTCTTTATTTGGCCAAACTCAGCTGGAATTTCTCCTATCAGAAAGTTTTCTGAGAAATCAATTTCTCTTGCCATAGAAAGATTCCCAATCTCCCTTGGAATGCTGCCGTTTAATCCATTCCGGTATAGGTATAACTTCGTCAAAGTTTTGAGTTTACCTATTTCAGCAGGAATTTCTCCAACAAGGTTGTTCTGATATAAAGCAAGCAACTGAATTTGTGTCAAATTTCCAAGTTCCTTTGGAATATAGCCTGAGAATTGATTTCCCCAAAGTACAAGCTCTTTCAACTTACTAAGCATGCCAAGTTCTTTCGGTATGCTTCCTTCCAGGCAATTCTGTGTTAGACCAAGAGATTCCAAGCTCTCACAACCACCTATCTCAGTGGGTAAACTTCCAGAAAGTGAATTCTGTCCCACTCGAAATATTGTCAAATTTTTCAAATTTCCAATAGATCGAGGCACTGGACCGGTAAGATTATTGGTGTATGCAATGAAATTAACTAAAGATGAGAGTTTCCCAAACTCCTCCCCGATAGGACCAGAGATCATGTTGTTGCACATGTTCACATCCTTCAAATTAGACAAGTTATAGAGTTCAGCAGGAATGGGACCATCAAAGGTATTATCATGGAGCTGGAGAGACTGCAATCTCGAGCAATTTCCAATCTCTTTGGGAATGTTCCCGGTGAAACGATTGAAAGATAGGTCAAGATAAGCTAAATATTCAAGACCACTAATGCTAGAACTCAAAGTGCCTGAAAGATTCATAGAGCTCAGATAAAGAGATTGCACAACTGGATTATAATCAGAAATGCAATTCACACCTACCCAACCACAAGGAGTTTCATCATTCGGATTCCAATTCCCCAAATGGTTAAACGGATCCTGTATATTATTCTTCAATTCAAGAAGGTACATTCCTTCCTGATTCAACCCTTCTGCAGGAGAAACCAGCAATAGTACAGCAGCCACCAACGCACTTAACCAAATTAGAAGAACCGAACCACTTCTTGATTCAAAAACTCCAGACATCATTTCAAACTTCCAAAAAGACAAAGTCTCAGTTTGACCTGTTAATCCAACTATGTGTCAATACTTATAAAGTACAACAAAAACAACAATATACCCCATGTAGTCTCACAAAATGTTCCCAGGAAACAGCCTCTCTACCTCTATGAGGTCGTGATAAGGTCTACGTACATCCTACCCTCCCCAAACTCCACTTATCGGATTCAACTGGGTATGTTCTTGTTGTTGTTGTAGTCTCACAAAGTGGGGTTTGGAAAGGGTAGAGTGTACGCAAACCTTACCTTACCTCGGAGGTTGGGAGGTTGTTCCTTATAGACCCTCAGTTCAAGGAAAAACATTCCAGAAAAGAAGTAACATAAGTATAAGAATCACCAGATAATAAAAAAACAGCAGATAGTAGTTGAACAAAAACTACAACAAACCAATATGATAATCAACATACAAGGAATCAACAGATGGTATCATGAAAGGACAAGAAACTAGATGAGCAATAGCATTGGTACAAATATGAACGAATTACTAGACAACGCATTGCTTCCTACTAACCTACTACCTTAATCCAAGTCCTATCCTCCACATCCTCAAGGTCAATCATCAAGATAAGTCAATACTAACTAGATAAACTAGACAAACCAGAAAAAGTTTATGCATTCCAATTAATCAACTAACTTCAAAGAATCCAATCAGCTCAAAAATACCCAAAAATTCAACTAAATAATGATGAATTCATTAAAGATCTAAGCTTTAGCATACCTCTAGGCTATTGAGTCCATCACCATGTCAAAAAGAGCTCAAGTCCACCAAACACCCAGAATAAGCAAAGACAACCAAAGAACTCTCAAGTAATTCCTTTAGATGCTGACAGAGTAAAGACCATAGAGTTCATGAACTAGGGGAAAACATATAATCAAAGACTATACCATATCTAAAACCAATACCCTCCAACTTTTTTCCAATAATGGTGGGGATCTTCCTATATTCATGCAAGATTTTGAAAAGGGGTTGGAAAAAAGTGAAAAAGATTCAACCTTTATTCAAGGACAAGCCAAAAAAAAGGAAATGGGAAAATTCAAATATACTGAATCAAGAAAGCCCCCTTTTTCTCTTCCAAGTGGCAATGATAGTGAAGGATCTTTAGGTAAATGGAAAAGATGGAAATGAGTTCTTCACTGAAGCTTTAATGGCCGACAAAGCATGCTTTAATTTCTTCTTCTTTCTTGGAAAATATGATGAGGAGGAGGACTATGAAGTTTTTGCTCAAACACCAATAGGTTGATGTAATTTCTGTAATATATAATCTTGATTCTTTTTCACTCTATCTCAAAAGTCCTAATCCCTTTTGGCATCTCTGTATCATAAAGTTAGCCTTTTTGAGTGCTTGAAAAAGTAAAAGAACTGGTGAACTTTTTAGGCATTACAGTTAAAAAATGCAAATAATTTATTTATTGTGGAATTCTGGGATTGGGACAGGTTTTGGGTTTTTCTTTTCAATTTGTTTTTTTGGCACTGAAAATTGTGTGTAATGAAAATGAAGTCATATGTGAAGCTTGCAATGATATCATTTGGAGTTTTCTTGTTTTCTCCATTTTTATCTTTTTGTTTTGGATTCACTATGCTAGTCAACCCCCACCCCCCACCCCCTCACCTTTCCACCAGAGATCGATATTATTTATGAAATTTGAATACAAGACTTCTGATTATAGGTGAAATGACGTTTTCTCATTCTATCGCATTGCATGATAGAATTGGATGGTATCAAAACTATACAACTATTAGAAATGGCTATGAAATTTATAACAACATTATTCTTGATTGCAGTTTGTTAAGAAAAGATATACATAACATAAATTATTGTTGGTTAAAGTATCTTGAAAAGTAATTTTCATAATTTTGTTAGATTTGATAATTAAAGGTATCCTGAATGATACTCCTATAGATTTTGTATAATGTAATTTTTGTTGATTAGCAGTTGTCCATTATTGATTTGGCACACATATTAAGAAACACTCTCTTCATTTCGTAAAGAATGATTTTCTTTCTTTTTTAGTTTGTTTGAGAAAGAATGATCTTTTCTCTTTCTTGACAATATTTTAATTTCAACTTTTCTGTTTAAATGACACATTTGTTCATAAAATGTATTTTGGTAAATGTGTTTTGCTTGTAAATAACATATTTGTTCATAAAACGATTTGATAAATGCGTTTATGAGTAAATGACATATTGTTCACAAACGCATTTTTCAAATGCGTTTTATGTGTACATGACTTATTCGTTTATAAAACGCATTTGACAAATTTGTTTTATATTTAAATGACATATTTGTTCATAAAACTCATTACAAGTACGTTTTATGTATAAATGACATATTTGTTCATAAAATGTGTTTGATGCATTTTATGTGTAAATGACATATAAAACGATTGACATTTTGATATATTTGACATAACTTTAATTTAGAGTAAAAAAAATTACAGATTTTATTACTTTCTTAAACTCTACACCAAATCAAATTAATAGAAATAATATTATTATATTACACTTTGAATATACTATTATCTTATCAAAGAAAAAAACACACTCAAAACTAAACATTTTTTTTAATCTATTTTCTTTCCTTTTTGATCCTAACACCAATTTTAAGTGGGACCTTTTTTGCAACCAAATATAAGTTAGGTCCCACCAAACCAAAAAAGATGTGGACCAATGGAATGAAGTTGATGGCCTCTTAAGCACTTACTTTATGTCTAAATCAATGATTTATATGGTGATAGTCTTTGGTATTAATTATTTGATCCTTGAAAAGATTGGTAGGATTCCATTTTTAGTGGTCAATCAAATGCATTAAATTATAAAGTATAATTCTAAGGGGTTTACTTGGTCCTATATTAGATATTTTATTTTACTCTAGACAATCATGAAAGATTTATTCTTTTTTGCCATAAAAAATTTAGTATTATAGGATTAATGAGGTTAATTTAGTAAAATATAAAAATTTTTAAAAGGCCTTCAAATTAACAAAGAGTCAAGTAATACAAAATAAAGAAAAAGAGGTTAAAATGCACTTAAACTATGTAATGTGAATAAAAATGTTTTTCATTTATAATTTGATCAAAAAATACCTTAACGGTCAATACTTAAGTCAAAAACAATTTCATACTGTCAATACTTTGGTCCAAAAAAGCCAAACAAGAGGATATAAATGACAATCCCTCCATTAAAGGAGAATCGTCCGTTATACTATAAACAGATATTTAGAAATATTTTATATTTAACTTTTAATTTATCCTTATCATTAATCATAATCATTTTAGTATGACATTTTCTAGATATTGATGATAAAATAAACTTTTATGTATAATTTTTTTAAAAATAAATTAAATTAATACTGAACAAATATTATTGAACAGATTGAATAGTTATTGGTGTGGAGGAAATAATAAAAACAAAAAGAATATTTTGATGTAGGTGTCATATCATGACTAGACTTTTCATTTTCATCTCTCCCTATGTTAATTTTCCCTTTTGTCCTCTTCTTGGGGTTTGGCTAAACTTCCAAACTCCCTCACACAAGTAAACAAACTACACTTGTCTTAGCCTTTTTGACCTTAATAGTTGTGTATATTTGATGTAAAACATGGTAGAGTTTAATGATTACTATTACCATGGAATGAATGAATTTTCTCAAAATTTAATTAAAAGATATTGTCAAACAATAACAATAATATATCAAGTGAAATTTCATAAATGAGATCTGAAGAGGGTATAATATATGCAGACCTTACCACTATCTCACAGAAATAGAGAGACTGTTTCTTAGGACTCTCATCTCAAAAAGTCAAAAAAAAAAAGATGGGATAGTCGTCGGATTATTCATGTAGATTATTATTTGTGCGATAAGAAATTTCACTATTTTAATATAGTTTGAGTTATTATTACTGTTTATCAAGATTATTATAAATTTATAATCAAGCAGATAAGTTAAACCACTTCAACTCTTTTATTAAAACGATAAAAATATGTTTATCTTAATTGATGAAAATGATATCTAATACATTTGTTATTGCGAGAAAATGAATATTTTCAAATAAAATAATTAAAATATACGTAAATTGATTAATTGATTTGTACAACATGTCAAAAAAACGATAAGCATCAAAGAGAACAGTTTTTACCTTAGCATAATCATTAAAATAATAAATCTTGTCATTATTGACATAGAAAAATATAGCTCACCTAAATTATTTTCAATTCTCGAAAAATGAATAATTCAATTTCGTATCTCGAATATATCAACCCTCCTCCCCCCCCCCTTCCCCTAACAACCACTTTAACTTGTTTCATACGTTATTTATTTGTATGATATATAAACAAATTGCTAATGTATTCAAAATTTGCATATAATTACTCTGTTATCCTTCGCAATTTAATTATCTTTTAATTAAAGAAGGGTAAAAATGTCATTTGACAAGTAGATTAAATTTCAACGCAGGGGAAATCGACCTGGCGAAGGTTGACAGCGTGGTCAACGCTGAAGGTCAATATGAAAACAAATTAATTAGTACTCTATAAAATTATATTAATTAATTAAGTAAATATATTAATTAAGTACATTAATTACTATATTTAATGTACCTAAACTCCTCCGACAATTGCATCATTAACGCGGAGAAGGTCGAGATAATTATTGCTATGATTTTTTTAATTAATATTATTTGGAGAGTTTTTTTTTTTAATTCTTTCATTTATTTTTATTTATCCGCTTTAAATTTTATATGCATAGTGAAAAATTGATTGACATAAGTATTTTACTATAATATCCATATTAATTGATGTTTAATAAAGTATTTTACTATAATAGCCACATTAATTGATGTTTAATAGTATTAGATTTTATGAAAATGAGTTGGGAATAAATATAATAAGGATAAAATATAAAAAAAATAATTAACTCCGTCCTTTTTCACCTGATCAATCTCATTGTTGTTGAAGTGACTTTATGTCTATATTGCGTGAGAGATTTTCGTCAATGTATATCATCAAAAGAAAATTTTTTATCCAAAAATTGCTTATACTATTTTGAAATTGTCAATCTTTTATCGTAACAATCTTAAAACTATGATAATTTGATATTGTATTTTTATCAAATCACACAATAAAAAGTTTGAGACCTACTCAATTTTAGATCTTTTGACGTCTAAAGAAAAATATTCACCATTCCATGTGAAGCAAAGGTTCAAATATTCTTTTTCATTTAAGATTTCGATTAATTCTATATATTAAGATTTTAAGTAAATAAAAAAAAATTATTTAACCTTTATTTAGCTCATGCATTGGAATCCAAACTCTATCTCTTACATATGATCATTACTTCAATGTTTTAATTTGATGTTCGGTGTTTGTTATCCACTTTGAAATCTGACTAAATTTAGATTTGGCCCAGGAAGTTTAACATTGAGGAGTAAATCATACCCTAATAAAGATGACTCCGTACGCAAAAAGACTCAAACCCGTGATCAGTGACTAAGGATGAAAGTATACTTGCCACTCACCAGAATACTCGGTGGTTATTTCATTTTTATTGATCACTCAAAAACACCTTCGAAGATGAAATCTCAATAGTTCTAGACCCAAACTAAAGCATCATAAAAAATAATATTTCATTAATAATTCTTAAAAAATCATCGCAGTAAATAATGCTTCATAATCTAGTTGATAATTATGTTAGAATATATTGCAGTAGTATAATCAAACCTTGTTGTAGTGGAGGTATTATTGCTATAGTAAGGTGTTATATGTAATTGATATTTATCGTTTAGATCTTATTTAATTGTTATAAATAAAGGTACATGAAAAATTAGTTTAATTATTTATGTATCCAAAAGGAATATATCTTGTTAATCAAGAGTATGAAGTTAGCGAAGATAAACACAAATATATAAATTATAGCTATAATTGATGGCCCCAGACCCCACTTGTGGGATATCACTGGGTATGTTGTTGTTGTATAGTTATAATTGATGGACATCATTTAATTTTTTTTTATTTTAGATATTTATACTTAAAATTTATTATGTACATGACATTAATGATGACTATTATAGATATTTTAGTATTTTATTTTTGCCACGTAATATATTTCTTACAAAATATTGCTTCATTATATTTAAGTATAACTATTATAGATAAGTAATTTTACAAAAAAAAAAATATATTGTAATAACACAATAACAGCATTACCTCAATGCCTCAAAGGCTCCCGCCCATTGCGGAGTAAAGGGGTCGGATGTGCGCAGCCTGCCCCCTATATTTAAAAACATAGCGCGATTGCTTTCGTATATATATTGTTATAATGATAGAGAGATGCTCCATCTGTCAATTATTAAAATTGTTGCAATTAGGCCTATCGACTTTTCTTTGGCAATGACCCAAGCCATCTAGAAAAGGCCCAAGAAGGCCCAGTACTCACACGTAAAGATCGTTCATGGTTATGATTAAAAAATTAAATTAAATTAAATTATGATTTAAATTAAATTAATTTGAAAATATGATATTTTATTTGGTTAAATTTT
>JAOTQR010000109.1:24104001-24124229 GCA_025774065.1 Solanum ossicruentum | reverse complement strand
TGATGTGTCAATGTAAAAATTATATATAAATAGTACTTACTATTAAATAAATATAATATTTATGTAAATAAAATAAAATAAATATTATTAGTTTGATATAATAGTTTAACCTATTATACGTGAACCAGCAAGAATGAGAAAAACCAATTCAATTACTTATAATATAGATATATTAATATTTTATAAATATATAAATTAATAATTTGGAGCTGAATAGTTAGACGTTAGTTATCATTAATCATTTTGTAGTCAAAATCTTATTCTCCCCAATACATTTTATGAGACATAATAATGGGGTATTTAACTGAGCATTATCGTATGATAAAATATTTTTATTAGATATTTTTACCTTAACTTCCAAAACAAAATCATTACGTATATTTTCAGTAAGAGACAAACGAAAGGAGTATTAAATATGTCATTTTATTTAGTCATGCACATCGACCTCAATTGGAATGAACTCAATTTTACTGAGGCTAATACGTATAGCTACAAGAAAAATAATATACTCCCTCTGTTTCATTTTATGTGGCATCTTTTGCTTTTTGGTTCGTCCCGAAAAGAATGTCAACTTACTCTAATAGGAAACAATTTACTTTTAAAATTTCCTTTTTACCCTCAATGAAATGATTCTTAATCACATAAATATATAAGAATGATTTTAGACCACAAGTTTTAAAAGTCTTCATTTTTTACTTAAATACCGTGTCAAGTCAAAGAGTGTCACATAAAATAGGATGGAGAAAGTAGTTTAAATGATTAACTTATCAACGTAATGAACTATTCCAACACATATAATCTTTTTTATTTTTGAAAATTTGAATTGAATGTATCCAATATCGACTATTTAATTATGTGTTGAGATGCACGATTATAATAATTGAGAAGCAATTTGAGTAGTCCAAAAATGAGTGCTACATGACAAATGAAAGTACACTGAACGTTTGCATGAACATGAACAATATGTGTCACTTGTTAGGATATGACTGCTATTAAATCTAATTATAAGGGTATTTATGTCTGCTAATAAATCTAATTATAAGGGTATTTATGTCTTTTACTAGAAAACGGGCCGCTTACGCAACGGGCCGGGGCGGTTGCCCCTATGTGTCTTTTGTTCCCACAGGCTCCAAATCACACGTCATATAGCCAATTAAAAACTGACACGTACTTTTGGAAATAAAAAATATTTTGACTCTCTGACGCCGCACGTGGCGGCGATAATTTTGTGAATTTTTGTGATTCCTTAAATTGTCATGATTTAGTCTCTCCGGCCCATTTTAGTTACACCCTTTAACTTAATATGTTGTTTAAGAAAAAAATAAGATTTTTAAAATTTGTAATCTAAAATTATTCTGAGAAATTTTTATGGTTGAGATTCATTTCATTAAGAATAAAAGTAATATTACAGTCAAATAGTTACAATTAGAATAAAATGACATTTTTTTAAAAGACGTATCCAAGAAGAAAGGGTGCACATGGAACAATAAAATGGTACCGAGGAGTAAGATGTTTTTTTTCTTTTTTTGGGAAAATATTAGTGAGTCAAAGGTTCACACATTTTAACAGGGAAAGAAAAATTGGACACAAGAATTGTGAAATTTACGAAAAAGTATTTAGTTTTATGTCGAAAATGGTATCTGAAAATTGAATTGTCTTTGAACGTGAATACTAATTGAAATTGTTTTAATTTTTATTTTTTTTGGAGCAATTTTGAATTTTGAAAAGTTATAATAATTCTATGTAATATTCAGGATAATATATAAGAGAAAATAAAACCTATTGGTGTCCAAAAGGATATTTATGACAAAATTTTAACGCATACGTTAATTACTTATATGATTAATTAATAGAATAAAACAGTTACCTGCTTTAAAAAAATAGTTCAATTATTCTTATATCATTGTACAATGTATAAATTAAAAAAAAATATTATACTCTCTCCTTCCGTGAAGAAAAGGAATGACCTAATTTTCTTTTTTGTCTGTTTAATGAAAAAAAATTGTTTTATATCCTTTTTCTTTTTTTGCAATATTTTAATTTCAATTTTCCATTTGATATGATTAAAGTTACAAGATTTAAAAACATTATCATATATTTGACATAACTTTGATTTAAGACTATAAATTTTAAAAAAATATCTTTATTTTTTTAAATTTTGTGTCAAGTTAAACGAAGTAATTCTATTTAAAATGAAAGGAGTATAAATTATGCTTTAATTAAGCTTAATACAAAACTTAATTTCGAAAGTGAGATTGAATATCAATCTCACATCTTGTTTTGTATAATAGAGCAATAAAAAAAATGTAATTCATAAGCAGTTTTAAGTGGCTAACTTGAAGAATCTGATCAAACTCTTAATTTGCAGGATATTTATTTTATTAGTCACAAAATATAATCACATATAAAAACGAACTGCATCATATAAAATCACAATCTAAAATTGTCCTTGTATCAACATATCGTTCTCAGCTTTTCGTATTAGAATCTTCGTTAAGAATTCATTCGTTGAGAAACTTTAGGTATGATCAATTTGTATTAATCAATCAATCATATTATAATAGTGGGAAAACATGAGGAACTTACACTTCAACTACTGATAATGAGATAGGAATCTCTTAATACGAGGAACAATTATTAGTTCCTTAGTCATTTTATTTTAGCTATTATATTATTAGTTGTTATTATTATTATTATTTTTATTTTGATTTATTTGATTAATGCTAAAAATCTAATATGTCAAAAATAATCTCTTAATAAAATATAAATAAATAATGCGTATCACTCTCGCAACTCGTGAGACGTAACTTATGAGAATACATTGGTACGTTGTTATTATACTTTACGAGTGTTGAATCCTTTTATTTTGTAACTTATGAGAATGCATCAATATGTTGATATTGTACTAATGTAAAATTGGTGGGATAAATAGTCCAAGATTTCCTTATACCTCAAATCAAGGATGAGATAAATAATTTTACATTTTAAGCTATGATTATTATAACTTATAACTTACACCAAACGATTCGTACAAATTTTGAATCCTTCTATTTTGTCCCTTAATAATTATTATTTTTTAAATGTAGCGTGTAGGGTCCATTTTCTTGTTCACGGAGGGACCCACCACGTTTTTAAACCTCCGTGAGTAGTTTGATGGCTCCAACTACTCTCCCATTTTGCATGTGACACTCACGTGTATGCTTAGAAAAAGAGTCAAATATTATCTGCCTTGGAATAACTTTATTCACTATTCCATTTCGTTAATATCGAATATGAGGTGAGAAATTAAAAAATTGACGTATTTATTATTTAAGAATTAAGTTGAGTGTACGAAATTATCTTTATTATGAATTGCTTTATTTTTAATATGAATTTATATTTAATCAAATTTCAAAATAAATATCAAATATCACGTGAGAAACTTTAAAAAAATAATTGTATCCGTTTTTCAATGTTTAAATAAATTCAAGCACTTTGAAGAAAATCAATACTACTAATTAGTGACCCTCAACTAAATTATTGATTAGTCAAGACTCAAAAGTCAAGGGCTAGTATCTTGTTTTTATTTATTTTTCTTATTTATATATTAAAATTCAATTTATTGAATTCACGCATTAATGATTAGATGTCTTACTTCTAGTTGATAAAGTTAATAACATAATAGAGTCTACACATCGAATAGAGCTATTTATCAATTAGTTCAGTTTAATTTTAAATATTATACGATTTGATTTATTCATCATTATTTCACGAACTTGCTAAATCAATGGTTGAATCAAAAATCAATTATTGATTTTTGTTTAATTGATAAGAATCATCAATGATTCATTATCTATTTATCCGATAAGTTTATATCATCTTGAAACAACCAATCATAGGAAATGTTTACTAAACGCATCCATCAAGAAAAAATGGGTGCAGTGAGTTGGCGAGTTGGGAAGGAGAGATAATCTTCATTTTGTTTGATACATGTAAATTTTTACTACTATATATACATTCGAGCATGGTATTTAATGACAGAATCAGAATTTTCATCAAGCGATTAAGAATTTAAAGACCAAACACATGAACTAGTCAAAGAAATAATTTTAATTATATGTGAATAGTATAATCTGTCGTCGAATGAAGTTCGAATGAACCCCTGACCATAAACTAGCTTCGGCCCTTATGGTATGTATTCACAAGAGTTGTACGTCCTACTTAATTCAATGCTAGGTAATTAAGTTAGTATGTGTCCTAGAGGATCTAAAAAGACCGGCCATTTCTTTCTCTCTTGATCAACCATTTCAAGAAAGGACACAAGACATTGTGAGAAACTCTAGCTGCATGACACTTGTACTACTAGTTTTAGATCCATCTTCAATTATAAAATAATTTAACGAGCGTTCTTTGTGAGACAAATTTATGAAAATTGAAAAGTCTTATCAGGATTGGTTGATCGGGAAGCTATTGGTGTGAATATGCCAAAGATGTCCTATCTAGTCACACGCGACCCTTTTTATTAGGTAATCAAACTAATAAATTAACAACAAACAATAACAACAACATTACCCCAGTGCCTCAAAGGCTCCCGCTCGTTGCGGAGTAAAGAGGGGTCAGATGAAAGAAGTGCAGACAGTTTAAAGAATCATTTTGCTTTATTCCATCATACTCTAAAGCCAAAAAATAGTGAATCTTTGACTCCATCCGAAATTGATGGAAAAAACTAATAAATTAACACATTTTTCAAAAAGACAGCACCCATTGTTGTGAAGGGAATATATGTCATCTTTGAATCTGATTCCGTATATGCAAATTGTCAATGAAATTCTTGATTTGATAGGAGGTATAGACATATACATATTTATCTACATAGAATTAAATGACCTAGGAGTTGTTATTATCCTCATGAATCAATCATGACTTGTTAGCTTTTGAAATAAGATAATGGAATCTAAAATGATTAAAAATAATAATTAATATTATTCACACATCACATGGATATGTATGCTAGTCTTATATATGAGTAAATCATTATAATTCGTAATAGTAAACAATATCCGAAAATTTTCATATGTGGAATTTGAAAGTACATAAAAGTTCCTATTTTTCGGCCCAAGGATTGAAAAAGGGCCATTTGTTATTGAAGATGAAGATACTCCTTGAAGCAATATGACAGATAAATAATAAAAAGAGGATTTTTTTAGAAAGAACAAATGCTTGAAACATAGTAAGATAAAAAATAGTTATAATTTGTTAAAATTATGATTTGTAGCTAAATATTATAAGAGAGAGGCGAGCGAGAGAGGGCAGAGAGTGGAAAGAGGCGCATTGTGTGTGTGTGTGTGTATATATATATATATATATCTGTCGAATTGAATATGTATATCTGTCAAATAAATGTATATATGTAGCTGGTATACATGTGTATTTGAATTTGCAAAGAGAGGAAGAGAAGAGAGAGGAGAGTGGAGAGAGAAAATAGCAAGAAAACCCTAACTATTACTATAAATTATAATATGTTCAAGCTATAGTGGTACAATATATCATAAGTAAATTGCTTCCCGTTGTTCAATCATTTGATAACCAAAGTCATTCTTTGATAAATGATCACTGTGAGTCAGACTCAATAGAATTTGATCAAACCTATTTTTTGTCGTTAACGTGGAGAACTGAACCAAAAATTTTCTTTTTTCATCATCAATAAATACATATAATATGTTTGCCTACTATGTAATTTATCCTAATAAAAATGTAAGCCATTGTGCATGATTCTTGTTCATCTCACTTATTCTATCTTGATTGATGCATCAAACGTATACACAACATGTAGCATACTTTTAGAAATTATTAAACTGGTATTGATGGGATTTAATATTGTCAATATTTGGTCAATTTCATTGATTAATATTTAATAACAGGGACCTTCTTGATCAAATGGCCTATCCACAACAATAATAATAACGTATTCAGCATAATTTACGAAGCATAATCTACAATAGTAAAATAATCATTCGAAATTCAAAGTTTAAAAATAATCTCAAGAAACTCAATATACATATTGTTCTATTTTTGTTGTTGTTGTTTATGAGGTTATTTTAACAAAGTTCTACTCCACCTATTTTATAATGATTCTTTCTTTATCAATCAACATATTACTATGATATTTAAAAATAGAATAACATTTAAAAAGAATTAATTATTTTGTCCTAAGTGGTATGCTTTTGTAACTACAAAAATCCCATCCAGATTTAAAGTTACAATTTTCAAAAAAATCTCATTATTTCTTCAATTTTATAGCAAGTTAAATACGAATGCAATTCACAGAAAGTCACTTTTCAACCTGAGTAAATGAAACATAATCATTGTTCATGAATTTTCAAATTCCACAAGACTTCACGAGATTTGGAACTTGAAATACGTCAACCCCCTCCTGTGCAATAGCTCGCAAATCACATATAGAAGAGATACACCGCTCTAGGCAAACCTGATGCGACGAACTCAACCTAAAGGCAAATCCCTTGCTTGGAATGTTGAAATTGAGACATCCAACATGAAAGTCTCAAGCCCAAACCATTGGATCATCCCAAAGGATAGTCAATAACTATTTTTCAAATATATGACCGAAAAGATTTACCAGTAAACACTATTTTTACGTCACACCACCACATAAATTGAAATGCGACTCTCAAAATTCCAAGGAACAACTCTTGTTGGGCTTAGTCTAATAATCTAGCCCAAGGTGAAAAAGAAGCCCAATTCCACCTCTCCCAAAACGACATCGTTTTCAACTTCAGCAGTTTATCTGAAAAGATCCATGTTGGCACGTGGCATCTGCAAAAACCCAAGAACTCCACACTTCCTAATCAGTTCTTGGTTACAACTTCTCTGAAGAAGTGTAGAAGAATTCCAATATTTGTTTAATTTTTTTATATATTTAAATGACTTTATAGTTTAAAAAAACAATTATTTTTGTGAGTAGAATCAAGAAAAATGCAGGGGTTAGCTCTTCAAACATCTAATTCTATAGCATCAAGTTATGGGAAGAAAAAGTTTTCATTTTTGAATGTGTTGGATTCTTTGCCTAGCAAACCATCAATACCCACAAGGAGAATTTTGCCCTTTTCATCTGTAAATTCATCTTTATGTAAGTTTTCATGAATGCCCTTTTTGATTTTGAGTTTCAAGAATCAAATTTATTGATTGATTTGTGTGTATGCTAGTAGTAAAGTGAGTTTGGATATGGCTCATTTATTGTTATGAGCAATTGGGCATAGTAATGATTTCACTAGTATTTGCCTTGTCTACTTATGAGTTACGAGGTACGAGTAAGGTCTGTGTACACTCTGCTATTACCTGACTCCACCGAGTGGGATTAAGGTCTGTGTACACTCTGCTATTACCTGACTCCACCGAGTGGGATTATATTGGATATGTTGTTATTGTTAGTATATTGTTTGAGGAGTTGGATGGTTAGCTTATTGCTCCAGTTTGGTGATTTGCTAATTTGGATTTTTATTGAGATAATGTGATAAGGTCGTAAATTAAAGTAGCAGGCTAATAGGCTAGTAGGGTTAGGTTGTTGTCTGATCGTAAGCTATAGCAGGGCAGTAGCATTTGTTTGGTGTTGTCATTGAGTATTCCTAGGAAACAACCTCTCTACTTTATGAGGTAGTGATAAGGTCTACATACATTCTACCCTCCCCAGACTCCGCTTGTGGGATTCCACTAGGTATGTTGTTGTATTATTGAGATAATGTGATACTTCTTATGAGGAAGTTTATTGGGGTTAGTCATAGTGGTTTACAACTTGTTTGGATGGTTGTTATTTTGTATTGTATTATTAGTTTAAATACGCTGTTTCCTTTGATTGTTACGTAAATTTTACCGTATCATATCATTTAAATCAATCATTAGGTAATATGATGAAAAGTTCTATTTTATGTAACGATTGATTTGGTATGATCATGTTATTATCTTGATATTTTCTTCTCACTTTATCTTTTGCTTATTATTTAATAATCATATTTTATTCTTTATCCTACTTTTTGTAGTAGTTGTACCTCATACCCTTCTTATCTTATTGGTTTCTCAATGAAATTGTTCCTGTGTGACGTTATGTAATGGTGGAGAACGATACAATCTATCTAAAATGTTGTGATCATTAAAACAATACGATACGATGTAATACAATACAATACTATACATTATGAAACAATATGTTACAAACCATCCAAAAATAGTGTTAGCTTACGTGCACGTGGAACAAAGGCAAGATCAACAACCGTGATTTTTGTAAAACAACAACAACAACAACAAGAAACAACCCAATATAGTCCCAAACGCATGGTAAAAAAGAAAGAAAAATATTTAATGACGCACCCAAGAGTACAGCCTAGCAGTAATGCTGTGTGTCAAAACCATGGGAGATCAGGGTGCAAATTGAGACAAAAAACGTCTGTGATTTCTTGCACTTCTGCCTAAATCTTAGTGGACAGGGTTGTTCGGTAGTTGTGCTGGTGGGTGGTAAGGTGGATTAGTTCAAGGTGTGCGCAAGCAGGCCTGGACTTCATTGTTATCACATTTGAAAAAAAATTAAAAAACACGGAATGAGTCCATATTAAATAAACTAGAAGATTTAGACCTTTCCTGGCATTCCTCTTTTGGTGGGAAGGTGGTAAGTTGAAGTTATTCCAATTTAATGCTTGTTGATCAACCACAATTTAGTCTGACAACTATTTAGGTGGATATATTGCTTTTTCATGCACTCAGTTAGAAAAATGTTTGAACAAATCATGGTCAAAGACAATGCTTGACTTATAGTCGCTACGGGTTCTAATTCAGTAAAAAATGGAGTATCAGATATGTTTATGGCTTAAGATGATCTTAACTACATATATGAGGGCTTTTGAACTCTATATTACTTCAATCCTTCAAGTGATTTAGTTTATAGAGTGAAAGATGCCTTAAGATAGTAAACAAAGTCACTTAATATAAGATGCCAGATGCCACTCACTTTCTTTATCCCCATCAAGATAATTTCTGAATTTTGATTCGTCACTTTATAATATTCCTAGTAGAATGAGATTCTTTATTGTTTCCTTTATGATTACTGCATCTTGTTGTTGCTCTATTTCGTTACTGACTCATGCATTGCTACTTGTAGTAAGATGTACAGCGCTCCCTAAGTTGCAGCGAAGGCATAGTAGAATTATACCCTATGCATCTAATGTTGGTGTTGGATCTGGAAGTTTTGAAGAAAATCAAGGAAATGAAAGCCACAATGTTCCAGTCAATCAGCCATCAAATGATGGTTCATCGAAAATGTACGCTATATAACCTAGCAATTATTTTCTGCATAAAGAGCATGTTGTTTACTAGTATATGGGGAGAAAGATAGACTGTTAAATCTTTTGTAAAGGTGCCTAGAGTAAGAGTGTATTTGGTTTGTGGGATACACAGTATCCTGCCAACAGATGGATTTACCAAGAGTGTCATGTTTAAGTATTTGACACTGTTAAACCTCATGTCGCACCGATGATTGGATGATTAATGGCTTGTGAAAGTTTGTGGGGGATGGACTAATATGATGTGAACAATAAACAATATACTTATAAAAAAAGTAGTAGTGTTCTCTGACTAGTCCAACGCATAAAATTTCACAAATTGTTTAAGTATTTGACACTTTTGATGTTCTTTTCAATAAAGAACATCAAAAGTATCTGTCAACGTTCAACAGATGCCTCTACTTTCGGCATGTGGTCTATGTTTCGGGAGTTTGGTTACATAACAGAACTTCAAGTATTTCTTTTAGAGAACACACAAATAAAAAAGAGCATCTATAGTGACTTCAACCGTCAGTGTAATTTCAATCACTGATTGCAATTTGGTCAAGTTTTCTTTCACTTCAAGAATGAAAGGAAGGGGTCTAGGCTGCAATCGTATTTAGTTACATCATGTACTAAGTTATAGAATTTTTTTTTTTAAAAAAAATTTGTCGAACTAATCTCTTCTGACTTTCTAGCTATCTTTATGCATTTCTTAATATGAGGAAATTGGTTTTATTTTGATTGCAACTAAGTAGTAGGAACTTTTACAACATGTGAAACTTATGTATGTTAAACTTTCATGAATGGCAGTGAGGCACTTCCTAGTCAAATTTCTTATCCTCTCTCTATAGCTCTTGTGCTATGTGGATGTGCTTTAGTATTTTCACTGATTGTCTTCACAAAAGGAGGACCGTCATCACTCATTGCAGCATTCGCGAAATCAGGGTTCACTGCTGCATTCTCGTTGATATTTGTTTCTGAGATTGGAGACAAGGTAAATGGAGAGATTGGCACAATATGCTATATTTATTACCTTTTCCTGAACTTGTGACTTTTTTGCCCTTTCATTTCTTTGGTTTTTTACCTTTTCATTCTCTTTGTATGGATAGTTCTAGTGTCTTATATCTAGCGGTGACATAAATACCTTGTAGGTGTAAAGGTGGCGTGACATGAAATCATGGCTAAGCATTTATGCATCAATTAGAAAAATTCTCTCTTTGATGTTCTTTATTGAAAAACTTTGATGCTTTCGGAATGAAACTTGTGACCCTGTACACGATTCTATTGATATGAATGCATTCATGCTAATTAATTTTTTTGAGTTATTTAATCTGGGATCTGCTTTTCTGCTATGCTAGTTTTGAGATAATTTGGCTTATTCAAAAAATCTAACTAATTCTTTCTTTGATATGCAATTCAACAGACATTTTTCATTGCTGCCCTCTTGGCCATGCAATATAAGAGAATCCTGGTATGAACTTTTGCATTCCTCGTTCCTTACTTCTCCTTTTCTATCTGTTTTGCATCTAGGATATTAAGTTTTAAGAGAATAAAAGTGAATAATTGTGACTGAACTTGAGGCATATCTTTAAAGCAATCCACTTGAAGGTTTCCTACCTAAAACCTATGTTGCTCGGACTCTTCAAAAATGTCGACGAGCATGTGTTGGATCCTCCAAAAATAGTGTATTTTTGAAGGATCCGACACGGGTGCGGCAACATTTTTGGAGAGTCCGAGCAACTTAGCCTAAAACTATTTCTTTTTTGCATCTTGTAGCTTCTTTCCTTAATGAGCTATCATTACTGCCAGAAATTTTGAGGATGGGGGTCCTAGATTACGATCATTTGGTGGTTGCAAGGATTTGTTTGTAGAATTATTGATCAAACTGAAAAGGACGCAATCCATTTTCATCAGCTAATTATTATTTAGGAGTTATAATCTAGCCTAATTGTGTGAAAGCAAATGAAACTTAAAAACTTATTGGAATTTGTTGGAATATAAAAGTGTAGCTTATTGTAGATGGTGCACACACAAGTTCGTAGTTTGATATCGATATATTGTAACTGCAGTTTGCTGTTAGTATTTCTTGCTACTGCAATACAGAAATGTAATATTGTAGTCATGTTTGTTGTGTTCAATGCATCAATGATCAGGTCCTTTTGGGATCAATGGGTGCTCTTTCACTTATGACAGTCTTATCTGTCATAATAGGACGGATCTTTCATTCAGTACCTGCTCAATTTCAAACAAGTAAGTTAGACCTTGGTACTGTTATTTGTTTTTATCGTTGGTGTTCAGATTGGCTCCTTGGGATCTTTATATCTTGGCACATCTTACTTAGTATTTTTCTTTTTTTGTCACAAACTTAATAAATTGGATTTATGTTCTCAGAAATAAAACGCTTAATATCCTCAGTAGTCGGCACAAAGCTTACTGATAAGTTCATTTGGGTACATTATGATTGGCTGATCAAGTATGCCAATCCTTTGGATATTATAACTTAAACATTCTCTCGCATGTTTGGTTATATAGTGCTTCTTACTCTGCATAGTAATGTCTCTTCCTGCGAAGTATAGACTGCAGGGGTATTTTTGTAGTGTTTGTTTCTCCTACTGTACCTTCTCTTTCACACGCACACTGAAAAGATCAAATTCTAAAAAGGATTACTAATCCTTTAACTTTTTTAGGAAGACCTACGAATCCCTCCTGCCTATGTTAAAACTTTATAAGCTCCAGCCTCATGGGCTCAACACCCTTTTGTCCATAACCCCTCCAGTACACATAAAATCCAGAGATCGTAATGACCTATATTTCATACACGATTGCATTTTCCTCTTAAGAGGCTAAAGTTTCCCTTCTTTGAAACCATCAAACATGCGCTCTAGGTATCCAAACTATCTTGAGCTCCTTTATTTCCATCCCTTACCAGCTAGAAACAGCTTCCTTCACTGTTTTGGGCATAACTCATTGACCACCAACTAAATTGCCACGTACAATCTTTTGTTAGTTTGTGTATCTCCTCCTTGATATTTGCTTGATATTCATCTAAAATTCCTAATTGTTTTTCATAACAGCCTTGCCTATTGGAGAATACGCGGCTGTGGCACTCTTATTCTTTTTTGGTCTCAAATCAATTAAAGATGCATGGGAACTTCCAAGCAATGATGTTGAGAGTGGTGAAAAGAGTAGTCAGGAACTTGATGAATTTGCAGAAGCTGAGGAGCTTGTGAAGGAAAAGGTGAACAAGCGGCCGAATGCCACTCCTAATGCTGTTTTATTCTCTGAGAATTCTGCACTACCAAATGTCTTTAACATCCTATCTCCATATTTGCACCACTTGCATCGTTAAAAAGCTGGTTCTAATGATTTTATAGATGGCTATTTCAGGCATCAAAACGGCTCAAAAATCCGCTCGAAATTTTGTGGAAGTCTTTTAGCCTCGTATTTTTTGCTGTAAGTATCTTCTTCTGGTTGCAACATTGTTTCTTTTCTGCGTTCTTTTTCAAATAAGGAAACAATGCAAATAGAGGCAGATGTAGGGTTGACAGTAGAACATATGGTCAGTACCTTTAGCTCAGACTCTCTCTCTGTTAAAAGGATCCGTTGAGTAAGTACATATGATAGATTTCTAACCCAGTCAATCAAACAGGCTGTAGTAGAATACGGAACCCGAACCCATGAAGTTCTAATGTTGGATCCGTTTGTGAATGCAAAACTTGTGATATTCAAGATACCAGGAAATATACAGTGCAAGCTTCCATGACCGCCAATTATTTAATTAAATCAAGTCATATGTAGTGTTCATGTAAGTTCTTTGAGTATGACATGGAAGACTAGTTTTTGTGGTTTCACATTCACAACATTAGAGTCTAGAAAGTTTTACGTAACTATATCCAGTTGCTAGGGAACATCGAGGCCTGTTGTGATTTTCAAGTTAGGAACCTTAATGCATCTTTTGCTTCCTAGGAATGGGGAGATCGATCAATGCTTGCTACAATAGCACTTGGTGCAGCTCAGGTACATTTTCTATGAGATTCAATACCAATGCTATATTTCCGAGCTTCCCACAGACTTCAGTTTCTAAATCTCCAACTTCTATTTATTTCCTCACTACCAGACTGACTCTATTTTGCAGTCTCCATGGGGCGTGGCAAGTGGTGCCATTGCAGGACACCTGGTTGCTACATCTCTTGCAATACTAGGAGGCGGCTTTCTCGCCAATTACATTTCCGAGAAACTGGTAAGCCAGCTCTTTCTTCTAAGAATCTGCTCTGAAACAATTGTATTTCGAATTCTAAGCATCTTTATCTTGATTCTACATCAGGTTGGCTACTTGGGTGGTGTCCTATTTTTAATATTTGCTGTTGCTACTTTGTTTGGAGTCTTCTAACCAAGTTCCATGGAAGAGCCAACAAAGTAGAGAACTAAGACTGGATAGATACGCGAGAAATGCTAGTGGTCGAGGACGGGAAACTCCCGATGGTACCATAGATCAGTAACATGTTCATGTTTGGCATAAAACAATGACATTCTTGTACTACTGCTGTATAATAAGTAAAAGAAACTATATTAGTTTTTCTTAGGCAACACAAGAGAGCTGTATGTATGTGCAATCTATCAGAAAATTTTACTTACAGTTGATGCTTTTCCATGATTGTTGTACCAGTTTTGTATATGTGACAGAATCAAGATTCCTGTTCTTTCTGTTGTAGTAAGTTCTATCACTTGGTCATTAAAGAAGACAAAATGTTTGTATTACTATTTTTCTATCAGGTACAGGTACTGGGTAAGGTCTGTATTCAGTCTGCGTAAATTTGACCTCACTTGTGGGATTCATTGAGTACGTTGTTGTATTTATCGAGTTGGTTGAAGAGATAATTTCCCGAATGGGGGTTTACAACTTTGACGAGTTGATAATAAATGAAATCATTACATGTTTTTTCAATCGAGCTCATTGTGCAATCTCTTCTTTGGTATTTTAAAAAATTTCACATTAAAATTTGAAACTGATCTAATGTTTTTTGAGATGAGAGTTTCTTGGAAACAAAGTAGTGGTAAGGTCTGTATATATTTATGTTCCCCAAACTCCACTTGTGTGAGATTCTACTGAGTATATTATGGTCATTTCATTTACCCTTAATCCACACCCTTGGATGCTCAACGCTTGTGAATTCACATAGTGTGATCTTAAACAAGTTGGAATTGACTATATGAATCTTCACTAACCATATCCCTCCACTAAAGCTCTTGTGGTTGAATGAAAACACAAAGTTGAACAAATAACAAGATTCATGATTTTATAAAATGATTTCCATTGCCTTAGTAGTAGCTAGCCAGTCCAATAAACCACTATACAACCTCACCTTCAAAAAAACACAATATACAACACTTAGCTCTATCAAAATTGCCAACAAAAAACTACAACAGGCACTTGGTCAGTTGGTCTTCTGTATATTTTTGCACGTGTTATTCTTTTCGAGTCAACAATTTACCTGGTGAAATCCCACAAGGTGGGGTCTGGAGACGGTATTTTGTAACGTGTACACGCACCTTTCCCTTACTTCGGAGGTAGAAAGGATTCCGATAGAAAACATTTTCGAGTGTTTTGTGTCTTCTGTATGTTCTCATCTTGAGGGAGCTCTATTCATCGATACATTGACTAGAACGAAATGTACCATTAGTGAAAATCTGGACAAATCTTTTCTCCAGCCTTTTAGATCCTGGACCTGGTCTTAGAACTTCAGCATCTCCCCAGACAGTACATTTATCAGTTTCGTTTTCGCCTAAACACCAGCCGCCAGGCACTGGTTCATCGTGCTTGTGGTGGAGAAGTTCACGGTCGATCTGGTCAAGAATCGGATGGTTTGCCTCGAATGGTGTGGCAAATGCTGCTCCACTCATAATCAGGTCATTGAAGTCAGTGTAATTGAGGGGATGGGCTTCTTGTGTCGAGTTAAATGAAGCATATCGCATGTTGTGGTTGATTGTTGTTCCTTTGAATTTCCTTGAATTGCACAGAATGGTCGGGAAGTAAACAGATGCGGCGGATGGTGAATTTGACAAGTACATTAGCAGAGTCCTGGGTAGGTTATCTGTGCCCAAGATGCAGAACTCGATAAACTTCCGACTCAAGATAGTAGATGAAGACCCTGGAGCAAGGAGGATAAGTTTGTTAGAATTAGAATTAACCGATAACACAATAGGTTGGCATGCTTACTACAAAACAATAACATACCAAGTGTGATACCACAAGTTGGGTCTGAGGCGGGTAGAGTGTACTTAGACCTTACCCCTTCCTTGGAAGGTAGAAAGGCTGTTCCAATGGAACTTCAGCTCAAGGAAAAGCATATCAAAGCAGTTTGGAAATATGAACTGGCAGTGGCAAGGAAAAACATGTCTTTGAGCAATTTGCATGCAAATGTCTAATCATGAAGGATGATATATATTACTCCGTGCCAAGTCAAAACCGAAAAAAAAATTGAAATGGAGGGAGTAATAAGCAATAAAGGTGGCTTATAATGGCGTCAGAGGAACTAAATCGTCTCCACAACTTTAGTTCCTTTGCCAAGTTGGCTTCGTTTTTAAATCTGTCTACGATGTATACATCCAATGTAGTAATTTAGGTTAGATGTTTCAGTATCACTTGTTGAGCATGCTAATAAAGTTTAGGGTTTACCGTTTATCTACTCGAGGGGAAAAATTCGATGAGATCTTGATTGTCTTAGGTTTTGAGCATTCCCATTTACTTATTGTCCTTTTCACCCAACAGGACGGAAGGAAATGGAGTGTATAAAGTAGGAATTTCTTAGGAATGCATGGATGATGGACTAAGCCATCATTCATTAGTACCAAAGCAATATCTTAAGTCGTAAAGACGAGAGTTACAAGCCTTTTATGCAAATAAAACTTGGTTCTTTTGCGATTAGAAAAAATTATAGTCAATTTCTAGGAAAACACTTGCAAAATAGGCTCACCTTTTGAAATGTTTTCTTTTTTAGGAATTAAGATGTTTTCTCTCAGGAAGGCACTCATCAGTGTTCAGACTTAGAACACTACAAATGGAGCTAATGGCACTCTATGCTGCTAGTATTTTCTAGAAAACTGAACAAAATATTTCCATAAAGACGCAAGCCTGTGCTTTCCCAGTTGCACTTTTGGTTGACAAAAAAGGTCACTCAAACTCACAAGTTTTCCTTTATCGAATAAGGAAAATACCGCCACTAAAAAACCAGCGGGTCCTAACACCTTTCTGTTTGACCAATCTTTTGGAAGGCCAAAAGTGCTTATTTTAAAACAAGGGGTGTTTGGCCAAACTTGTGGAAGTAACTAAGTGCTTCTAAGAGTAGTTAAAGCTGTTTTCTAGACACTAACAAGGTAGCTTTCCCCCAAGGTAATTTTTTGTTTAATAACCAAGAAATCCGTCTATGGCCTGCGTTTGGACCAAGCCTTCTAAAACTCGGTGGATAATGGATCCGCCCCTCTACCCTCCTCCACTTAAATACCAAGCTTCGTTTTGCATGGTGTGGGGCTTGAGCCTATAACCTAAGCCACAAATCCTCCACCCTTTGTCACTTGAGCTAGGTCCTGGGGACCCCAAAAGTACTACTTTAAAAAGCACTTCTGAGAAAATTACATTGAAGCACTTTTAAATAGCTTGGGCAAACGCTAATGGTTCTCAAAAGTGTTTTTTAAATTTATTGACCAAACACAATCTGCTCCTCACCAAAAGTACCTTTTCGAAAAGCACTTCTCAAAACAATCTGATTTTAGAAGTTGGCCAAACAGGCTATCATAATACCATGATAGAATAGCAGGCTGACGAGATAAATTTTGTATGAGCCTCATAAGCAAACCACTACATCGAAATTTAAGGAAGTTAAGATCTAGTAGCTCTCCTGAAGAAAATATGACTGTAGAAAATATGACCACCAAGCATCTGACCTGAAAATATTCGATAAGCATCAGGCAGTTCCCTTTTCTGAGTTGCATAAAAAACTTCATCTTCCTCTGCAAGATAGAGGCCGGGGTCAACAACTATTGGTTTCAACTTCCGTGTCCTGGAACATCAACATACTCAAATATCAAGATCTAAAATCATACATTACTTCTCTATCCATGCGCATATATGCTTAAACAGAACAGGAAGAAACTTATAATATGAAAGGATATGGCCATACTCTCTCCACCCTATGTAGCTTGTGTGGTTGACAAAATTAAGATCCTTGGGCATATATGACAGAATGTGTAGAAGATCTGAAAATCAACAGAAAATAGCATCAGACTACTCATCAGTCATTACCTAAGTTAAAGTGTCTTGCAGTGAGAAATGAGTTCAATGACATAATTAGATCCATTGAAGAGAATTTCAATGCCTGTATTGAAGTGATAAACACTAAAGGAAAAGGAAAATGCATCTGTTCATGTGCAACAGCACAATTGAAACATCTATTCTATGTCGCTCAGATTCTTCAAAAATGTCGATAGGTGCATGTTGGACTCTCCAATAGTGTATTTTGAAATTTGAAGAATCCAACATGGTTGCAGCATCATTTTTAAAGAGTCCGAGCAATATAACATCCGTTATCACCAAATTCAAGAAAAAGTATCAGTTAGGCAACAGGTGATGAACCAACTTTCTGATATACAAATTACTCAGGTGGAACTGAGACAAGTTTGTGACTAACTATTCACTAGCGCTGAGCTTTTTTAGGTCATACATCATGATGGTTTTAATAAACCTTGATCAAAAGGAGAATACTTTCGTTATATCATTTTCATAAGTCAAAAATAGAATAAATTTCCGGATTTAAAGATAACTTGAAAGCATAAAATAACTACTTCATATCCTAATCATTTTTTTACTTCGGCGTTCTATCAATGAAGAGAGACAAGACAAGCTCAAATCACCAGGGATAAGAGATGTTTTTGTTGTTGCTTCACGCAGACAAAACTTTCTATATGTACAACAAAAGGATAACATTTGGACCACTAAGCTTAAGTCCGAGGACCCACTACAGTTTTTTCTAAGGGCAGTAACCAGTATTTCCTAGCCATGTCAGGTGCTAGTTACTAGGTTCTAAATGTGAATTCCTTAATATAAATTCAGGGTTTGAAGTAAAACTGCTGGTTCAAGCGAGCCGTACATTGGCTTCTACGTCTCCCAGGCATTAACACACCATACATCCCACCCTCCCCACCTAGACTCCACTATTGGGAGTACACTAGATATGTTGTTGTGATTACACGATGACCGTAGAACTCACCACAAAATGTACTCACTATCAAATAAGTGAAAATACAAGTATTCCATCTTTAGCAACATATAATTTTTTTAATTTTTGATGAGTATGATGGTCGGGCTAGCTTTGATGCACCTTAACTAATTCAACAGGAAAGCTACCAGCTCCTTCCAGCAACAAGTACCAGGAGGCTAGAAAAGATGAGAAGAATCATCTAGTACTTTTTTTACTCCAATGCGATTCAAATGTGAGACATAATGGTTATCAACCACTTCATTGACCATTAGGCCACACCCTTAACTGCGCTAGCAACATTTTACAAGGATCCTAAATCCACCAAAAAATCAGCTCCTACATAAGCTAAAAAACCCAATAGAAGCACACTCCAGTTACTCAACAAACACTAAAAGAGTACATCTTTAACATTATCCAATACTTATATCTTAGATTCTTGAGTGACAATTGGATGATCAGCATTCACTAAATCCCAGTAACAAACATTTCACACATATCAACAAATTAGTTATACCAAACGCCAAAAAGATTAAATCTTTACACTAAACAGAGCATATCTTCAACATTATCTAATATGAATATCGACTTTTACCTAACAATTGGGTAATCACCACACACTATATCCAGTGAAAACACTAAAAAGATTAAACCTTTACGCATACTTCTCAAAAGGGACTCATTTTTTACACTAAACAGAGCATTCTTCAACATTATCCAATATGCAAATCGAGTATTGCCAAACACTTGGATAATCACCACACACTATATCCAGTAAAAACGCCAAAAAGATTAAATCTTTACACATACTTCTCAGAAAAAAGACTCAATTTTTACACTAAACAGAGCATATCTTCAACATTATCCAATATGCATGTAGAGTTTTGACTAACAATTGGATAATCACCACACACTATATCCAGTAAATACACCAATAAGATTAAATCTTTATACATACTTCTCAGAAAAAAGACTCAATTTTTACACTAAACAGAACATATCTTCAACATTATCCTGTATGCATGTAGAGTTTTGCCTAATAATTGGATAATCACCACACACTATATCCAGTAAATATGCCAATAAGATTAAATCTTTACACATACTTCTCAGAAAAAAAGACTCAATTTTTACACTAAACAGAGCATATCTTCAACACTATCCAATATGCATGTAGAGTTTGGATAATCAACACAAACTAAATCCAGTAAAAATGCAAAAAAGATTAAATCTTCAGCACATAATCCATACCATCTTGAGTAACAAGTGGATAATCATCAACAGAGAGATTAATAAACCAATCCCAATGAGCAGAAAACCGCAGAAGAATGGCAGCTCCATGAAGAGTAGCAGACAAAGCAGAAGATCCAATTGGGTAAACAAAATCAGCTTTTCCAATAAAATTCACATTCTGGGCAGCTTTAAAAATAGGCACAGATTGAACATAGAGTGCAAGATTATCACGTTCATATTTTGAAGCTTTTCTATCAAGATGAAGAAGATACTGATTCCTAGGATGGTACACTGCATAGAGCAAACGGATGATTCTTGAAGTGTCATCAGTGGATCCAGAAATGAGGTAAGCTATGGAAGGAGGTGGGGGTAGGAGGTCATTTGGGTTTTGATGAAAAAGGAGACGATGGAGTTGATTGTTTGGGAAAAGGGAAGG
>JAOTQR010000109.1:24087377-24098251 GCA_025774065.1 Solanum ossicruentum | reverse complement strand
GCGGTAAAGACTGCGTATAATCTACCCTCACCAGACCCCACTTGTGGAATATTACTGGGTATGTTATTGTTGTTGCTGCTTCCATTTTTCACTTTTTTTTCGAGATAATTCACTTTATATTGCTTTGATTTTATTATTACTTAACAAGTAGTAATAGAACTCTGCTTATACTGCTATAGTGCTGACAAAAAGTGTTAGTACATACAAGGAAGGAGCAAGCAATGCGTGTCATAATATTTTAAGTAACGTAATATTTACATTATCAATATATAAGAGTTTTGATATTAATAGATAAGAGTTTCAACTTTACTTGTTAAAGCAAGGTTGAATCTTGAAAATTTATAAACTTCACATTACTACATTTTTCATAAGATATCTAAATCAACAATTTGCAGAAATATTTAAAACAAAAAATAAAATAAAAATAGGGGATTTTATTATTCATCAACTTTCCCATATGGTAATAAGAATCTACAAGGCCTAAAATTACATTTTTAAAAAATGACAAACACATGATACAAAATAAATGGTAAAATAAGTAAATGAAGGGTGATAAATTGGTTCATGTAAATTTTGAATCTTTATCAATAAATTATTTTATAACATGAAATAACCATTTATCGCCCAAATACCAACCATGTAATTTTTGTCATCCATTGGTTGTTCATTTTACCCATTTTGCCACCTCTGCCTACAATTATGTTGTCGCACTCGTATCTTATTCTCCAAAAACGTACAACTTTTGAAGTATTCAACGATACATAACCTTTGAAATTTTTGAGAAGTCCGAGCAACATAGCTTACACTGAAGTTGAGTTGTCCATTTCTTGTTCTGTCTCTTGATGATCCATCACTTTTGTTTGTCTCACTACTGGAAATATCAATTTCCATACTGGATTCATGAGAGTTGAAGAATGTAAGAATTGCATAGGTATTTTTTCGAGTTAATTTCACAGATGATTATTCCATTTTCGATTCATTGCACTAAAGATATAAAGCTAAATTGACTTACAATAAATTGTAGCAGCAAACCATTCATTCACTATCTTCACCCATGTACTAGCCCATCCAACATCAATACTCCATCTGTTAAAACAACAACATATTCAGTGTAATTTCACGAGATGCAAATCTTACTATCTTCGTGGGGTAGTGAATTTGTTTCCAATAGACCCTTGACTCAAAAGAAAGAAGCAAGTTATTAATATATATACTTACTTTCTAGGCAAACCATCAAGATTCCAACTGATAAATAGCATAGCAAAGTACATTGCTCCTAAGGAGAAGACTAGGTGGAAGAAGCCATACTTATAGGGAACGTCATCCTCCGATTGAACTTTATCCTTGCGAAACTATAACACAAACAGGAAACATACACACGAAAGATGATTTGGGATTGTTGTGCGTTCAGTCCATTTGAATGGGATAGATAGAGCGACATGGACATTGAGGATTCATATCGTTTACTTTGAATGAGGCTAATGGCACAGTTCTATATTTGTTTTTTTTCATTAAGAAAGTTAAGCTCACCTGAAATGTTTGTGAGTCGATGCCAGTGGAGAACGTTGCCATGACGATGGCACATATAGCAATCAAGAAGCCCTATTTTATCAGGAAAAGAAAGATAATGAACCAGTGAAACATGTAAAATGAGAAAGGCGTGCACATGATACCTTAGGCGAATCTGACAGTGAAAATCTTTATAAGGTATATATACCAGAAGTTCGCTTGTGTCGTGACAAGCTTAAAAACAGCATTCCCAAACTGGTAAGCAAAACAAGAAAAGACAGCTTACAATTACAGTAGTCCAACCACCATGCGTGCTGTTTTGTTGCTGAGAGCTGCATTGCTGAGTCGCAGGCTCACTGTAAACAAAGTGTCACCAAATCGACTTCATCACATAAGTGACAACCAAACAACTACTACATCATTAAGGGGAAAGAATCGACAGTTTCCAGTTAAAATGCGCTTATCGCCCTGTCAAATAAGCTTTAGTTATAGGGATGATCATCCAACTAAAACTAAGACTATTCTAACACTCACTGAGACTGAATATCGATTTCAGAGACTAAACAAATAAGAGAAGGGGACGACTCCAAAGCAAAATATTAGTATCATCACGAGGTTTCTGACCTTCGAATAGCACTCCAGCAGAGAAAGACGACATAAGAAGCCATAATCCCTGAAGATAGAAGTCCCCTATTTACCTGTATAACCCGTGCACTCATCAGTAGAAAGGGATTTTCAGATTTAACCATCACGAAAAATATCCTAACGGGACTAGTTTGTAACAAACACATACCTTAGAATGTAAAGATACAGCCATCATTACTAACAGCAAAATTGCAGTCCAGGAGATGAAAAATATGTTTAGAATGCATGACGTTTTGGAGGCGTAAAGTACATACATCACCAGAATTCCACAAATGGAAGCGATGTAACATACTGTCGACATGAATAAGCCAAGGGAACAGCTGCTTTGTCAAAAAACGATATAATGTAAGTACATCATGTGACAGCATGAACACTTAGCATCCCGTGTATGAAATTGTAACACCTTAGTTGACGATATATACATCATAAGGCTGAAATGATAACTATACCTTTGCTTCTTTTTTTCATCAGGCATCCAATAGTTATTCCACCACGTGATGAACTCGATCACACTTATTAACTGGAGGATGAGAAAAACACTGCAAATAGATAACGGAATCAGTATCAACAGTCGATTGCTTTGGATACTGCAAACATAAACAGAACATTAGCAGTAAAGAAGTAAAATGATGGATGTGAATATTACCCTGCACCTACTCGAGCAAATTCACCTGCAGGAAAGATAGCGATTTCCGTTTACTTTTGGTATTTCATGAGTGACTAAATATAATCAGACATTCTATGTCCTCAAGGGACTTACCATATAACTGGATGTAATCTGAGGGAACGAAAAATGGAATCATCGTAAAAATTATCAACATGATAAACTTCAAAATCCACCAGCCAGAATGCCATACATTGCGAACGTCATACAACTTGCTTGTGAAACATGTGGTAAGAAACATTACTAAAAAGAAAATCTAATATTGTATGTCAAGGATGAAAAAGTGAAAGATTTCTCATCTATTTACCAAACAAAAAGGGTAACATTAAAGAACAGAAGAAAGCATTTCAAATTTTCACATATTTATACGGAAACACACGCGTAAATTCTCAACTGAAACCATCATAATCTCTTGTATCAATTAGTTTAAGGATAAATCTTAACTGATCAGGCCATGTTATCGCTGCAGAGGCACTTTGTTCTTTTGATTGACGGAGAAAAGTCATTATTACTTTCAAGAAAAAGGATACAAAGCAGCCTAAACTCACACGAAGAACCCCCATCGTATGAGAACATTCATTTCCTCCATTCCCACAGGCTTTTGAATCTGCAAAGAATATGGAAACAAGGAACCGATGTCCATGTTAGAGTTACTAAAAAACAGGAAGAAGTAACAAGAACTGTAGAAAAGCAGAACTTAAGCCATATGCAAGAAGGAAATGAGACGTAAGGCCAAAGTGAAGATGAGGTGAATCATTCAAAGACCCTTATGGCCACGCCACAATCATTCACGCGGAGGCCTTATAAGTCACAAGTTGAGAACTTGAATTGAACTCTATGCGAACGAATCTCCTATTGCTCCTCATTAGCTCAGTGGTAGAGGGGTCGACTATTAACCAAGTAGGTTGCTTCATTTCACTAGCATGCAACATTCTATAGTAGCCATGGAAGCAGAACTTTTTGCTAGCTAATGCAGTTGAATGCAATTTGAACCTATACTTGCAATGAATTTGGACTTACAATGAAGCAGAGGAAGAACCCTTTCACCATAATCGCGGACGAACCAAGCTATAAGATTTGTTATCAAGAAAATAATGCCATAAGAATAACGAGCTCGCGATGACCTCTTGCTTTTAATTGAATATTCCATACTCTTCTGTTGTAATTCTTCTCCACATTGATCTACCTCATTGTCATCTATTATGTCTTCTACCATCTTGCCTCTTAACCTTTAAAGCAATAGCACCCTTTATCTATTACAATTAAATCCAAAATATTTGAATCACATTGCAATTTCACAAAAGAAATTGGATAGCTTGCACAACATAGAACAACAATCATAGTCAAACACTCAAAATAGCTTGTGAAGGAGAAAATTTACTTTTGCTAATAAAATAAGCTACAAAATAACTCCGCTTGTGTGAGCTTGCTCACATTGTCGGCCCCAAACCAAGGGGAGAGTTGTGGTAAGCGTAAAACTAGTCAATTTACGATGGAACTTCATACTTCATTTGTTTCAATTTGTTTGTGTGGTTTTGACTTGGACACCGAGTTTAAGAAAGTAAAAGAACAATTTCAAATCTTATGGGTTTTTTAAACTAAAAGATAGGTAAAATGTTCCAAAATGCCACAGAGGGAGAAGAACATACAAAATTAAGTACAATGTAGTGTTCTTTGTCTGGTTTTGATTTGGCACCGAGTTTAACAAAGTAAAGAACACTTTCAGATATTGTGGTTTTTTTTAAGCTAAAGATACATAAAATGTACCAAACATACAAATTGAAACGGAGTGAGAAGAACATACAAAATTAAGTACAGTGAAGAGTTCTAGTTAAAATCATCTAGTTTTCTATCTGTTTACCAACTATTAACTACCAAAGAAAATTTAACTATTTGGATTTCACACCAAATTAGACAAAATAAAGCAACACAATAGAAAAATGTACCTGCATTTCTTTCACTAGAATTGGACTTTATAACAAGAAGTTATTTGGTTAAACTTGTGAGTTTTTTCAAAACACACAAGCAACTAAATTGGCCAAAATAGTGGACAATCTAGAATGAAGAAAGCATATTAAGAACTAGTAATAGAGAATGATTAGAATATAAGAAACATTTACTTAAAGCATATTGTCAAAGTAAAAAGTGCTAAATACTAACCTTTTCTTTTCTCGAAGATGGAGCTGAGTGTAAGCAAGCAAGACACTCTAAAGCATGTGAAAGAGAATGAGGCCCGTTATATATTATCACTTGCTTTCCGCTTTAGTCATTTCTATATCATAACTAGTATCTTCTGCTATTGGGGTCTGATCTCTATCTAGGTCTGCGTACATTTTATCCTTCCCAAACACCACTTGTGGGATTTCACTGATTATGTTATTGTTATTGTTGTTGTTGTGTCGACTCAAGATCAAACAAATAAATTGAAACGAAGAGAGTATTAGATTCTGCTATTGAGAATGATTGTTTTTGCTTAATTGTATAAAGAAGAGAGGTTGCATTAAATAATTCAAGCATGAATAACAACTACCAACTTTTTCACATGTAGAGTAACCTTACTATAACTATAGAAATGAATAGGAGCTGGAATTTTTTATACATAATATATTTTTGGCTTAGCACTGTTGTACATATTGAGTTGCATTTATTTCACATTTTTAAAAAGGAGCAAGTCAAGTGCACTAAGCTTTCATTACGTGGAGATATGAGAAAAGATCGAATCATAAGGATCTATTATACGCAATTTTATTTTACATTTCCACGCGAGGTTATAACATAGAATCAGAACAGATGCCAAAATTCAAAGTTTATGAGTACTAAATTTACTACTGAACTCCAAACTCGTGGAAATAACCTTTTGTAGAAATATAGAAGATTGCATATAATAAACCTTTATAATCTAATCATTTTTCGAATCAACGTATAGCTAGAGCTTAATACAATGAGTTGCCTTTTCTTCCTTTTCTTCCTCATTATTAGTATATTTTAAGTATCCAATGCCATGTTTGATTAATCATGTTTACATTTTTTCTAAAAGCAGACATTTTGATTGTTTTTAAAGACTTTATGCCATGCAAGACAAACATTAGATGACAAATTAGGTTAATTAGTGCAAACAATTCAAAATTAAAATAAAAAATTTATCATTGAAATTCATCAACCGTTATATATTCAGATGCTTAACTAAAAAAGAAAATCATAATTGAATATTTAAATAAAATTTATTGAAAAATTTAAAATATTATAAATATATTAAGCTTTTTTTTTTCTTAAGTTCAAACTATATGCATCGCGACTAATATAATTTTTTTATACAAATAGATTACTCGAAAAATATCTACACATAAACTTTTTAGATGATATGATAGTATAAAAAATTTTAAATTATTTTTAAATAGAAAAGAATGGGGTCCATGTTAATTAACGCGTTTGAGGGGAATTATAATTAATTATATTACTTAGGAAGTACCATTGGACAGAGGGAGCGGTGCTCGAGGTTATTAATTTTTCATATTCTTTTTAAGTTTTTATTATCATGAAAAAAGGGTAAAAAGTGAAAACGCGCCTAGAACTCCCACATGGGTAAAGCGCTCTCTAATAAATACGACTTAAATTTGAGATCTATGATTAAGAATGAAGGAATATTTATTACTTCACCACATCCGTTGTTGATTTATCCTATTTCATTAGAGTTTTTGCTATATGAATTTGGATGAATTATATTAATTTAATTTTTTATATACATATTATACTTTTATTTACTTTAGTATATCTTTTTATCATACTTTTATGTGAAACTTAATTAATTTTCCTGATGCCATGTGGATTTCCTAGAATTTAAAATCGTCACTCTAAATTTTGACTCCACCTTTATCCCCCAAAAAACATTATGTTCAATAAATTTTCTTTTTCAAATATACTTCCTTTGTTTCAAAGTAATTGATTTATTGAAGTATTTTTTTAGTGTTCAAAATAATTGAATTGTTCACTATTCAAGATAGATGTTGAATTATTTTTTTCAATTTTATCATTCATTAATTATATTTGGTTGACTTAATAATTAATAATTATTACTAATATTTTGTAGTTTGAAAAGAGCAAAAATGAAAAAAATAGCTAATTTATGTCTTTATTTTTTCTTAAGATGTGTGTCATATTCTAACAATTCAATTATTTTGAAATGTAGGGAGTATCTAGTAATACTTAGCCATTTAAAAAAAATGATTTTCTTTTCTTTTTGGTTTGTTTAAAAAATAATGACCTTTTTTGGTAAAAGTTTAATTTCATTTTTCACGTGGCGTGTTAAAGACCACAAGATTAAAAGTCATTTTGATATATTTGACATAACTTTAATCTAAGACTACAAAATTAAAAGGTCTTCTTTATTTTCTTAAATTTCATATCAAATCAAATCAAATCATTCTTTTTTAAATGAAGAATTTTAGCTGGTAGGTGGCATAGTTCAAATCAATTCTTACCATGTGAAAAACTATGATTTATGTTTTGAAAAAAATGACTTCTTACTAATTACTATTACCTTATTTTGTTTGATGATATTTTTAAAATTACACCGACAATGATAATTACAAAAAATGATTTGAACTGCCTTTTTGGTTATATTGATAAGATCTTAGTAATAATGATATAAATTATTAGGTATGATATAATTGGCTTTAGTTGTCTTTTAGAGTGAGTCAGTGGCCTTAGTTTTGGGAGTAAGTGAAATATGGATTTGTTGAAGTTTAGTTAGAATATAAGCATCATATATTAAGTGTTATGTGAAAGCGAATTCTTGAATCGATAATCATCTTTCAGTTAAATTATTTATTTTATTATTTTGAAAAAGAATCTCATATAGATACTATAGAATAATGTTTTGATCCTTTTTCATGATGATTTTGTAGCTATTTCAAAAAATAGAAAGTTGAAAAAATTATTTAAAATACAATGTAAATGATTAGTTTTATCCTCAAACTATTGACGTATTAAAAGTATCTTTTTATTTGACTAAATAAACTAAAATACAACATCGAATTATAATAGCACAGATTCCTATATCTAGTTAATCTAGAAAGTCAAAGTTATTTCCTTCGTCCATCTTTACTTGTCTACTATACTAAAAGTAGATGTCCGACAATACTTGTCCACTTTATAAAATCAAGACATAGTTTTACGATTAGTTCCTAATTTACCGTTAACATTAATTATGGTCATTTTTCTACTCTCTCCATCCATCTTGACTTGTCTCATGTTGACTTTGGGACAAGTATTGTTGGACATCCCAAAATAGTATAGTAGACAAATAAATATGGACGGAGGGTGGTATAACATTTCACAAGATATTGCTTTTATTATATTCAAAGTGTGATTTGAAAAAATTATCCTTATCATTTACTACTCCTTAATTCGTGTGTCAAGTCAACAGAGACAAGTAAAGATGGTCGGAGGGAGTAATGACTACTCTCTTTGTTCACTTCTGGTTGTCAAATTTTGACTTGACATATTTATTATGAAAATAATGGTATAATAAGTGTATCATTTTACCTGTATTAATTAGTAGGGTCCACTCACTATATTTCTCAAAGTCATTAACTCAATGACAATAAATTGAGGCCATAATATGAAAAAGTACACAAAATAGACGTAATTTAAAATTATTTACCTTTAATAGACACAATCTAAAGTATTTACCCTTAATGGATCCATTATCCAAACTATTAATTTGAAACTATTCACTTGCACCTTTTTATTTCGCGTGCCAACATTATCCTAACGTCAATATAAATATTATAAAATATACTTTGAGGATATATATATACCATAGCGGTATAATATAGATACTCTGGCAGTATAATAATACTCAATTGGTATATAAGATTTTTTAAATAAACAAATAAAAAATTATTAAACTAAATTAGTAGAAAATATATTTGTTTTATACTCTATCGGTATATTTATATCATATCGATATCATATAGGATTGGATTTAATCATCTGTGATACCTTGTTGGTATATGTATACCTTATTGGTGGATCATACAAACAGGTGCTGACCTTAGCGTGACGTCAGTGCACGAATTTTAATATTAAAGGGGCAAAATTTTAATAGTACGAGGGTATAAAATATAAAAGAGTATATGAATATAATTAGTTTGATTTAAGGGGTGCAATCTTAGTTTTTTCAAAAAAAATATTATGTCCTAGACGTATTTCTCATAACTACAAATAAAAGTAAAAATCAAATTAAGAAATTTTTGACAGCTAAAAATGAAGGAGGAAATAATATTTTAAATTTTTTTTTTATAAACAAAAAAATGCCATTTTAAAATTTTAATAGTAGCAATATCTTCTCTTGGAAATTAAAAAACTCAATAGAAGACAGATTTACTAAATCCAGAAACTTCAGGGGCATAAATGTCGCTGGACTAATTGAAAATTAGGGTTTCAAACATGAAATCATAAATTCATCGCTGGTCGGGATAAATGTCATTCATTGAAGAATTTCAAGCCAGTAAGTTTCAATTTGTCTTTTTATCAATTCTTAAATAATTTTTGTCTGTTCCAATTTATGTTTTATAGATTCGTCCAAATTAGTTGTCATGTTTCGCATTCAAAGAGGGTGTGTTAGTTGGGAATAAGAATAAGTGTTTATAGCCATGACGATATAAAAAATGAATACTCATGCGAGTTGGAATGCAAAGATTCCATTTTTTTGAACTAGTGGTGTTACCCAAAGACTTAAATGAATAGTCATCATTGTTAAGATCAATCGAGATCCAATGAGAATTTGCGCGTAGCTTCTGGTGATCAATTTGACTAATTTTAGCTAAAATCGGCAAATGTCATTATTGTTATGGCGATTGGGGATGTTTTCTATTTACATTCCTGTCTCTAGAAAGAGTAGCTAAACGATCGGACAAGATAGGCGCAGGTTAGATTAAGTCGATTTTAGCCCGTTCATGATAGAACTCATTAGCGATAAGATGCACCGCCTTACTGTTCTAGTTCCTGAATTGAAGCTCTGCCTAAGCATCGTGAAACACTCAAAGAGTGATTTTTGGTATTTTCTATGGTGGAGTGAGTGCCTTGTGATGTAGTAGGTTATTAGTATTAGTCGAGTCTTTATATATTGTGTGGTTACTGCTCATTACTTATTTTGCTATTTTTATTTTTATTTATAGAATTCTCATTGCTTTTCATTTTAGTCCCTGTTTTATATCTATTACTCCCTCCATTTCATTTTACGTGGCACCCTTTGACCTGACACGGTATTTAATAGAAAAAGGAGAACTTTTAAAATTTATGATCTAAAATCATTCTTAGATATTTGTGTGGTTGAGAATCATTTCATCAAGGGCAAAAAGGGAATTTAAAGGTAAATTGTTTCCAATTAGAATAAGGTGATATTCTTTTTGAGACAGACCAAAAAGGAAAGTATGCCACATAAAATGGACAAAGGAAGTTTTGGGCTTGTAAATTTGAGCCGAGGTTCTTTCGAAAATAACCTCTCTATCTCTATGAGGTAGTGATAAGGCCCGTGTACAATCTACCCTCCCCATACCTACTTGTGGGATTTCATGTGGTATGTTGTTGTTGTTGTTCTGTGCAAGAGTGATGTATGAATAATTATGCAGGAATTAGTTCCCCGGTGCTATTATGTTTTAATTTCTAACAAGTTGCTACATTGATGACATTGTCTCAGATATAGAAGCTCTTCCAAACCATCTAAGGAGGAAGTATGCGTTGCTGCGTGATTTGGATGAAAGTCTGCAAGGTGTTAGTTATATTGCAAACTCTATATATAATTGGACTATGAATGTTCTCTTATGCAAGTTAGTTGCTTTCAAAATTTCCATTCTGATGTGCTTAGTTAAGTTCACTTGTACAATAGTGAGTCGATTGATAATTTTCTGAATCTGGAAAGTTATGTATTTTGAGTGGAATAAGGGGTTGTTTTGGCACATGCTGATAGGAAGCTCAATCTTCATGGAGTCTCCGTGCATTATATCTGATGAAATGTCTACTAATGTAATTACTTAGTGTAGTGTAGAAGATT
>JAOTQR010000109.1:24025487-24049529 GCA_025774065.1 Solanum ossicruentum | reverse complement strand
AATATAATAAAAAATGTAAAGAAAATTCAAGATAAACTTAATAAAGATTGTGAAATTCGTAGCAAAATAATACATAATTGTTTATTTGTCTTGGTCAATAGGTTTAAGGCTATATACTATTTGAGTCAAAAGCATTTAAGAGTTTTAATTCTATAAATCAACAATTGCAAATAAAAAAATTACATCATTGAAAATTTTGGCCACCACTAAATTAAATAGTGATAAAATGTGATACGATAATTAGAATAAACATAAATAAATTTTCGTGTAAAAATAAAATAATAAAAATTCTTTTAGTATTTTTCATAAACTTTATCAAGTTAACTAATTTATCTGCTTTTTTATTTTAAATAAGAGTTTATAATTTCAAGATTGCACTTTTAATATACATGTGATGAGACGTCCCAAGCTCTATATCTACTGATTTTGTGATTTTTATGATTTAAAAAATTTGCTAGTTACATGATAATTTACGGACACATTAAGTAAATGATTTACCAAACATTATAAATTTTTAAAATATTTTTCATAAATTTTGTTAAGTTGATAAGTTTATCTACTTATTTGTTTCAAATCAGAGTTTATACTTTCAAGATCATGCTTATAATATATGTGCGATGAGATGTTCTAAGCTCGATATCTATTAGTTTTGTCATTTTTATGATTTAAAGAATTCACCAATCATTATAAAACCTCCTAGAATATGAAGAGTGTCATATAAGTTGATTGAATAAATTATATAAAGCTTTAGAATTGTATTTAATTTTTTTCGAATCAATGGTTCAATCTATGATTTATCATTCATGAACGTTGATAAGATCCATTTATTTAGCAACATTTAGAATGATAAAGTTTTAAAAGTGAAAGACGAGATTCAAACGAGAAAAGACTCACAAATTAATTTATTTCTATATAGGAATTTCTTTTTTGGATAATGTTTAAAGTACAAAATGTTTCTTTCTAAAGCTTAAATCCTAGAGCTATAAAATATCATTTTCAAAAATTTTCAACAAAATTTTGAAATTTTTTTTTGGCTCAACAATTTCACGTGTCAGTCCATTAAATTTCACTACACGTCATAGTTGTAACTGCAGGTGGGTATAACAAATAAATAATAATATAAATAAATAGCAATAATATAAAAATATTTTTAAAAAGTAAAACAGGTAACAGAAATTTAATTTTTTTGTGCTGTAATTTTACAGAAAAAGAAAAAAAAAAGGTTTTTTCCTTCTCCCTTTTAATTTCTTCTTCTTCGATCTCATCAGATCCCCTGTTCTGAAATCGAATTTAGGGTTTTTTGGGTCCCCATTATTTCCGTAAATTCAATTTCAGCCCGTTAATTTCTCGGATTTTTATCCATTTGCTCCGAAAATTGAGGATTGGATTTGTTAATTTGTATACAAATTCAATTGTCGTATATGAAATGAAATGTAGATTGATTGATTGATCTGTTTATAGGAGGATTTGGGGATTATTTTTAGGGTATCTGGATGAGGATTTAAGAGGAAAATTTTGATTTTTGGGGGATTTGGATGGCGTCAGCTCAGATACTAAAAAAGCAAGAGCATTTGCAAGCTGGGAAAAAGAAGGTAATTGGGTTTTGTTTCAATTCTGAAAGAAAGGGTTTGTTTTGGTTTGATTGAATTTACTTTGTTTACTTGAATGTTTGTTAATTAATACTTCTATTTAACTTGTTGATAATGTTAATGAGCTGAATTATACGCGGAATTTTAGTAGCTCAGTTGGTTAGAGTTCGTCTGATGAGGATCTTCTCCGTAGTGGTAAGGTCCACTTCCATTCTACCATCCCAGACCCTACTTTGTGGGATTCACCGGGTATGTTATTGTTGTTGTTATAGTTGGTTAGAGTTCAATCACACACCTTATAATAAAAAAGGAGTTAAATTCTACTTGTGGAGAAGGTTTTAGATGAATGTCATTCTACTTGGAGTTAGAAATAATGAGTGGTTACAATTTGGAGTGTCTTTTGAATTGTCATAAGTTTCTTTAGATAGTTATCATCTACTTGAAGTTAATGGACTCCCTATGTATTTTCAAGAATGGACCGGGAAAATTTGAGGTTCAATGTCTATGTATACTTGATCATACGTGGCCAAGGATTGCTATTTGAATTTTGATTTGTGAAATTGGTATTTAATGAGATGGAAATGGCATGGCCTCATCCTTATCCCATGAGTCAAGTCTAGTATTTTACTTGGAGTTAATTTCATGTATACGTTAAAACACATCAAGATCTAGGTTTGAGGTTGAAGATTGAGAAGGTGCTTTTTGTTAATATTTCTTTTTCATGACCAGTGGTTGAATAATTTATGTACTTTCAACTTTTATAGACAGTTCTACTCAAGTGAGGCTGACAGAAAAAGATCATTGCCTTTATGAACATTAGCGAAATCAATGTTGTGATACCTCTTTTTATGCCCATCTCTAACAGTATAGTTTACAATAATAAACAACAGGTGTTATTTTAGGGCATCTTCTATTGAAGACTTGTTAACATAGGGTGTGAACTTGCAAAACACAGTCATTTGTCAGTACTAAGATTTTAATACGTTTGGCTGACTGGTTTTGAGGTACTTCTTTTCTTCCTTACGTGCAAACAAAGGTGGTATCCTAGACTTCCACATCGGTGCTGATATCTTTGGAAGCACATTGATGCTGATTTCTTTTAAAAGATCGCGCCTTAAAGGCTCCAGAAACCATCTTTCAAAAATGTTAATCTGTTAGTTACCTTGCCTTTTTTAACAATTTGAATACTTGTATTATCCGCTCTGGAAATTCCCATTTTTAAGGATTCTGGGTTCATATCCCAGCGGGAATACCCTTTCTTGAGCGGAGGGTTCTTTGGAAACAACCTCTCTACCTCCACGAGATAGGGATAAGGTTTGTGTACACTCTATCCTCCCCAAACTCCACTTTTGAGGTTCACTGGGTATTTGTTGTTGTTGTATTACCTTTTTAATTTATTTTTGAATATGGTGACATTAAGAATTTCTAAGAAATTAAGTTTGTGTTGCCCACAAGTTGTGGCATCTTGCTAAATTATGGTTATCATCATATGATGTCACTAACCACTAAATTCATCTTCTTGCACAGTAAAATAGGTTGTATGCTACTCCCTTTTTGCTTTTTGTCTATTCTTTTGATTTCACTAAGCTGCAATTGCCTTGTCTTACTCATAAATATCACCTGTTTTTGCTCTTTATAAAATGTGGTGTACTCCTTTTTTATTTAGTACTTTGCAACTGTATCATTTGCAGCTAGAGGAATTTCGTAAGAAAAGAGCAGCAGAGAAGGCTAAAAAGACAACTTCAAATGGTCAAAAGCTTGCCTCTGATGGAGGTGTTGATAATCAACATTCAGGAAATGAACACACTAGAATTAAGGACTATAGTGAAGCTGGTATATCTGATGCTGTTGGCAGATCTGTTCTAGAGCCATCAGAAGTACTTGCTAAGCATGATTTTACGAAGCCTGATCTTACCCAGAAGTCTGATTTAATTTTTACTAATGATGCTAGTGCTGGTTCTACACCTAGTTTGAACAAATACGAAGATGATGCGGTTGTTAAAGCCAACAATTATGATTTTGGTTCTTCCATCTCAGCATTGTCTCATTCAGAAGATAAAGGGTCTAGAAGTGATGAGAATCTTAAGGTTTCTCAAACCGTAAATGATACTTATGGCAACACGGGGAAGAGGGAGAATGATGAGGTCTTAGGAAGTGTTCCATTCGGGTTTGTGACTAACCACTCTACAGCCACTTCTCCTCCATTCCTCAATAATGACAGAACTTCCAGTCATTTCACTTATGATGATATGGGTAAAAGCATATCGGAGGAGAGTCATGTAAAGGATCTTTCAGTAGCTAATGATGACACTTCTCACGCTTTTCCGGCTAATATATCACCTTCAGATCCATTCAATTCTCATGAAGACAAGCCACATTATACAGATCGGTCTAGTGGCATGACTTCCGCTTCATATGGTGGTAATTTTTTAGTTACATCTATTCTGCTCATCTAAGTTGTGCATCTGAGGGGCCTTTGTTCGCATAATATATTTTTCTTCTTTTATCCGTTCTTCTATGGTTTCTTTGACCCAGCTGACTGGTTAGCATATGCACTATTTACTTAATTAATTTATGGTGCACAATCTGATATATAGCTCCCACTTTTGGTAGATTATGTACCCAGTGCTACCACTGCCACACAATTTTATCCTGAAGTTGGGAGAAATGCTGCTGCTGTGGGATCTAATAATTTTGTAGTGCCTGATAAAGGATACAGCCAGTTAAGCAGCTCTGGTCTTCACTCGACTAAAACTTCTTCTTGGGCATCCAACTCCAAGTATGATGGTTTTAGTTTTGATGCTAGAAGTTCTTCTAGTTACTCTCAGATGTCTCTACCCATAGCTGGGGCAACTGGGAGGAGAACTCCATCTTTCCTTGATTCGATCAACATTTCAAAGGTCTCTGCTGCATCCCCTCCCTCAACAGAATCCGTTTCGACAGACACATATGACTCAATGGCTTACCCTAGGGACACTCTGGGTTTATCAAATTCTGAGAACTTGACAAGTTCTTCAAAATTTTCTGGTAGTGGGTCAGATCTATACAAGCATGCTGTTGAGAAAGATATGAGCAGCGTGGACAACAGATATCCATTTTATTCCCAGAAGCAAAATGAAGATTTTGCTGCATTAGAACAGGTATTTTTACATCTTTTGCAATGTAAGTATGCACAGTGTTGTCTTAAGCCCTGAAGCAAAGCAAAAAACATGTTGAGCACCTCACCTTACTATGTGGGCACTTCAGTTTTGTCATCATCTCTCTAAGGCATACTTCTCCATGCCAAGCAGCATAATCCTGAAGATGCGACACTAACCAATTGATATTTCTCTTTATCGTAGTTTTTTCAATTTCCTTATCCATATATTCATTTCATTATCATGCTTGTTGGACTACTCATGCATATTTGTATTTTTTCATCATTTGCGCGTTTTTTCAATAAAACCCAAAAAGACCTTACTTTTTTCTTAAATTAAAAAATTATGAAAACACGAAAACAATATAACTTATTCTCAAGGTTGTCGTTTGGAGTAATAAACATATATCTCTATTAAATAGAAGACCTAACTTTTTGGAGAAGGTTCTAAAATAGCTTACACTGTCTAATATGTGTAAATAATTTCATCCACTTCAAGAGATTTATTATCTAGATCTTTATTAAGTTGTACCTTGACATATATGTGGTAGGCGCAAGTAGCATATCTGGGTCCGGCTTGGAAACCAGGTCTGGTATTCAAGTGGGCAAGGCTGAAGGACTGAGGCATGGTCTACCGAACTTTCTAAATCAGATACAGTGATTTTGTTGATTATTTAAAAAATATATATACACACGCAAAATACATACATATTTATGTCTGTACATACACAATTTAAGCTGAAAAAGGAGAAATATTATCTGTATGTTCAGTGTCATGAAAGATAACTTGATGTGAATTGAATACTGCCCAATTGCATTTCATTTCTTCAATTTGTGAAATATAGAATGTCCTGTGTGTTTATAAAGCTAAAAGAGCTTTTATTTACACCACATCAGATACAAATAATAAACACACAATCTTTGTTGCTTCGTTCAGATTATACTGTCAAGATTTATGAAGATCCCATGCATCTTTTTAATTTTTTTTCCAAGAGGAGAATGGTCCCCATGCATTTGTACATATTTAGTGGTGATGGTGCTTAAAAAATATAGGATAGTCATTCTAATGTATACTAATAATTAGAGCACACTTTCTTCATCTTTCAGATAATATCCTAAATCACAAATGGTATCCTCCATTTCTATTGAGGGATGGGGTGCCTATGGAAAGAAGAAGACTTGGACATGCATGCCACATATTTCTCCGGATATAGGATTTTGTAATAGGATCTGTAGTGGTAAACACTAATATGTTTTATGCTTATTTTTCACAGCATATTGAAGATTTAACACAAGAGAAGTTCTCTCTACAACGTGCTCTTGAGGCTTCGCGAACTCTAGCAGAGTCTCTAGCTGCTGAAAATTCAGCTTTGACAGATAGTTACAATCAACAGGTATAATTCTGTTCATACATGTGCATTTTTTCAAAACTGTAAAGGGTAGCTGACTTTCCGTAGCGAAGTATGTTCAAGCTTGAAATATTAAGTACATGCGCCATATTGGTTTCAAGCCCGACAAGAGAAGCCTTTTGATGACTCCAATTAACTGTTGGCAAAACAAAAGTTCTGATTCTCCCTTATACAGCCGGTCACCATCATTATATGTCAGCTCTTTTATGATAATAATCTTTACAACAATTATTTTCTGCATTTTTGTTTTTAATCTTAATGCATTACTAAACGACCACTGGGTATGTTGTTGGTTGTTGTTTTGCATTACTAAACGAGTATGTAATGATTATTTTACAGCTAGTCTTTTGTAAAACCTAAATTCATTATCAAAGGAGTAGTGTTTTCTTGTACCAGTGTTAGGTACTAACACAGAATAACTAGTCAAAAATGTTAGTTGCTGTCTTTATGCTTACAGTGTTCATCAAGTCCTTTCTATCCAACCTTGGTGGACAGACTTACCCAGTACCATAGCTTGCATTGGGCACCTGGCCCCTGTTTAGGTTTTGATCTGAGTAGCTAAGCTACATGAAGATGGACATGGATGTCCAATACAGTTGTGACTTTAGAATCAGATTCATCATCAGTTAAATCTTTAAAGGTTATGAATAGTAGTATGGTGCCAAATCCTATGTGTAACCCACAGTCATACCTAAATCCTTGCTGGATTGACATATTGTGGCGGGTGGTTTTGAAGGACCCGTGTTACATAGCTGAGCAGTTACTTAGTCACCTGTTGAAACTAAAAGGTGTTAAGAAGTGTTGCTCATAAAAAATTGAAAAATGATAGACGATAATTGCTCTTCCTCATCCCAAAGCGCGCTGCTCTCCTAGGTGTGCAACTCTAAGTAGGAGTCCACATCAACTTCTGAGTTATATTTTCCTTTTTCTTGGTTGAGTTCTGCCGCTGTTCTTATGTGTGCTTTTGTTTCTTAATTTTCTTTAGATTTACATGACCTGTTCATATGGTGGGTCTCTCCTTGAAATTATTTACACTTTTGATAGTGATGTGTCATTATAAAAATGAATTGCTGTATTCTTTTACAGGGAAGTCTTGTTGGTCAACTAAAAGCTGAGATGGAGAAGTTACAAGAGGAGATTAAAGCCCATCTGGTCTGTAGTTTGTACAATCTTGCTCTCTTAGCCCCAGCTATATTGTATTACCTAGTCTGCATTTTCCTCTTTTAAATTCTTGTGACTCTTCTGGATGTTCTGTTTCTGCAACTTATTTTAAATGTTATACTTTTGGAAGTTGTTTATGATGGCTTGCATTTATTTATCAATTTTATAAGGATCCACATTTATTTCTCATCTGGGCACCTTTTAAACTGTTGTTTTGTTCTGTTCAATTTATCAAGAAATATTACGGATCAATTTGTTTTGGGATTGTTGATGTGACATCGTAAAAAGATGGCATCTGGCACCATGATGACTGGAAGAGCTAGTTGAAAGACAGTTGTTGACTTCTAAATAGATATGAATTGCTAACTTTTATGTAAAGTTATAAGCTGAATCAATACATATCTGGATCTTCCATTTCCTTACATCCTGCTTATTTTTTCCTTACTGTGGAGTGTGCAATAGTGCTTCTTTTGTGTCTGACTTTCATTTTGAATCTCTTCAAAAGAAATATCACTTTCTATATTTAGTACTCGTTCTGTTTCAATTTGTTTGTCCTAATTTCTTTTTTTTTTAAATCCATTTAAAAAAGGAATGTATCTTTTCTGTTTTGGCAACTCTTTAGTTCTAAGTTTCCATACGACCATAAGACTAAAGGATATTTTGGTACATTCTACATATCTTTAGTTTAAGACCATACAACAACAACATACCCAGTGAAATCCCATAAGTGGGGTCTGGGGAGGGTAAATTGTACGCAGACCTTGCCGCTACCTCATAGAAGTAGAGAGGCTGTTTCCCAAAACCCTCAACACAAAACCCATCAGCAGAAGAACTAGATATGACAAAAGAAAAATGAAGGAAAGGGGAAGGGAAGGGAAGGGGACAAAAGATGCGACCTTTAGTTTAAGACCATAAGATTCAAAAGTCGTATTTACTTTCTTAAACTTCGTGCCAAGTTAAAACTGGACAAACAAATAGAAACAAAAGGAGCAACATATTATTTCCAACATCCACACGATATGCTTAAGACCACTAGATTTAAAGGGAATTTTTGTACATTTTACACATCTTTAGTTTAAGATCACAAGATTCAATAGTTTCTCTTACTCTCGTAAACTCCGTGGCTAGTCAATCTAAGACACATGAGGGTTTATGTTCTAAAAAAGTGACACCTTTCCATATTTGAAAACTTTTTAATTTTGAAATTTCCATTTTAACCATAATAAAATGCTTTTATAGCGATAGAATTGTTCTGTGATGCTTGAGTTAACAAGTTCGAAAGGTACTTTTGATAGGTTTTTCTTTCTTTCTTAACCTATTTTCCCAGTCAAGACCAACATATAAAATGAACCCAAGGGAGTCTTTATCAATTTGTTAGTTTCTTTACTCAAATTTCCCTCTTAAAAGATTCATCATTATCAGACCTTAGTGCTTGGTTCCGTCCTCCTTTTGATTTGGCTTCGTTTTTTACCATCTCACTATCTTACATTTAGTCTGGCAAACGGTAACAGATTCTCTAACTGATTATAATTGGTTCATCTGATTAAAATTTTGTCTGAGGAATACCTTTTTAGTGTCTATAAAATCCTTTTGAAGAACGTAATTGATCACATTGCTTATCAAAAAAACATATTTGATCATCTAAACTCTGATTACAGATATATCTAGGATCGTTTGGACAAGGTTTCTGGAACTATATGATGTACTAATTTTATTTATTGGAACTACTTTAGATGAGTTGTGTCATTTACACATGGATCAGTCACTTTCTTTTTTTATTCCATCAATTTTTGTAAATAGATGGCTGGATGTGTTAGTAGCTTTCCATATTACTTTAATTTGATGTATGTGATTTTGTTTTCTTGGTTGAATTCGATGAAACCAGGGTGAACTTGAAGCTGTGAAAATGGAATATGCAAATGTACACTTGGAATGTAATGCTGCTGATGAGCGTGCCAAGTTGTTGGCTTCTGAAGTGATTGGCTTGGAAGAGAAGGTAATTAAATGCAGTATTCCTGTCTGTTGAGCCAAACAATTTCATAGGAATGTCTATACCAAAGTAATTTTGTCAGGCATGTTGTGAGTTTAATTTGATTTTAATACTACATGTAGTTGTCCTCTTTGTTACTGGGTTCAAATTGAAACTTGAATTGATTACGATATATCATGGATTGAATTAGTGTAAATGTCATTTTCATTTTAAATTATAATGTAGTGAAAATCACGGTGTATAAATAAGTTGACTGGATTGATCTGTAAATTAGGGAATTATAGATTCTGTGTATTCACCATCAGCTGTTTAGTTTTTAGCTATAAGTCGAATTTGTTCAATATCATACAAAACTTAAAGTGGAGCCTGGTGTCTGGAGTACTTTTGACTTATCAGACACACAATGTGTCTGCTCACTTCAGTTTAAAATGGTTACAGCATTGCTTCAAACATACACTATTCTTGTACTTTGGATTTATTGTATGAAAAATCAGTAGTTTTATGTCAAAGAAATTGGTTGTTATGTAACTGGAAATCCCCAGGCCTCGTAGGATTACATTGGGTATGTTGTTGCTGTTGTTTGTTAACTTTAAAGAAAGTAGAAATTGGCTTCTCCAGGTGTCGGCAAGATATTTTGCATTATTTCGCTGATTTGTTTGCACTTTGTTTTTACCAAGTACTCCAAGATGATGTCTTTTGAAGTTTTGTCCCATATAATACTATAGTAGTTTATGGGAAATCTGGTCTTTTTGTCCAGCTTTATGATGATCTAAGGATAATGTTAATACGTAATAGTTACTTGGATCAATAAAACTAGTCTAAGGTGATTTAGATGTCAAACCAGTGTATTCTTTTTTCCTGTTCCTTTAGGTAAGTGGATGGTGTTTCTTTTTCATTTTCCCTTTTTTCCTTTTTCGTGTTGCCAGCTAATATGAACTGTCATTTTTGTGCCTGTTCTTTCTTTTTGCTTTTTCCCATTTAGTTTGGAAGAAAAAAAATCTTATGTAATTGATTGAGACTGTTTTATCGGACAGATCTTTTTTCTTTTTTCATTTGTTTACAAGATAAATTATTTTTTCAGTTCTTTATATTTTTGTCTAAAATATTTTGTAGGCACTTCGTCTAAGGTCTAATGAGCTTAAACTGGAGAAAGAATTGGAGAAGTCACAAGCTGAAATGTCTTCTTTCAAGTATGTTCGAGGCTTGGCTGTAAATTAATCAAGGCCGTCATGTGCCCACATAACTCTGTTCTAGCTATAGTTGTCATTTTATTCTATTCTTTGTTTTTCTCCTTCCTGTCCTTTCGACACCGCACCCTTTTAGATTGAGCATGCCTCTTTTCTTTTGGGTTAAGGAGGTGACTTGTGTGTCTTGCTTTCTTCTTGGGGATGGAAGTACAAATTGTTTTATGAATGGAAAAAGGATGTGCTAAATGGTAGCAGAATGCATTGTTTTAGTTATGATACTTTTAAAGATTTGGGGCTCCTGAAAGTAAGTAGTTGGAGATTATATCCGGTAGCTGCATGTACATGAGCTCATGCTAATCTGTATTGGCATAAAAGTTTTAGCATTGAAGTAATGTGGGTGAATAAATATCAAAGTTAAAAATTGAATCTTATTCTCATTCTCATTAACCTCTAGATTTCTGTTGGGATGTGTTTTTATTTCATCCATCTCTCTCTATCTTCTTGCAGGAAGAAAATTGCTAGTCTTGAAAAAGATCGTCAAGATCTGCAATCAACAATCAATGCTTTAAAAGAAGGTAAGATATGTTTTTATCTGTTTGTGCCTAGAGGAAAGGTGGCTTGCGTTTTTTCATGAGTTGTATCATTTTTACAAGTCTTTCCATTTTTACTGCCTTAAATGAACATCCCAGGCTCAATAAAAGCATCCAACTATCAGAAATTAAATCAATAATTCCACTGTGTTTCCCTATTGTCTTCTTCTAAACAGAAAAAAAGCTCTTGCAATCCAAATTCCTAAAAGCTTCTGCTAATGGAAAGTCAGTTGATCCTAGCAGGACTATGCCTACAAAAATAGATGTATCAACTTCTACAGAGGATCTCCGTATGTATTTCAGATTTCTCGAATTACTGCCTCATATTTTTTTAATTATTCTTGCTCTATATATTCATTGAATCCAATTTATGTCCATTCAGGTGAAGATAATATCTCAAGTAGTACCATAAATGACACTAATTTGGTTGCTATTGATGGCCCCACCACCTCTTCTCTGCCCGATTTTGGGCAGTTTAGTCTCGGAAATTTGTCACTGGCCATTCCTCCAGATCAGATTAGCATGATCCAAAACATCAATACATTAATTTCTGAGGTAGCATGATATCCTTGAGACTGATCATTTTCTACTCCCTCTAACTTTGTCCCATTGTCTTTTCTCCCTTAAATAAATAAGGCATATTTACTAAGTAATAACTAAAATAATGCACTGCTTCGAATGATTACAGTTAGCCTTGGAGAAAGACGAATTGACAAAAGCTCTGTCAGTTGAATCATCTCAGTGCTCTAAATTGAAGGTAACTTGAACTGATGCACTACTCAGCAACATCATCCAAAGCTGCTTCACTTTTTTTTTTTTGGTTAAAAATTTCGCCTGAACTTTTGGATTCCTTTCCTTTTCTCTTTGTTGTCTTTGAGTAAACTACAAATGCATAGTTGGACATGCTTTCTTTAGTCATATATGGATGTCTAATTTCTAAATAGCCATTCCCTCCGAAATGCTCAGACATCCCTCTTAATATCTGGCCAGCTTCATTTAGTGTTAGCCATAGAAGTCTCGTTGCATAAGCTTTCTTGATCTTCACAGCTAGTTTGAAGGTGGATGCTAATAATTCTCTCTTTATAATCGTCTTGGGGGATTTGCCGTTCTGTTCATTTTGGGTGTAAAGGAGTTAAACAAGGACTTAACTCGGAAGCTTGAAATTCAAACACAAAGATTGGAGCTTTTAACTGCTCAAAGCATGGCAAATGATAACAGCCAAGCAAGACAGCCCGATGCAGTGTCTGTACATGACAATATGCCATATGCTGATGAAGGACATGACGATATGTTATATGCTGATGAAGGAGATGAGGTTAGTTGACATATCTTGCTCTGTAAACCTTTACCTGATATGAGTTCTAATTTACTGTTTTTTGAGTGCTAATAAAATGCCAACCTTTTAAAGATCTTTTGTTGTCTCTCTACTTTCTTTTCTTAATAGTTCTGCACTTCTTCTGTTACCTTTCTTTTGCAAATGGAACCTCAAGTTTAAGTGAGATGGAACACCGCTCAATAACTGACGAGGCCTTTCTGCTCTAGGATTCATAGTTTAACTTCACCTGTGTTAAACAGTAAACTGTGTCGACTTACGGTAAAACCGACTCGAGTTTGAACTGTCTCTTTTCTCCTGAAGACTTGCTGGAACTTATCCAATATGGCATCAGGATATATGACTTGAGAATATAGATATTTTAAAAGTAGGTACTAGGAAGTCTTAATAATTGTAGTGACTTTTAGCTTTTTCCTTTCCAAATGTCCTTTTTGAGTGCATGTGAACTGTATGATCAGCAGTAGAACCAAAACTTTTACTTAGGAGATTCAAAATATAAAAAAGCCAAGGAAATTCATCATCTACTTTATACATTTTTTTTTTTAAAAAATTGACCTTATATACAATCAGTGATCTGGGATTCAGATGAATTCCCTTGCGCTGTCAGAGGCGAATCCAAGATTTTAAGTTTATAGGTTCCTACAATGATCTCAAGTTAATATACAATAATAACCGGACCAATGAACTGGGTTCCAAGCTGAATATTCTTATATATTTAATTAATTTTCTAATGCAAATTCATGCTCTTAGCTATTGGGTTCACGTTGAACCATAACCATTGCACTAGATCCGCTCATGTGCCCCACCCTTTGGACAGTGGTGCATATCGCCAAGCTGATAGTATCCAGTTTGACTTGGTTGGCATTTGTTGTAATCTTTCCTCCTATTCATCTTTTCTCTTTTGCATCTCATGTTGATCAGGTGGTGGAACGGGTACTGGGATGGATCATGAAACTATTTCCTGGAGGGCCATCAAGACGACGAACCAGCAAGCTTCTTTAATCTCCATGGCAAGAGTGCAATGATGAGTGTTTTCTACAAATAGCTAGTCTTTTGCTCCTCCCCTGCCTGTATTTTTGGTAGCCAAACAGAATCTGGATTTTGTATATTATCCATGGTTTATACATAGACATTCCATTCTTTTTCCCCAGAAGAAGCAAATTGTATCTAAGAGGCATTTTGGAAGATGGAATAGCTGTTCTCTACAGTTTTGGCGATAAAAGGTGATCGTGGTGTTTACAAGAATTTGTTTATCAAACGTCGTAATGAAGATCAGTATGTGTTTAGTTGTCAATCATGAGAAGAAAAGAAGCTTCAAATGTTTCTTTTTTTTGTTCTTCCTGTGGAAATGATGTTTATATCTGTTGACATTGTATTCATTATGTTGTATTTGTTGAAAACTGAGGCTTAAGAAAGCCCAATATATCAAAAAAGATGATTTTGGCAGTCCCCTTTATACTTTGCTTAGGAACCAGAATTTCGTAGTGAGATGATTTTCTTTCTTGCTTTCTCTTAGCTACGGAAAAGGAGTCTGTCTATTTGCCTAGCTTTAGTAGATTTTCCCTTTACGAGTAAGGTATCGGGCGGAGAGTCTGTACGTACGCTTACTCGTACCTTATAAATTCAAAAAGATTGTTTTTAATGAATCTGTTGTTGAGGTAATTTATATTAAAATAAAAATAAAGTAGTGACCAAACAATTATTGAAGAATAACATAGTAGAAGGGTAATAATAATATTGATAAGAAAAATTAGATGACGTTCTACTATCTATCAACGTTCTATCTTAATTTTTGATCTCTACATCCTCCTATTTAGTGTCACATCACCAGTAAGGTGCAAATGTGTCGTATCTTGTCTAGCTATATTTCTTGAAGAAACGTCTCTTCATATGTCCGAATCATCTCAACCTCTTGTATTTCATCTTGTCCACCACAAGGTCACTCCACCTTGTTCAAAATTAACGTGAAAGATTGCTTTTTCAAAATGATCTCGACACAAAGGTATTGTTACATGATTGTACAGAGATAGGTAAGATTAGGAAGATAACCTTTAAATTGTACATTATTAAAATTATTTTTTGTATACATATAATTAATGTTGAACCTTCATTCAATTTTTTTATATTAACCTTTTATATTTTGAACCCATTATCTAAATATTTTAAAACTTCACTCTTTTGTGCATTCCAAAAATAAAAAATAAAATAAAATAAAATAATTTGAGTATCCAAACGGCGTCGTTAATTGATTCCACTGTTAAAAGAATCTCATTTGATATATTTGTGGCGCAAAACACTTTTGAGCAAAAATAGAGAGAACAACAATGGCGTTTCTCACTGGAAAGCTCAATACTTTACCTTTCAAATTTTACACTATTTCTTCTTCTTCTTCACGACAACAAGGTTCTCCTTCACTCTATCTCCTTTTTTTTTTTTTTTTTTTTTTTTAACAGAAAAGACAAACTTTTGCTATGGGTTTTAAGGAAAAAGCTTAAATTTTGTTTGTTTATGTTGTTTAAATTACTCTTCAGATACAAAATCAGTTAAATTTAGAGAAGATTGGAGGAAAAAATCTCGACCTATTCCTCCTGGTGGGACTTATCCAGCTAAAGATCATTGCAGGTTCATAATTCTGTTCCTTTTTTTTGTTTGTTGTTGTAAAATTGAAGTTTTAGTTTTAGTAATATAATTGGAGATAAATTGAGTATCTTGTTGGAATATTTAGAGGATAAGAAATGAAGGTTGAGCCTAACTTAGCTCCAAAAACTAGCTTATGAGGTGAGAAGTGGGATGGGTCCGACTCTGATACCATTATAAGAAATACCTAAAAGCTAGCTCATGAGACGAAGATTGCATGTAGAAGGGAACCAAGTTCCCCATCTCATTGCCAGTCTGTGACTCAACAATTTTGTATTTGAAAAGTTTTTCTTCGAGGAAACAGCCTTGGGTCAATTTTCATGAATTTCATAGAAGAGTGAAAGAACTATAGAATTAAGTATGAGGAGATTGGACATTATTTTAGTATGAAGTAAAAGAAGAATGTGAAATGTTCAATTAGAAAAGCAGGAAACATTTCCTTGGATCTTTGAAGTATTGCGGCTGTCCGTCCAAAGTAGCTAAGCATGTGAAACTGCTTAAGCTATTTCCTGTGTAAAACCTGAAAACGACATTGGTGTACTTAAATCATCCTAAGTTGGTTAGATTTTGTAGAATTGAAACAAAAATGGTTTGAACCTGATGTTATATTCTAAGCTTGCTTGGAATGATAAAGTATTGTTTGGAAGACTGAAATGTAAGTGCTGTACTTTATTTTAAGTTAAACTATTATATACTAATTCAGTGCTTTGATAATAATTTTAGTTTCATCTTTCAACACTCATCCTCATACATATTTAACTAAATAGCTGGTAAATTTTGGGACATTTTCTTAATATGAAATTTTTGGTTTGCAGCCACTGCGGTTTGTGTGACACATACTACATTGCCCATGTCAAGAATGCATGTGCTTTCTTGGGGGATGGCATGTCTAGAATTGAAGTGAGTCTTTCTCCCGCTTCTGTATAAGTCAAGATACTGTGTTCTTTAGTTGCAGTTTTATTGTTTATGTCTAGTTTTCATTCCTTAAGTTGGTCAGTAATAATAACTGGAGTTTGATTATAGCATGCTTTGATTGTCCCATGCAGATTTTCCCTGTAAATTTCAGTTTGGCTTTTGTGTTCTTTCAAAAGATCTTTCATCTATATGGTTTTACATCTCATGGTTTATGTGCCGTGCGGGCAGTGCAACAACACTTGGTTGTGTTATTGCAGTGTTCTATGGAAGTGGAAGTCATAAGAAAAGTTTGCAAGCTAGAATTAGACATTCAGAGACATACTAGTTCTTGCTCACTGACACCGTATTGTCCACTATTAGCTTGTGTGAAATTGAATTCATCTCTCTTTGGTCACACTACTTCCATTAAAATCCATTTATAGGGAGCATGAGAGGTGTTGATACTTCGGTATTAGGAAAAGTTGCATACTAGAACTTGATGGGTTCTCCTGTCCACACACCCGACCCCAACTAATTTTTTCACAAACATGTTTAAGTTTTAATTTTCTGTCACACTCTCTTGGGTAAAAGTTATGCTGCTTTGAATGTTGACAAGATATGAGAATAAATGAAATTTTAAGCATTACTATAGATCTATAAATTGCACAAGGTACAGGGTACATCTATTGGACCGTCATAAGAATGCTTTTTCTCTTTGTTAACATAACCTCGCCACCCTGAAATAAATGGATTGGATAATGTTTTACTAATTGGTTTTTCTCTTTGTTAACATAATCTCGCCACACTGAAATAACATGTTCTAAATCTAATCAGACTCCTCATAGGAGAATGGGGAAACATTCATAGACCTCCATCATGGTCTTCACTGAGGTGTACATCCGTCCTCTGTTTCTTTTTTTTCTTTTTTAAATAATACCACACAGCCCAGCATAGTGTTCAGGTACATCGTCATCTCGTGACATGTCATTTTCTTCCCCAATTCGGTACAAGTTTCTTTTTCTTCTTTTGTTCTTTTTGAGATTCACAAGCAGGACATAGTCCGAAGGAACTTGGTAAAGTTTGAAATTTTGTCCTGCTTTGGTTTGACTGGTGGATGGAGGGTGATAGGGGGTGCACATTTGTTCTTCTATGAGAAAGAATGATTTGACCACTCACTAAAAAACTTTGGTGCTAGCTACGAGTAACACTTCCTTGGAATGCGCTCTCAACTTGTTCATGCTATGCTATGTAGGAAATGCTCTTTTGGTTAAATTTATGTGAAGTATCTCAAAGTAATCACTAATCAGATAGTGTTTTTGATGAAAAAGTAACCTGATAATGTCGAAATTTTCTTACACCTTTTTAAAACTGGCTGTTCCTTGCATCTTCTTCAGAATTTGGAACCTGTTGTCCATGGACGAGGACGGAAAAAAGATTCCTTGGATGAGACTTATATGGGGGTGTATGAGAATCTATTGTATGCTCGCAAAACTAAGCCTGTGGAAGGTACAACTTTGGATGCTCTTATGTACTGTTCTAGTTCAAATATACAATTGTTTGTTTTCTTGTGGTCCTCTAAATCACTGAAAGAATGTGTTTGTTTCTTGTGAGATCTATCAGATTTTTCTTTGAGCGAGTTTTTACTGTTTGCCATTTCTTATGAACCATCTGGATTCTTATTCCTTTGTTTTCTTTCTGGCATTCAGGAGCTCAATGGACAGGGATAGTGACAACTATTGCTGTGGAGATGCTAAAAGCTGGGATGGTTGAAGCTGTTATTTGCGTTCAGAGGTATGGCTTGCATCCAAATTGGTTAAAAAGAATTTAGTTCTACCTCCTGGTTGCTTTTACTGTATGCGTTCTGTAAATGTTTGGTTTCTCACTCCAAAATAACCCTTATTATTGGTGTTCTAGAAAACTCACACATTTAAGTATGCGTAAAAGTGAAGTACCAATTTGGAGAAAATCATGATTTTAGTTTTAAGATTTATGTAACATCCTAAAACAGATAGGACTATGGATGGAAATAAAGGATTCTCTACTTAACTTTACAAGAAAAAGTATAGAACTTGATCCTGTTCATTCTTCTGCAAATTGCTACTTTCACTGTTTTTTTTAACTTATTATCTAGCAATTCATGTACTCTAACCTTCTTTTTTACGTTGTTTTAGTGATCCGGAAGATCGATTTACTCCCCGACCTGTCCTGGCAAGGTTCGTGAGTGGAATTTGAGTTCTGTTTTATTTTCATGTTGATATTCTAGTGGTTAATTTAACCATTTCCATCCTCCTTTCCTCGTTCATGTTTTTGATAGGACACCAGAGGAAGTTATAGCAGCTAAAGGTGTTAAGCCGACACTGTCTCCTAATCTAAATACTCTTGCTTTAGTTGAGGTTTCTCCTTTCACTTCCATTAACATCAGATTCTTTGTTTTTCTTTTGTTGTCATCATGCATTTATAATTTGTGTCACTCTATCGAATTCCTGAATGAAGCATGCTATCATGAATTGAAGATGTCATATCTCTCTTCAATAGGAAATTGAAACTTGTGTAGATATGCTTTGTGATCTGCCCCAATTGAGGATTTCACGGATAATAGCTTTTGCTTTTTTGATTTCTTTCATATGATGGTCGAGCTGCATTCCTTTCCTGATAATGTCAGATTCTTTTTGCCAAATGTTTCCTCTCTTTCCTTTGGGAGGGTCATGGGTTCTTTTTTTGACTTTGTTTTAACAATGTGAGATGGTTTTTCCCCAAATGCTTTCTCCCTTTCCTTGGGAAGTATCAGGCTCTTTTGTCCATCCCCAACCATCTGCATTTACATTTCTAAATGCATGCTCTAATGCATTAAAATTTGGGATTTAGGAGATTCCTGTTTTCACTGAGGACTGTCATGCGAGTTTAAAGTATAATCTAAAGTTCAAATGTTTAAGTAAGCAATAATTTTTCCTGGAAACAGGCAGCTGGTGTGAAACGTCTACTCTTCTGTGGTGTAGGCTGCCAAGTTCAAGGTATTAATGTTCTTATGATCACTTCTTCTATCCTCTAAAGTTGTTGTTGGTCATTCCATCTCTGTATCATAAGCTGTGGAATTTCCTAACTTGCAGCTTTAAGATCAGTGGAGCAATATTTGAATCTGGAAAAGCTTTATGTACTAGGCACTAACTGTGGTAAGTAGTCGGTGGCATTCATAGATCCCTTTCCTCACATCTTTGATCATGCCTAAAATAGCTACTGCAATTATATCTGTTTGAACAAAGATTTAATCTGTTTATTTTTGATAAATAACAAAAGGTTTGAACTATTAACATCACCTGGACGAGTCCTTGTTAGTATCCCAACAAAAGACTGAACTAAAATTTTTCCAGTTTGTCCATCACAGAATCAGGGAGGGAAAATTAGACATATAGTAAGTGGACAAACTGGATAAGATTCAATGGAATGTTTTATGATATATAGTAAGTGGGATGTTCTAACAGCCTCTCTATCTCTATGAGGTAGTGGTAAGGTCTGTGCACATTTTACCCTCCCCAGACCCCACTTGTGGGATTCCAGTGGGTATGTTGTTGTTGTTGTAGTAAGTGAGATGTTCTAAACTGCTTTTCATAAGAATCTCCTTTTTCATCTTAGGTACTTTTTAGCCAATATAGACCTATACTAACAGTCGTTTCTTAACAGTGGATAATGGACCACGAGAAGGCTTAGATAAGTTTCTGAAGGCTGCTAGCAGTGAACCTGAAACAGTTCTTCACTATGAATTTATGCAAGACTACAAGGTATGCTCCTGCTATGTTACTTTCATAAAAAAAAAAGGTGGGTCTCCTGTTACTCTTTCATGACAAGCTCCCCTTTCTTGTGAGACAACCCATGCATAACCTCTGTGATCTTGGAATTCTATCCATTCAAGTATAAGAACAAGGAAATCAACTTCTATATTCTCTCTGTTTGTCATGACAATGTGTTTTCTGATTTTGTTGTATCCTAAAACTTCGCTAAACAACCTTTCTTACCCTGACAACTATGATGCTCTGTCTAGAATATTTTTTATTTGGTTGGTGAGGTAAGTTGCCTCATGAAGATTCATTTCAATATACCATATTATCTCCATTCTTGATAAATTTATATGACAATCCTTTTACTTTTGGGCATACAAAAATCTGACTTTTACTTTTGGGCATACAAAAATCTGACCCCATTTTACTAACAATATAATTTCATGCAACTTCATTAGTTTCTCAAATTTAAATCCTTTTGACTAATCAAAATTTTATGGTTTAATTTGACATTTTTTCTTTGTCAAACTAATTGTTTTTACAAAATATTTTAATATTTTCCTCAACTACCACCTATAAAATGCACAGATTAAACTAATATCTTAAATACTATGCCTTGTCAGCTGGTGTCATGTTAAATTTGACGTATTTAAGCTCAGATATGCTTCGTCACCTCATAGATGAAAATATTTTGGCAGTTAATCCTATAAAACCATATTTTAGCTTTTTGCTTTTATTAGCGATTCGAAGGATATACTGTAGAATCACATGTGCTAGTTTTCTAATCAGTTGAAACACCTGTCTGAGTTCTACATTTCAACAGGTCCATCTGAAGCATTTGGATGGCCATATTGAAGAGGTAAAATAGTGTCTTCTTTTTCGTATCTTTTGTTTTGTCTGATTTTTCATTCAGATCTATATATTTCACTAAGCAGGTTCCCTATTTCTGTTTACCAGCAAATGATTTAGTTGATGTTATTGCTCCATCATGTTACAGGTATTTCAATTTCTTATTCTTGATTTGCTGAAGTCTTTAAACAATATCTGCATACTTATCCTGTAGAAATTTCCGTACAGAGGTCTGTGGTGGACAAGTCTGAATATATATTTCTCTGTTCCTTCTCTTTGTGCCCGTGGAAATGATTCTTTTTTCCCCTCTATGAGTTGATTCAGCTAGTCAATTAACTTTACCTCAATCGTACATTAGTTTAGGTGAGTTATATGGGTCCTCTGTATCCATTGCGTGCTGTTAGGTCAATTTTGTTCCAATATCAAATAATTTGTGTTTTAAGGAAATTATGGGTTATTTAAAACCAAAGATGTGAAATATCACACTTATCCTTTCATGGATATACTAATTTTTAACTAGAACAGAAGGACTCTTGACAATCACTTGCACTAATGCAATGTAGCTACAAATATGCCTGAATGACTGACTCCTGGCTAGTTGATATCACCTATATGGATATTGGAAGTTTATGTGGGATGTAGTCAAACCGTCTTAGGTGACATTCTCAAATATTCTCCAAGTGTGCCACTTACACAATCTATCAGATATACTTATGGAAAAAATTTATGTGTTGATTACTTGTAAACCTATTGCATACCAACCGGTTTTACTCTTATAGAAGTTTGTAGAAATGTAACTTTCCTTCTCATTTTGGATCCACTGAATGGGAAAGTGCTTTTCCGACTCCTGCCAATTCTTTTGCCGGAAACCTTTCTCTTCTTCCCTTCCTTCTCTTCTCCCACCTGTTCTTCTCTCTTTCTTCGCTCTTCCTCATTCCCTTTTTCCTCTCTATTATTGGTCTAATCATTGATATGGAGAATAGACTCTATTTAAGATCAGGGGGAAAGTCTTATGATATAACAGAATCAAAAACCAGCTCTGAAACTTGGTTCGACTGGGTGTAGGTATCGAAAAAGTCGATCAGAAGAATGGTGTTATGTAGAGGAGAACTACTGTGGATCTGCAAGAGATTAAAGGAGGCATCTGATATTAAAGGTAAGATGTTCAAGTCTTGGCGATGCAGGGTGGTCTTGACCCATATTTATTGCTCCCAAAAGTTCAATAAATTTGGCAGATACATCTCTATCATCACTGTAAAAGGACAGGCCAGAACAGTGATCATTATTCCAGAAAACACATTTAATGAGGGTTGGGAGAGTCTGGCTAGTAAAGTGGAAAGTTTTATAAGCAGGAAATAAGAGGGCCAGAGAGCACTTATTACATCTGGGGATATGATTCAAAATAATTTCAAAGGTAGAGGAAGTTACAAAGAAGCTTTACAAGAAGTAAATGGTCTAAGAAGAATATTGAGAAGCCTCTGCTACAAACTTCAAGCTGGGAAGACAAAGAGCTACTGTGTAGGTGTCTTGTTGGTAGGTTCATCGGAGGAGAAGATACTCCTACACGAAATGAAGTCAGGACTTGGGCGCAACAGGTGTTGAAAGGTGCCCATAACATTTGGTATACGATATGAATGGATTCAAATTTCTCTTTGAATTTCAAACCAGGAAGGCTGCTGAGCATGTTCTCATGGGTGATTGGAGACGGCAAGGAACCAGTTTGAAACTAGATTGGTGGTCTCCAACAAAAGGTGCTTTCCACAATAGCACAAGGTTCGATTGGTTCTGGATTAGGGCTCTTGGTCTCCCACTTCACCTCTGGAATAAAGATGTTATAAAGGAGATTGGAGATGCCTGCGGTGGAAGGTTGGAAAATGAGGAAGAAACAGAGCTCAAAAATCATCTGAGATGGGCGAGAATCCGAGTTCGAGGACCCAGGGAGAACATCCCGACAAAGGTCGAGATAACGGATGGCAAGCTGATATACTCTTTACCGATCTGGTGTGAGTCTCCGGTGACCTTCAGACCAGTATCGGTGTTGGAAACAAGATGACAGAAGTAAGTCAGAGGAGAAAGCAGAGGCTAGCTATGTCTCTGTTTGTGACAGTCCTAGGAAACATGGGAAAAGAAAAGAGAAAGTGCATGCCAGCTGTGTCTCTGTTGATGGCTGACTCAGTATTCATGGAAAAGGAAAAGAGAAAGGACAGAAAATAAATGTTAAGATTTATGGACAAAAGAATGAGACTAAGTTCTCTGGAACTCTCCATGTGGAAAGAGAAGAGGGTCCCACTTGAAATTGACTGATGAAAGGCCTATTTTGAATGGGCTTACTGAAGGGATGAATGGAAAAGAGACCCAAAATCTTTTAGGCCTTGAAAAGCCCAATTATTTTACAGAGCCTTTTATTGAATTTCAACCTTTATTGGGATCTTCCTTTAATTCCCCTGATCACTCCATCATAGTTGGTGACACAGAAGGATGCATGCGCATGGCAGGAGAGCTCTCAGGTACACTGGAAAACTCAATGCAGATCGCAAAACCTTCTAAGGATGATGAGACATGGAGTAAAGTGACACACAGTATCATGGAGGTGGAAGGTTGTGGTGCTCCCAAGTCTATGGAGCTGCTGGGAGATCCAATGGAGTTATTACACGAACCCAGGCCCCTAGCAATTGATGATAGTATAATTGAGGAGGGTTTTGAGTCTCAAGCAACTTTGAGATTTCATGTTAAATTTAGTTAAATTAAGCCAAATGTTTGGGGTGTGCACAAAGGGCCATGAAAGAGAGTTCTTCTTATTGATAAGCAGAATGGGACAAAGAACTATAGGGGAGGAACAGAGCAATAAAGACAGAAAAAGCAACACAATCAACCAGTCAATGCCAAAAGAGTTAAGGAATCTCATTTTCAATATGAAATTCAAAGAGGGGGAATCTAGGAGCAGCGGGAGGAGAGTATCAATTGTGAATCAATGAAGGTAAAGATACTTTCCTGGAATGTCAGGGGGTTAAACAATGAAGGAAAGAGGTCTTTAGTCAGGAACTTGATTAATCAATGGGGGGCAGATGTGTACATCCTTTTGGAGACTAAACTACATGATAACATTAGTTGTCTAATTTATAACATCTGGAACAACAGATGGTTGGGTGAGCTTTATGTAGAGGCACATGGGGCTAGTGGAGGTATTTTAATTATGTGGGATAAAAGGATTTGGGAAGGGGTAGTGGTGGAAGTAGGATCACAATGCATCTCTTGCAAATTTTCCAACCAGAATCAAGAATTTTCCTGGTTTATAATAGCAGTCTATGCTAAATGCAAGAAAATAGAAAGGAGAGAACTGTGGAGTGAGTTAGGTGCTATGAGAAGTCTGTGTGAAGGTCCTTGGGTAGTTCGGGGGGGGGGGGGGGGGGGTTTCAATGTCAAAAGAAACCTGGCAAAAAGATCCTATTGCTCTTGGGTCATGGGTGGTAGGGCTGAATTTTTGAAATTACTTA
>JAOTQR010000109.1:24012254-24022912 GCA_025774065.1 Solanum ossicruentum | reverse complement strand
AGCGGATATGGAAGAATTCAGCACCAACAAAAGTTAAGTGCTTCACCTGGTTAGTCATCAGAAAGGCATGCTTGACATATGAAGTTTTGAGGAGGAAAGGAAAGATCATACTTCCATGGTGTTCCTTAGGGAAACCAACAGTCACCTATTCTTACACTGTACTTTCATAGCACAAGTCTGGTCCATGTTTCTCAACCTTTCTGAAGTGAAGTGGGCTATGCCAGAATACACAACCGATTTACTAAGTTGCCGGATCAGGAGAGGAGGTAGTAAGAGGCAGAAGAGTTGGTGGGATTTAATTCCACACTGCATTTAGTGGACAGTGTGGAAGGAGATGAATAGTAGGAATTTTAAAGATATATCCATTTCCATTCATAAGGTTAAATGAAATTGCATTGTATCTCTATATTTTTGGTGTAAAGAGATAGGATTAGAGGATTGTGATCAACTTTTAGATTTCTTAGGGTCTTCGTAAGTATTGCTCTTATTGTCCTTTTCTATTTTTCTTAAGGTCTCCAGCATATCCATAATGCTGAAGAATACAATGGTACCAACAACAACAATAACATACCCAGTAAAATCCCACAAGTGGAGTTTGGGGAGGGTAGAATGTGCGCAGACCTTACCACTACCATAAAAGTAGAGAGGTTGTTTCTTGGGAACCCTCATCTCAAAACCCATAAGCAAGAAAGAACTACATATGACAAAAGGAAGGAAGAATACAGTGTTACCAATTATCAAAAAAAAAAAAAGAATCTAGGATCTCAAATAGTGCTCTTAATATCTTTGCTAGGTCAATCTGTCGTAGATACTTTGTTCACGGACTAAGGGTGAAAATCTCTGGAAGAAAATTGGTGTGGAGTTAAGATTGTGTAGATTAACAAAGTTGATGACAAACAAAATCTTCAGGAACCATCTTTCTTCCTAATAGTTAATATATTTAGTATCCAATTGCACTTTTACTGGAAAAGTTCCTTCACTTTTGGAGCATAAACTAGGAAGTATGCATAAGCACGTTAGTATTTGCACAAGGTTGTGTCATGGGCTCATTACGTTCTATGTCATCTCTGGTTCTCACTTGTAAGATGTCGCCTTTATATGGATAATCTGGGTAAATCAAGTCAATGAGCCATGTAAAACTAGTTAATCTTTTCTTTAAAACAATTCCATGTAAAACTAGTTGAGTTTGTTGCGTATAGTAGCATTCCCTGCTGTGCCAATTTAGGAAATAAAGAAATTAATCAAACAAATAAAACATTTTTAGACAATATCAGCATGGATTTCAGCTGTTCTACAGATGTTCTTAAGGCTTAATGTAAAGATGCTCTCTAGTTGTAGAAGTCTAAATGAACATTCTATACAAGTTTACTGTTCCCTATATTCTCATTTATCATTCATTTCATTATCCTGTCTCTAGTTCTTCGGAATAAGAACTTGTGCTGATCTGTGAACTGTTCTTTCCTTCTATATTGACAGCTGTTTTGACTACACTAATGGCTTGGCGGTGAGTTCTCTGTTCATAATCAAAGGCCGTAAATATTGCATAATACAGTTTTCACAAAGAATACTGAGAAAAGATACATCCAAGAGCAGCATGTGCACAGTACATACACATACATTGGACTTTCAGATATCAACGAATAGCATACTCTAAAATGCTTCTTTGATTAGTCTTTGATGCTAGAAGGTGAAGTGTTTTCTTAAGGATATTAAAGCTAGAATGTTAGACGTGACATTTCTGAAGATATTCTTGCATTGCACAAATGTCATGTGTTTTCATGTGATAATTATAATTTCTACTACTACTTTTCTGTGTTCCCGGAATAGCAAACCCAACCTGGTCTCGCCACCTTGTATTTGAAAGGGCTTGTTAATATGTTCGGAGTTGTTACTGGTGGGATTAATTTTACTGGTGTAATTTCCCGCATTTACAAATCTCTATTCAGTTTGAAAATTATAAATAGGTACGTATTGTAGTCATCAAATTATCAAATCTTGAGTACGTCTTCTCTCTCTTTTTTTCTCAACAAAGAAGCTTTTCAGTGCTTAGTTTTCTGACCGGAAAGAGGTTTTGTAAAGGCAGCCTCGATCATTGAAGAATTTATAGGTTCAAGAGTGACCTAGCTACTAATTTGCTCCCACTGTTTTCAAGTGAAGCTTGTGACAGATCTAGGGATGAGATTTGGGGGGTGGGGGGTGGATTTTGTAGCCAACTCTTTTTGGTCCTGGACGGTAATGCATTATGGTCCTCTTTCATAAGTTTACTCTTTAGGGTTTCTAGGAAATCATATCATTGAAGATTCGATGCTACATATCTTATTATCCATGACAATTAAGTATTTTTGCTCCTTAAAGATTTATCACCCTTCCACATTAACCTTATAGATTATTTCTTTTGAATAAAAGCAAAGCTTAATATCCCAGTGCATGCCAACATTTCAAATCTTACCTTCAAGGAACTTTTCAGGATTTGGTGGTGGGATACATGGGTGTGCCGAAATATAGTGGAATCAGCATGATGCAGCATCCCCAGTATGTTACTGTCAGGTGAACTATTGCCAAATCTTGTAAGCTTTGACAGGATAAAAGAACTACTCTACCCTCGAATAATCTTGTTTAAGAGATACTTCTCACATTCCAAATGCAGAAATGAACGTGGTAGAGAAATGCTAAACCTTATCGAGAACCTTCTGGAAATTACTCCAACGATAAGTAGTGTAATATGTGATGCTCCATCTCACAACTTTGCCCTAAAACTCTTTCTATCAATATACTTATTTCAAAGCATGGATCTTATTTCAGGGTAAGCGGCAGCCATTTGTCATGGAAACCGTGAAGGCTGACGATGAAGCAAAATTTGGTATGTGGCGTCTTGTAATGTTTTTCATTTCATAAGTAGTTACTAAGAAAGCTCTATCTGTACCCTTGCTGGTTCAGAATTGGATATCTGTTTTTGGGTTTTGTACTGTTCTTTGGTGGGTCCATGTGCAAGTATCGACCATCTGAGTTTTTTCCCCATCCTTTTCCCCCTTCAATGTTGTGGAAAAGTATACTATGTTAGGGTGATTATGCAACCTCAATCCTGTCTTGATGCTGAGTCCACATTCTAATATTTTCTTGATAGGAGAGTGTGGACGTCGAAGATTCAGGCAGAAGGCTAGTTGTTAATAGTTTCGTGTAGGGTATCTCTGGCTTGCAGTGATAGTATTATTTTCGGTATTTTTTTATTATTTTACTATTTCAGTGTTTTTCACCATTAGTTTTGTATTGCTACTTGTTGTCTCGTATGTCTCTATTTTCTTACTATCCTGTTATTGCTTATGTCTTCATAAATGTGGGGTTTTTGCTTTCTTTGCACCGAGGGTCTCTCTACAAGGTAGAGGTAAGGTTTGTGTACACTCTACCCTCCCAAACCTCACTTGTGAGACCATACGGTGTATGTTGTTGCTTGTTCAAGTTATGCATCATTTTATGAATTTACCACTACACTTGGACCGGCCTTTACTTAATGAATATCTTAGATCTACAAGTGTTGCTGATTCTGATTCCATTACAAAACACCCTTCTTTATGTGTTAGAGTGGGGTTAGAGTCCCATATTTCTACATTATGTTTAGCTATTTCGGCACTTCTGATCTGATGAGACTTTTCTGGAAGGAAGAGATATTGATTGTAGGTGAATCTCAATTTGTTTTGATAACATTCATTAGCATGTATGTTACGTATATCCTGGCATAACAGGCTACTGCTTCATTTACTTCTATAGTATGTTGCACATCTCATCCACTGTTTATTTGAGATTAACCTTAATTTGTTTTAATCCTTGTAAGTCAAGTGGATTTAGCTATTTAGGTTGCTTAATTGTTTCAAATCCTCCATTTTCTATGATACTCACGGTTAATTACAGTATGGAAGGCAGAATCCCGAGAAGTAAATCCTTTTCTGTTATGTTCTTGAAGTATGTATTTTCCTTGAACACCTTCTTGGCGATCTCGCAAGACTCATGCAGAAACTTTCTGAATTTCCAGGAAGAGGTCCTTCTCAACCTGCCCCAAAGTTTGTTGGAAATTTAATAGCATTTCTTCTCAACATAGTAAGAACTTTTTGTTCATTTACTTGTTAATTTCAGAAACAATAACAAATTCCCTGTGCTTAAACTTGTTTCTGTGGATTCAGGTTGGACCGAAGGGTCTAGAATTTGCACGTTACTCACTAGATTATCACACAATCAGAAATTACTTACATGTAGTCCGCAAATGGGGAAAAGAAAGGTTTGTACAAGTTCATATTTGTTCCAGTATGAGGGAATACACTCATGTTTTTCTCTCTCATTACTCTCTTTTTTTTTTTTTTTGTGAAATTACAGAGCTGACAGACATATGCCACAATATGCAAAGAAAATTGTCAGCATGTACAACCAGAGTGGAGAAATTGATCAAATGCTTTCCAAAAAGTGAATAATTTGATAGTAAGCCATGGTGCTTGCAACTCAAGTATTGGTGGAAAAAGTTCTCCAGCACGCTGGTAAGAGCTAGCGGTTATTCCGTGGAAGTAGTCAAGGTGTGTGCAACCCGGCCCACACCCACGGTTATGGAAAGAACTCTGGCAATTGGAACTCCTCATGTACGTATATAGTGTCAAATTAAACATGCATCTGAATTAACTCTTTTTGATAGAACAAATGTAATTCCTTTTATAATAATTAACTTTCGGTAAAACAATTCATGTATGTGATTTAGTTTCAAATGCTTGAGGATAATGCTTTTGATAGTGGATGTATGATATCACATTTGATTTTATTCTGGCTCAAAATATCTTCCTATTTGTTTTCTGCTTCAAACTGAATACCATAAGTAGCTTATCAAGAGTTATTTTAACCTATCTCCAGAATGAAATAGCGTTACCCCAATGCCTCAAAGGCTCCCGCCCATTCCAGGGTAAGGGTATCTCCTGAAAATAGACCTTCATCTTTTCAATCTGTGTTCACAGTACAATGATATGGAAATTCATTTTTTAAAAAAAGAAATGGTTAAAAGTAATAGTGAAAGATGATGAAAGCTGACTGGTGGACTATGAACTGAAACGGAAGGAGAACCTTTTATCCAGGCACATGACATTTTTCTCTAACGGGTTGTTTTGTAGCAAACAAGTTATTGTAGGAGTATAATGTGGGGATTATACTATGGAAATCAAGTAGTGAACTATTTAGTGGATATACTTTTATTGATAGATGTTATGTGAGGATCTAGACTCAAAATCAGTACAGGGTACAAATTTTGGAAGTGGATATAAAGACATAATTTTGGAAGCTAATATAAAAATTAAATCACTAAATGTTAGTTCTCATCAATGCAGTTAAACACACTGATTTTATGCTCTGCCTGCATATCTCACCTTAAAAACTCTAACCGTAATAGTGGTAGAATCGAGATTTCACTAAAGCAAGTCGAAATAAATACAGGAAGAAGAAAAGTGGATTCAACATATAGTATATCTATATAATTTTTTTTATCTACCTATATTCTGTAGTTTTGCAGTGAATTGACACCTCTTGGACAAGGATGCTCTATTATTATCTCATGTTTTATATGGGACATCTATAGAAGCTTCATATATTTTAACTTCACCAATCAGAGGATACACACCCTTCTAGTAGGACATGCAACAGTAAGATACAAAGATATAGTGCCCACCATCCAACTCAAGTTAACACTTGCAAATTGACTGCTTATCAGAGCATGAAGGGATGGGCTTTCTCATGGAACTTAGAGGATATAGTTAGTGACCCAGGCCATGTGTATTTCTCTCTTGGTAGAAGTGATGTCTAATAATACAATCGCAAGCAGAGGCAGGACTATAATTTTTTGTTTGAGTAGTTCTGAATTCTAGAAAAAGCAGCTTATTTTCTGGATAAATTATTTATGCATATTAGATAAATTTTAACCTCCACGAGATAGGGGTAACGTGTCCATACATGCTACCTTCCCCATACCCCACTGGTGGGATTACACTGCGTATGCTAGTGTGGTAAATACATTTTAACACAAATATAGAGTTTGAACCAAATAAAGCTATTGAGTTTTGTCTTTAGAAGTATGTGGCCATCTCATCTAAAAGCATAAGCTGTTAGAGAGAGCACACTTTTATAATTTAACTGTATTCTTAACAGTGTCGAACCCGTAGCTGTGCCCATGGTTGCAAGATTAGGAAAAAAATCTAAGTTTGTTCTACTGCAAAAGGACATAATAGAAACTGTAGCTTCCTGGTAGAGAAGTGTTAAATTCAAACACTTTGCATGGAGCAAGTTGAGTAACATGAGCTGTGTGTTTTACATTCATTAATTTAAGGTTTGAGACTGACTTTTCTCTTATTGTATTTTATTTTTACAAGAATTTTGTATGTGGTGGTGAAGCAATTCTAGATGGGACAGTAGATAAAGGTTTGCTGCATGGTTGATTCAACAGCATGGGAACTCATATGGGTTGTCTGTATATGTACTGCTTCTTTTGGATTTCTTCTTTTTGTTTAAATCTTTTCTGTCAGTGGAATTTTTTTATGTTCTTTGCTCATTGAGAAATGGGAAATTTAAGTCATGTTGGATCTCATTGAAAAGAAGTTCAATTCCCATTTTCTTATATTATAAGATTGTTAAAAAAACAGGAAATAATATTTGTTACTAGGGAGACAACCATGGACCTCTCTTCTGAACCTATAAACAATCTTCTTCCCTCCCACAGTTTCCCTCCTGCCCCCCTTCCCCAATTATTTTGAGTAAACTGAATCAATTAAATTTTTCCCTCGCAATGCCTCCAGCTCGAGATTTTTATTCATAGAACTGACCATCAAATGTATATTCATCCATCTATCATCAGTTACGTCCGTGTCCCTCTCCCTATCTCTCTTAGATTCATATAAGAAAAGAGTTCGATCTAGGCATCTATTGTTACAAAGTGATGCCCTTCGTATATTTCAGTTTATGGACATTGTACAGGAGCCAAATAAGGAATGAGACTGGAGAAAAAATCTAGGATGCTAACATGGCAATGATTTCATATAAGATTTGCTGATAGGTGTGGCTAGGCTATGGATAAAATGAATAATTGTTTGTGTCTTTCATAATTTTCTACTTTTGGTAAGGCAAGCTGTTATAATGAGATATTGTGCACAAATGTTAGAAATCTTTTGACTTCTGAAGAGGGGAATTTGATTACTTCAGGATGAATCTTTGAACTACCAATCATGCAGTTGTACCCCTTTAAAGTTCAAGATAATCTTTTCACTTTACTAGGTGATAATGACTGAGCTAGCTAGACTCATATGGCATTGGTCTGAGGTATGGTATTCTAAATTCTATCTAATTTAGGAAATCTCTTAAAAGTATACTATATTATACATGTGAAAGTTTTAGAAAGTTCAAAAAGTATCACACTATTCTCCAAGTTTGACTTTTTCTTTTCTTTATAATCGAAAAGTTTTCGAGGGTTAGTTTGCAGCTGGTGCATGGTTCAAAACTCAATGGATAATGAGTTTGTCCCTTTACCTCAACGTGTTGTGTTTTTATCATTGTTGCTCGGACTCTCTAAAAGTGTTGTCAAATTTGCATTAAATTCTTGAAAAGAATGTACTACTGACATGCACACAGTGACATTTTTAAAGACGAAATCAAGCCTTGGGGTATCTTCCAAGTTTGACTTGAAAGCAAGGGGGTCTTTTTACCCCCTATGTTTCTCTCTTCTTTGTGGGCTCTATCCATGTGCTTGGCAACATGGAGGTGCTCTTAAGAGTTCTGCATAGGTATTTTTTTTGAACCAAACTAGTGAAAAGTCTATATCATATTTAAATTGGAATAAGGGATGTTGTGAAACTATGAATAATTTGGTCCACTACATTTAATGGGGCCCTAGGTGGACCATGTTCTAAAGATAGATCTCATCAGCAGAATAAATGACTTAGGTGGACCAAAATTTATTGAGTGAGAGAACCTTCCTATTACCTTTGACCATTCTTTTACCAACTTTGACAGTATCAGAAGATTCATTTTCCTTCACAATCAGACTCTCCAAAAATACTATCGTCTCTGTGTTCGACTCTCGTAAAATAAACTATACAACATGGATCCATCGCTATGTGCGTGGAATGGTGTATAATGTATGTATATTGACTAGGGACTGTTAATGTTTTGGGCCGAGGGTAGAGCGAACGGTATAACTAACCTTACTTTATAATTAGTTACAAGAAAAGGAGATATATACATAAATATATTTAGTCACATTTTTCTATTAATACATAATATTCAACCTTTTGTACAAAATTATCCTTAGAAGTAGATGCTAAAAAAAGCCTCTTCTTCCTATAAAAAATGCCCAAAGATGAATTTGGGTATTTCTCTGGACAGGGCTGCTCTCTGTTTTGTCTCTTTCTTCTCTTGTAACAAAATGGTCTTTTTTGGTTACTTGGCAAGTAATATTACAGGAAGAAAAGGTAAAAAGTAAAAATTATATTAGAAGGGTAAGGTAGAGGTAAGATGTGTGTACACTCTATCCTCTTTAGACTTACTATACTGAGTATGTTGTTGTCGTTATTTATTAGAAGGGCAACTTGCTTCTTCTATGGCATGCAACAGCAACAGATTGATTTTTCTGTTTAATTTCTTCTTTCCAAATTTTGCCAATATCTTGTGATACTTTAACTGCATCCAAAGATGCACCAGATAGTCCTCTTCTTGTAAATCCAACTGCATATAAACCAGCTTTTCCTTTCCATCCATTTGGAAATGGACTTTTTGGAAATCCCTCCTTTGAAAAGAATTCACTTTCCTGTGAAAAAAGATATCTTAAATTTCAAAGAAAATACTCTTAAAATAAAAAACTGAATTTTCTTGGAAAACTCAATCTTTTATTACCATAGTAAAAGAAAAAGAAAATATATGTTTCTCTGTTATCAACCTGATCAGTATAACAAATGCTTTAAGAAATAGGAACAGAGAATCTAAAAATAAAACCAACTTCCATAACTGTCACAACAGTCCATAAATTTTTTTAAAAAAACTATACACCACCAAAAAGTAAAATTAAAAAAAAACATTTTTTTCTCACCTTTAACCAGGAAGGAACATTGCTGCAATATCCTGTAGCCAAAATGACACAATCAATTTCAAGAATTTCACCATTGACAAACTCTACTTTCCCTTGAGAAAATTTCTTGATTGCTGGAACTATCTTTATTTCTCCAGATTTAATCTTTTGTAATGCACCTATGTCTAAAACTGGAGTTTTCCCTTCTGTGTTCTTGAGCTGTAAAGGTCCAATGGATGGCCTTTTTAAACCATACTTTTCTATGTTTCCAAGAAGTAACCTTGCTGCAAGTAGCAATATCTTGTCAACTACATCAATTGATAGCCATTTCATCATTGATACTCCCAACTCAAACGTCGATTTTCCGAGAATTTCCCTTGGCAAAACATGAACCTGTTGAAAAGATTGAACATTTCATTAGATATCATATGATTGTTTACCTGTCATGAGGAATTACATGTGTCAAATGAAGAACGAAAGACGCGCTCAAGGAAATTGTGTGTTTTTCTCTTGGCAGACGTACATCGTGTAGCTTATGCAAGATCGAACATTTCATTTTCATGACATTATATACTTGTGCTGAGGAATTAGGTATGTTGTGTGCAGATTTTCTGGCAGATGAAGGACAAGACTTATCGAAGATTATGCGCTCAAGGAAATTAAGTGCTTTTTTGCTCTTTAGCAAATGTAAGTCATGTAGCTTATGAAAGAATTTGGATGAGAAAAATGAAACTTACCGAGCTTCGAACAACCATGGATGGACTTGCATTATGGTGGCAAAGATCAAGTGAAACTTCCATGCCTGAATTGCCACATCCAACAACTAACACATTTTTCCCTTCATAAGCTTCCCCTGTTTTATAGTCACAAGCATGCATAACATGTCCACCAAAATCTTCTAATCCTTCGAATTCGGGCATCACTTTTTCTGCATTCTCTCCTGTAGCCACCACAAGCCACCTACATATATATTCAATGATAGAACCATTTTTACACACTGTCTTCACCCTCCATAAACCACAAGTTTGATCATACTTAGCGGAGTGGACTGACTCATTGAATCGTGGGCTGATCTCGAATTTCTTGGCATAAGATTCGAGGTAGCTAATGAATTGGTACTTGGTAGGATACTCAGGGAAGTTTTGTGGAAATGGGAAGTAAGGCAATTCACAGAATTGTCGTGGGAGATGAAGTTTAAGACGATCATACGTCCTGTTTTGCCATAAGGATGCAATGCAGTTGGCGCGGTCTAAGATCACAAAGGGAACCCCTTGTTGTTTAAGGCCCGCGCCAACTGCTAGTCCTGAAGGACCAGCACCAATAATAACAGGACCATTTACTAGTATGCATCTACCAGCAAACAAGTCATCTTGTTCAAGTGCATGAACCATTAGAGGTGAACAAGGACTATTACAATATTGATTCATCAAGGTAAGTTCTAGAAATATGCAATGAACTCAACTTTTTCTTTTCTTCCAATTTTTTTTTTTTTTAGAGAAAAGAGAAATATTATGAGTTTTCAAGTTGACAAGAAGTTGTGTGGAGAGGGTTTAGAGGAATGGAGAGGTTTAAATAGGGGGAAGTT
>JAOTQR010000109.1:23972931-23991544 GCA_025774065.1 Solanum ossicruentum | reverse complement strand
CTGTTGTAGTTTCTATCTTATCCAGCTTCACTTCCTCCTCTTTTCTTGCATCAATTTCTTTTTCTTTTCTTGAATAAAGTAACTTCATCAATCAAACAGTATCAGGAGGAAACAGCAATGCAAAAAAGTCACAGGACTCAGCTCCTTCTACATGTAAGGAGTCCATACAACAACAATATACCCAGTGGAATCCCACAAGTGGGGTCTGGAGAGGTTAGAATGTACACAGACCTTACCATTACCTCCTAGTAGTAGAGAGGCTGTTTCCTGGAAACCCTCGTCTCATGTAAGGAGTCTATAAGGTCAAAAATGTTATGTGTATTCACCCATTAGATTTTGAAGATATGTCAACTTCATCTATGAAGTTTTGTCCCCACAAAAATCCAATACACAAAGGAACTATGTCCAAAATTTTGTGTCTGCTTGTTTCGTAATCTATCCTTGACAACTAGTAAGAGGATGCTTCAGCCTTCATCACCCATTAGACCGACAAAGATCTTCAGTATTACTTTGCAACATCAAGTGATTTCACCATTATGAGTTTGATGGCGTGTTTCATAATCAAGGACCGGCCCCAACCTAAAGTTAATGAGCAATAAATGCACCACCATATTTTGTACATTGTGTTCCTAGTCAGTTCGACTTTTGAAACATTACATTCACACATATCGATATGCTTAGTTCTCTCTATTTTCTCTTTTCCCCCTCAAATCTTCAACATCAACAGTAGCATGAGAGACATTTCCAATTTTGTTAACACGGAACTCAAAGAATAACTGTAGAAACTTTCTACAGAAGTGCTTTCAAATACACAAAGTAATAGTGCAAAAGATATAGCCAAATACTTCAAATATGATGTGTCTTTCTCTAAAATAAGAGGGAGCACACAGAAGATTTAATTCAATAGTTTTAGGAGCATATTTAATAACAGAGATGAAGTAGGAATCTAAATACCTGCGCCATTCTACCAAAAAATGATCTTGGTGGTGGTGGTTTACTTGGATCTGAATCAGTAGTTCTCAGCGTATGCTGAAGTAAAAACAACAATGTTGCACTGTTCGACAGCCAATAAGCCATGTGACTATTGTTTGTCTCATCCTGAAAATTGATATAAAACGAGCATATGTGTATATCATTTAGTTAGAGAGACAGCATTTTTGACATAGCAGTACAATACAGGCTAGTGTGCATAACACTGACGTTTTGACTCATGAACTCCTATGAATAGATACAACATGATCACTGATTTCGATATGATATTGTAAGTTACCTCAATCTTAGAACCAATCATCTGAATAAGACGATCAAATACGTTAGTTTTTTCTGCTTCAAAGGAATTCCAATGAAGTAGGCATTTGTATATGGTAAATGCTGCCACTGGTTTCCCTTGGCTGAACCCTAGATCTTGACTGACACATTTGATAAGAATATCCACACTCTCCTGTAATATAATGTTAAAGAGGACACTAGGATTAATAGCCATGGACTCACCACATTCATACACAATAAAGTGGAGGAATATTTCCCGTGCTGATGTATTATGCATGCATGAATAAAACTTCTCAAGAACTAGTAGCACGAAACTAGAAAAATAACTCAATGTTTTTGTATTCCTGCAAAAAAGTAGATACATGAAATCATCTTTAAGCATTAAATACATGCATAAAATCATTTTACTCAGCTCCCAGGGCTTAGCTCACTTGGCAAAGGTACAGGGATTTGAGGCTTGGGTCACAAGTTCAAGCCCTACGCCAAGCTAAACTAAGCCTAATACTTAAGTGAGAAGGGTAGAGGGGCAGTCCAATTAACCCTGATTTTCCACGGTTGCGGTTGGTCTAAAAGGTTCGCTACAGATGGATTTCTCAGCATTATCCAGGATTTATGACTAAAAGGGAACTTCATTGATAAACATATGCAGCTGTCCTTCCGATGCTATCTTCCACAGTAGATTTTACAGCATTTTTTATAGGTTCCCATAACTTCTAAGAAAAATAAAAGTTTCAACGGAGGTAGTTTTCAAGATGCACCAAGAGAAGTTTTCGGAGTGTGTCAACATGCTTCATTTGTTCATTTCTTTAGCTGCCATCATGTATTTATTATTTTTAACAAAGAAATAGCCAGTGAATGAGGAAGTACAAGGGATCATAAGGGAATGTTAGCGAAGATAAGGAAGAAGAAACATAAAATTGGAAAGATTTGATTGCCCATCACCCTCCAGAAAATGAAGAAGGTAGGCTGTATCAACCTATTAGTAACATCAGAAAAAGAAATTCAATTTGTCCTCTCCTTTCCCGACTTCTCATTGAATCGAAGATAATGTTTAATCCTGGTTATTCTTTCGGGAAAGAGGAATTTGACTAAGTCATCAGCTTGTAATCTCTGAATCTCAGTCATACACTAGAATTCAAACCACAAGCCTTTTAAAATAAATTTTTGTTGCATAGCATGTTTTAGGAACTCAAATTTTTGGATATCTTCTTCCATATGTTATCGAAAAGTACTAATCGGAAGAAAGATGGCAAACAGAAAAGGGAATCTGATACACTTCCTGGGTACATACACGCTGCCTATCAGCCATGGATCTCCTCATAGACTCTGTACCGAACCATTTTCCTTGTGCTCCAGCTTTGGATCTTCTCATAGAATCTGAACCAAACCTTGTTGATGGTATTGGAGCCAGTGGTTCCTGAAAACAGTCATCATGTCAGAGCAGAAATTATGCAAAGCACCAACATGACTGGTACTCCCTCCATCCCAGTTTATGTGACTGAATTTGAGTGCCCACAGTGTTTAAGATGTAAATTTAACTTATATGTTATATTAGTGATAATGGAAGAAAACATTAGAGTAAGTTGAAACGTTAGCTTGATAGAGAAAATATCGCCTCAATATTTAAAACTTGAACACTTATTTGAATTCTTGGAAGTAATGAAAGTTGTCCAGAAACGGAATGGTGTCAAATTTTTTGGGATGTTCTAAAATGACAAGAGTATCATACAAGCTGATACAAGCTGGGACAGATGGAGTATATAACAAAACACTAAATAGGTGAATCCTTCACTTACATGATGACCATTTTCAGAAGGCTGCAGGAGGAAAAGAGAAAAAAGTTGAAAGAAAAAAGTGAGGACATGCTCAAGAAAGCTAAAAGAAAAAAGATATGCATTTTCATGGCATCAGAGGCAGAGTTTTTACTGCAAAACGACTTGAAGTTCTTCCAGTAGGCAAATGTAACGCTTGTTGTCGAAGAATCTGCTGGTCTTCTATATCTGAAAGTTTCTCTTCAAGCCTGTGATACAAATGGAAAGTTAAAAAGGATACTCAAGCTAACTAATTTCACATGATTATGAATCCCGGATTTTAACTTGTACAAATATGCGATGGATCTGTTCAAATTTTGCTCCAAAAGGAAGAGAAGCTATAAGAGAAACATTGGAGAACATACAGAAACAATATACATGGAACCATCATCTACTTGTATCGAACATATTTTACTAGATTAAACTACAATCTGAACTTTCACCCAAAAAGTTCAATTTTCATTTGCTATAAAGCTTCTCAAGAAAACTGGCTGAGTTAATATTCACGATTCCCGAGTATATCAGCTTTGGTATTCAATGCAGGCCATAGGCAATCTCTGACTTGGTTCTTCATTAAAGACTACAGTTATCAATCTCAACTAACTGAATTGATCTAACAAGCATTTTTGAAGCTGGATCCACATGTTGTGATATTGGTATGGGTACGACGATAAAATATTGATTGAATTACAGCTTACGACAAACAGCTACCATATCTAAACGACATGCAAAACCATATTTTCGAAAAGGACTAGTAATAAGATAAGAAGCCAGAGCTGTTGAAGAAACTAAGCCATATATGTAAATCTTCTCAACCTTTGCATGTTAAGCTTCAACTCAATTATCTTAGCCTCTGCATCCAGAGATTGCTTCAATCGCTCCTCACTTATTTTGCTAGTTTCCTCATACTTTTTCTCTGTTTCATCGATTTTCTTTTCCAATGAGTTAACAAGAACCTGCAACATATATGATAAACATGTTAAAGTTGATTCGATAATAGAAATATGATAATCACACATCAGAAACTGCAGTCCTGGAGTACTTATCCTATGCAAGAAAAAAGTGAACAAGATAAAAGAATTAGAAGCAGTAAGAAACTGGTACGGACATAATTCCACCAGGTACCGACTGAAATTCAAGAAGAGCATCTATTAAGCATTTACATCACAAGTTAAATCTAACATCTTCACCTTGAGCTGCTCATTTTCAGCAGCAATCTTGCCCGACACATCCTGATCTGCAACCTTGACCTCTACATCATCCAACAACTTTGCGGCAGCCTCAGGATCCTTCATTAGCAGCTCTTTTGAACTGTGATTCTCTCAATCAGTATCGAATGAAAAAGTAGGGAAAATAAGGATCTAAATTGGTGTGAGATTCAACTGCAGAACTAACTTAAACTGTATTGACAATAAAATACCAACATTGGAAAAGTTATGAGGGGATATGCATTCAGCGGAGATCCAAATGCAAATTAGATTAAATGCAAAGAGGAAGGAAAGGTGGATTGAAACAATTAAACAACAAATCTTCTAGGAGGTGTATGCAATTGATTCAGCAGTGCATAAGATAAAATTAGAAGGCAAGTAAAATATTGAACTTAGATCATTCAACAATGGGGAGATCCACCAAGGATTGGTTTCAGCTTTAGGCAAATTATGATGGATAATCCAGATTAATACCAAATCATATGAAGATAGAGCAAGTAAAGGAAAGTTTCAAACAAGGAAACTGACATGTGTAGAAGTTCATTACCTTTGCATGACATCCTTCAACTGACTTATCTTAGACTCAGCCTCCAGAACTTGCTTAAGTCGCTCCTTACTTTCTCTGACTGTCTCCTCATATTTTTTCTCTTTTTCATCAATTTCCTTTTCCAATGAGTTAACAAGAACCTGCAATGAACTTGACAAGATATTAAAAGCAACTTCGACAACAGGGTTATGAAAATTATGCATCAGAAGCTGTAACTGTGGATATAAGCTTGAGTAAGAAAACAGTGAATAAAAGCACAATTTTGAAATGGAAGAAAAACTTTTCCCTGTCGGGATTACTTCATGTATTTTTTGACCTTCAAATAAAGTATCCAGTATCCATTAAGCAGTACAACAAAGTTAAATCTCACATCCTAACCTTTAGTTGCTCAGTTTCAGCTGTAAGCTTGTTAATCTGCACCTGATCTATAACCTGGACCTCTTGTATAACAGATCCTTGATCCGCAACGTTTGTAGCATCTGCACTTTCCTTCTTGAGCAACTCCTGATCCACAACCTTTGTGGCATCATCACTTTCGTTCTTGAGCAACTCCTGATCCACAACCTTTGTGGCAGCTGCACTTTCTTTCTTGAGCAACTCTTGATCCATAATGGATCCTTGTTCCACTACCTTTGAGGCAGCTTCACGTTCCTTCTTGAGCAGCTCCTGAGTTTCTTGAAGCTGAAGCCTCATCTCCTCCAATTCCTTTGTGGCAGCTGCACTTTCCTTCTTGAGCAACTCTTGATCTATATTGGATCCTTGTTCCACTACCTCTGTGGCAGCCTCACGTTCCTTCTTGAGCAGCTCTTGAGTTTCTTGAAGCTGAAGCCTCATCTCTTCCAATGCAGACTGTAATTTCATTGTTTCCTGGGTTTTAGCTTTCTCAAGATCGTCCTATATAATATAGTTTCTGTCAGTTATTGGTATTGTATCAAGACGTGAATACAAAACAGAATCACATTACGTTTTCTGTTTATTTTCATTGCTTCTTTAACCGTGATCCAACAATAGATGCCTAAAAGTGAAATTATAAGACATGCACATTTCCAACATCAGGTGCATCAAATATTTGAGTTATATAAACTCCAAATAGAGCAGAATAGACATATAAAGGATCCAAACAACTAAGCCCATCTACTTTTGAATTGTCATTCAGTTATTTCAATTAATCAACTCCAACTAGAAGGCAACAAAAAAACATGGTCGACGACATGAATCACCTTTTACTTATGATTTGAATCGACATTGTGGTATCTGTTCTTTATTTGATTCTGCAGAAGTACAGTTACACCAAGGAACAGATAGCCATCCTATCTACTTTTCATCAACAATTAAATCATGTATGCATCATAAGCAAAAACATGTACATGCTTTCATTTGATTCACAAGTTGAGCACTTAAGACCGGTGATCACTAATTCAATAAACAAATTTTTGCAGAGATTCAGAGTCCTATCATATAAATCCTAAGAGAAGCATTTTCCGAAAGACATTAGACGTCATTGTTAGATATAGAGGAGAAAAAAGTTATGCTATAGGGGCACTGGGAAAGGTGCACAATGAAAAATCTAGCATTGTGCTTAATCATTGAAGCACATCATGCTGGAAATATGCATGCACTACAGTTCAACAGCAGGTCACTATCAGAAGCCTGTATATCATGATTAAAATTTAAGCACCTTCACCATTTCAACTAACAATACCTACTTTAGGATATATACAAGTTTTCCACTAACTGTCAACAATTTTTCCGCATGATAAACTAGCATCTCTTTATCATTTCCATGTTTGGTTATCGTATAGTGCAATTAACTCATTCAAAGAATAAAAGTACTTCTCCATTGTCTAGGCATTTCTAAATTAGTCATTCTTGTCAGAAATTCTTTTGTTCGAGAATCATTCAACAAAGTTAATTGATATATACTAGTACTAATGCATATCCCATCCAGGTTCTTAACTTGCATTAAATATTCTGTGCATTCTTAATGAAGCTATGAGCTTTCTTCTTTTCAGAAAAATGATCCTTCAGGTTCATCATTTCAAGGAATATCTTCAATTCCGAGTGAGAATCTGGAACTGAACCATTAATTCCTCAGAAGTTTCTACTGTGTTTTTGTCTTTGATAGGCCTAAGTAACTAAAGCTCCAGTAAACGGAAATCTATTTTCCATTCCTTAAGTTAAGGAATAAAATTGGATCTATATCTCAATTTTCAGGTTTAGCACCTGTAACTCATGGCAATGTGCAGAAAAAATGGGCCTGAACAAATATGAGATGAACTCCATTTCTTTTAACTGGGTGGAAGGGATGACATTATAGACAGCAACCTTTTAGAACCTAATTAACTTTTTTTTTTTTTTTGAGAAAACCTAATTACCATTTATTATACTGGTAGTCATCTTGAAAGTTGTGAAAAGAAAAACATATTTACCCTCATGCGCTTCTCCTCCTCTAGTCTCTTGGTCAGCTCTTTAACTTCCTTTTCCAGCTTGCTTTTGGCATCTTGGAGAGCTCCAGTTTCTTTTGCTGCCTGAAGCAGAAAAGAAAAATCAATCCCAGCAATGGCAGATTTAGATTTGCAGGTTCTATACGGGAAAATCTCATGTACTATCAGAGAATATCGTCAAAGACTCTAAAATCAATTTGAAGGAGGAAAATGCCTGAAGAGATATTTCTGGCAAAATAACAGTTGAATATATATAAATTGGCACCTGCATTCAGCAATTCAAGCACAAGATATGGATATCATATTCATGATCTTTTTATTGAATGATTCGGATCTAGTAGTTATTCTGTCATAACTTCATACTGGGAGACAGATCAAGAGCCACAGCAAACTAGCATGTTGTACAAAAAAATTTGTCACCAACAAAGGTCAACAGAAAGATAAGCTCTTACCATCCTTAGCTTCCGTAGTTCTTTACGGGCCATTTTAGCTCTCCAGGCACATTGTAACACAACTGCTGCTGTCTTCATCCTCCTATAATGCGAGCGTTTCAAGCATCTCCGCCAATCACTCTATAATCAATATAATCAAGGTATGAAAAATTACTGCAAATCTAAGTGTCAGTCAAAGCATGTACAATGGCTTATTTACTTGAATTCTTATTATCATTGTCCTGAACCAGATCATGATCAAAAAACTGGTGCTAAAATGGCATGTGAAAATTCAGAAAAGAAAGTAGAGAGCCCCTCTATTACCTGGATAATGATAGCTGCTTTGTTTCGCCTTCTGAATTGAAGCTCATTTCGAGAAGCCATGCCACGCAGTCCTGCTTGAATGGAAACAGCTGAAACACACAGCAATCCATAAGATCTCCTTGCAATGTACTTGCGTGCATCTTTTTGGATTATCAGACAGGCAGCTTCCCTCCTCATGCACTCATAGAGAGCCCGTTCAATCTGGCCTGCATAGACATCATAAAACAGTTACAACATTTTTATTATTGCATAAGTAAACCATTAGAGGCATGATCGAATTTAAGAAAACCAAATCCCACAGTGTCACGGATAGTGTGCACAAGGCCCAGGATGTATTCACCGCAGATCTAGATTTTTATTGGCATTTAATCATGCTTATATAGAAATCAATCAGATTCATACCCCTACAAATAGCTTGGACTTGGATTGCTGAAACTCGTAACAACACAAACTTTTTGCGAGCAAAGTATGAGCGAACTTTCGCCTGGATTATGATAGCAGACCTGCCAAGGACCTCATTTCGGCGAGTGTCCAATTCTGCCATTTGACCAGCTCTAAGAAACACTTTCGTTTTACCAACCTGCAATGTAATATTCAGATAGAATGCATCAACTGGAAAATGAACTTTTATAAACTTCAACAGAAGGAATCATTTAACCAGATGATACAAAATTGAACAATGTAATACATTCAAAAATCTGATGTAGAAAGTAAGAAACCTAGATTACAGGTTTCCCACCAGATTCTCAACAAAATTACAGCAGCTAAATGACCAAATACTCAAAAGAAAAAGGCACTGAACTTTCAGAGCAGAAGAATAAGCACGATTTCCAGTTGTCCTAATTCTGGGCAAAGGAACTCAAAGATCCACAATTCTAGACTAACAAACTGTTCTTAGACTAGGAATCCTGATTTCATTTGTTTTCTAGGTTAGAGAGATTCTATAATATTTTAAGTAGGTAATTTATTTGTAATCTGTTTTCAAAAGGAAAGGAGAACAGGGAGATATTTTACTGAGTGTTTTAATTTCTTGCTGCAGTATTCAGAATATAAACATAATCTCTCTTTAATAGATAATTCTTAATGATTTTACCCCTTATGATTAACCAAAATCAGAAGAAAAAATGATACCTGATAACCTTTGAGGCCAGATTTCTCTAGAAGTCTCTCACAAGCAGCAACCTCGTCAATGCTATCAATGAGAAGACTAACATGAGAGAATGAATGTGAAAGAAAGCATGCCAAGAAATTTTCCAAATGTTGACAGACCAAAGAAAGAAATGGATAGAAACCTTTAAAACTCTTAGCATTTACTGCAAATAATACCTTCCATTTAAAACTTCAGGAGCAAGGACCTTAAACCGACTTAAGAATTCATCAAATGGTTTTCGAGTAGGAAAGCCAGCACAACTGATCCGAATAGCCTCCAGGACTCCCTAGAAAAGATTTAGTTGTGAAGCATTCAATTTTTCAAAAACAGTATAGTCTGTAATAGACAAAGTTGTTAAAGCATACCCCACAACGAAGCTGCTGGAGTACATTTTGATTCTCAAAAATTTCTGGCTTCAAAAGATTATTTGGCTTCACGCAACGAACATAATGAGGCTCTGTAGCATTAAGTGTCTCAAGCAATGATTGCAATTGTTGCTATATCAAGTACAGAGTAAGATATTTCAGAAGCATGAAGCAATGCTCAAAACAGGTCAATCAAAGGGAAGAAGAAAACATACTTTAAATCGAGCACCAATAGAGGAGAACTTAGTCTGTTTAGAAGAATCTTCAGGTAAAGGTGGAAACAAGCCAGAAACAAAGGGGCACGTTGAAGCAGTAAGTGTTGCTTGATGCTCTGGAACAACATAATCCTTGTTCTTATCCAAAAAGAACTCAGTTTGGTACGTGACCTGACATGAAAGAAGTCAAAACAACATTGAGCCACACTTGCTTTTCTTGGCAAAAAACTAAACCTCACTCTGTGATCTAATAGATATCTTGAAGAACTAGTTTTCATACATACATCACCAGCGTAGTGGCAAACAGTAAAATCAGTCCGAGACAACTTTGGCTTGCTGAATCGCTTATGATCTTTAAAAGTCTGATACAGCTTTTCAGCGAAGGTCTCATGTGTTGATCTTGGGAACATACTGGCAGAAGAGCCACACGAGAAGTCAATGCCACAGCCAATGAGTTTTGGGGTCAATTTTGACAATTATATCAAGAGAAAGAAAAATCAGAGTAAGTTAAAGATTTGAAATATCTGCATACCAAGCCTCATCTAGAAGAGCAATGATTCCCCCAGGTTTCTGAAAGAAACGAAGTATTCAGAACATAAACATGGCAAAATGGAACCAAAATATATCAATAAAATTTAAAATCTGCAACATAATGATGATAAAAGGACATAGTTTGTGTTCTTTTATTTACCAGAATAACTGTGGAGGTAAGAAGTGAATCAAATAATAATGTAAACAGCATAAGACAACTTTGCCATGCATTGATGATTTAATATATTCGGTCGAAAGATCTACTTTCTATAGAACTCTCTATCTTTATACTCTGTGTTTATACACCTGTATACTCTTTGTCCCATTTTCTGCCAATAAATCTTACTCTATACATTTTTTAGAGAAAAATAAAAGATGGTGACAAAATATATTCATTATCTACATTACCTTTTCTATAAGATCAAGAATATCTTGGTTATCGATGAACTCTATGTAACTCCAGTCGATTTCCTCCTTGGTATACTCTTCTTGCTCCATCTTGAAAACATGCTGGCAAAGGGAACAAGAAAAGGGTTTAGTATTTATATTAACATTTCTCAGCTAAGAGACTATCAAATGAATGACTACACAAACCTGGTTGAAATGCTGCTGCAGTTTTTCGTTGGTCAAATTAATGCAGAATTGCTCAAAACTGCATAGAGGAAATCAATAATCATAACCAATGAAAGAGCACCAAAAAGCAAATTGAATAAACTAGCACAAATACTTTTAAGACAATTCATCTAACTGTGAACAAACACTTAAAGCACTTTAAGAAGCAGAATGTATGTGTAGGTAGCAATAACTATAGCAGGCACAATAAAACGTATCCAAGATAAATCCAGTAAGAGAGGCAGATGTTAAAGAAAAAAATTATGGTTAAGTTGGACCAGAGAAGATAATGAACATTCAATTCCAAAAATCCTAAATGGCAGAACAGAACTTTCATCCAGCACACTGCAAGAACTAAACCTCTGTGAATGATGAAAACAAAAGCATACCAGTTAAGCACCTGTTTGTCTTGAAGCTCTCAAATCCATATATATCAAGAACACCAATTGAGAGGGTTGAATCGGGATCTTGGCCAATAGAGCTATTGATCTTGTTCACTATCCTGAACAATAATACAACATCTGTATAGGGTCAAATATGTTTGATACAACTAAACAAGCAATAAAACTTAATCACCATGAACTCAACTAACCAATCAAACAATCTTGAGTAAACTATCTTGGCTAAAGCATCTCTACTGAGAGCTGCAGCTTCTGGATCAAGGGACTTTGTAATGGTCTCATCACGAGTGACCATGACACGCTTGCACATGGAGTCCTCAAGGGACTTCTCATCACACCTAAACAAGATTTCACCAAGATGAAATTTACTTTTCAAGAGAGAGAGAGAGAGAGAGAGAGAGAGAGAGAGAGAGAGAGAGAGAGAGAGAGAGAGAGAGACTAGTGTTCCGGTGACTATAAATAGAAGAAACCACTTACATGAATAGTTCAGCTGCAATCTTTAGATGGAACCGAGACGCATCATCCTTAGGTTCTGAAGCATCAGTTTCTGTTCCCTTTGCAAATTCAATGTTTCCCAAGTGCAGAATTGCAGCCACTACTCTAAAAATGGCATCCTGCAGTTGAATATTAAAACTGGAGACTCTCATAAGTAACCCATGTGTCGAAGAATGTAGTAATGCTAATACCTGTTCGTCATGACTTATCCCAACAACATCCATGGCCTTCCGCGTTGCTAGGTATTCCTCTGACTCATCTACTCCAGCTAGTTCAAAAAAATTTGATTGGTTCAGATAATGAAATGTCCTTGGATTCCCTACTTTATATTTTTCAACATCCTGCAAGAAAAGAGAAGGAAAGAAAACAAGTTGCTCCAACTTAGAACAACATTGCATGATCCTAAACTGTCAAAATATGTGATAACTCGTCTAGATGCTTATATGGTAAAAGAGGGGCCACTTTATTTATTTAATAATCTATGACATATTGGTATGGAATATGTTCAGACAAGAATACTCTCTGGTCTCAATGGTAGTAGGGGCATCAACAACTAGTACAAAAATTGAAAAACTAGACCAAAGTACCTACTGCAACTACTTCTATGGTCATACTCAGTGGTAACATCTACTGGCTTTTTTTTTTTGACAAAAGTAACAAACATCTACTGGCTTATTACAATTCTCCCTGGAGGAATTTATCCTTTTGGTGTGAAAAAAAGGGACAAAGGGCACTTTCCAGTGACACTTCTGTATTTCTATGTCCTTATAAAATCAGTAGACAAAGTATTGGGTGGTACTTACACCATTAAGGTGGTTATTTTTCAAGGACAGGTGCACTAAGTTCCCCTGTGCACAATAGTCCAAAAAGAGATTGACCTAGGTCTATTGTACGCACTTTACACGGTATTATTGCAAGAGGATACATCCATATTGCTTACTTTTTAATTCTTCAAAAATAACAAAAATAAGAAGTAAATAAAATAAATGTGTAAACAAAAAACTTCTCTTTTCTTTGTTAACATATTCATGGCGCTTAATTAGAAAATAGACCAATTGCATCCAGAGAAGGAAGCATCAAGAACTATGTAAATCCTAATACAGGTAAAATGTCCCCAACTTATAGAAGAAAAATATTTGCAAACGTAAAGGCACAGTGAAATTGCCTGAGGTGGTGCAGCACAAAGCAAATAGAAGCAGTGATAATTTCTCTCAGGATCAGAAACTTGACACACACGAGATCGTTCCAGTAGATATGTTTTAATGGCGGCACCAGATATCCTCCCCCTTTTATCAAACTGGAGCTCCACAAATTTACCAAAACGACTGCCAAAATACATGTTGGTGCATTCATAAGTAACAGGATGTACACTATGAAGAGGAATAAGAATCTGAATTTCTAGTCTCCTCACCTTGAGTTGTTGTTTCTGACTGTCTTAGCATTACCGAAGGCTTCTAAAACTGGATTTGACTGAAGAAAGCAAAAATTAAGAAAGTACATATATCCAAAAATGTTTTGAGGTATAGTTGATCGATTGATTGATCCAGAAATATTTTGAACAGATTTTATGAAGTCAATCTTGACAAGAAAGTGGCTGTCTCATGATTCCAATAGCCAAATTAATTGAAACAAACTCAAGCAAAGAAAATTTACCACATAACCATACCTCAAGGACTTGCTGCTCCACACTCCTTCCCTCAGCTGCAGCTCGTCCTCCCATATATGCAAGATAATGCATAAGCATTTTTGTGCTTTCTGTCTTGCCTGCGCCACTCTCTCCACTTACCAAAATTGACTGGCTTATCCCCTCGTTAAACATCTGCCTGCATTCAGAAGCACAACATTAAAGATTATATAGTAAGTTAATATTTTGACAGCCACTTGAAAAACTCATATCTTACCTGTAAGCAGAATCAGCAATAGCAAAAGGATGAGGGGGCAGCTCCCCAAGTGCAATTCCTTTGTACTGTTCCATCACACTTTTAGCATATAAATGGGGTAACCGCTTGAAGGGGTTCACGGCAATCAAGATACTCCCAGTGTAAGTCTGAATGCATCCAATCATATCTTAGCTTTCTCAAACAGTTTATTAAAGATATTACAAAAGAAAAAAAAAACTTAAGGGGTTGTTTGTTAGAAAGGATTAGCAAAATTAATCGCAACACAAAATGTTGCATTAAATAATACAATTTTTGGCCAGAGGAATTTAGAAAATAACCTATGCATAATTAATGCAGCATTTGATTATTATACTATCCCCACCATAACCAGTGTAACACTTGCTTGGCAGTACTAAACAAATATCTGCATTGAATTATATGGAAACTTATGTATTATTTTATGCAAGAAAGAATGTGGAATAAGAATATGTAATTAGCAATACGCCATAAAAGTACTTGAAAGAAATATTCCTTAAAGTAAGCAGTCCCTAGATAATATCTCATGTATTAGTATTCATCCATACAACTGGGACAGATTACTCATCGCATAAAATTCCTTCATTATTATTCCATGCATAAGAATTATCTGTATTATAATCCTCACGCAGCTATTATGCGAACCAACGGCCCTTCAAATGTGTTAGAACACAGAGAAAACTTATATCAAGACAAATTTCCTTTTAAGTAAACAGTCCCTATATAACACTCTGTAATATTATGTACTGGTACATCAACCCTTTCATTATTATTCACTGCATTCCCTACTTTATAGTCCCCCGTGTAACTAGCATGATCAAGAGAAAAAAAAATGAAATGTACTTATTTGATTAGAAAAATGCATTAGAATCATCCTTAAAGTGCTTACATAAATTTCATTCAAGTCATACCGACTCCGCAAATTCTGCAATACTCCTGGTTCATGCAGATAAGAAAGTTTTGTCATATCATCCACGCCATCAGAAGGCGCGTCAGTATCTTTTGCGTACACATTGGATAGATTGGCCGAAACCTACAAAGAAATTTAGGGAGATTCTTAAAACACGTTCAGATACCAGAAAAAATGAATGATGTAATCAAGAGTTTGCTAGCAAGCAAGCTGCAAACACTAAAAATGGACAATATTTTTAACTCGTAAAGGCTTTTACAAAAATGCCCATACAAACAACAAAGTGAACGGACCTTTGCTCAGTATGACCATTTATCTAATCTTGTTAATAATACTGCCTGCTGTGCAAGAATTTTCTTCTGATATTAAAAAAATGACTTGCAATCAGCAGTTTATGTGCTGGAGTTTCAAATTCCATGACATTAGTTATTCTCCCCAAAAAAGGAGAAGGGAAGTTATGAGTGAAGATGAAACTTCAATAAATTATTTACACAATTAACAACAGGACCATACAAGACAAAACACCACAGCATCTGCTCAATTCATAATTATCTAGCAGGTTTGGCTGATAAATGATTTTAAGAAAAAAGGTAGGTAAGAGGTGATGTGCATAAGAAGAATTTACGCAGGAATCCAGAAGACATAATCACATTATCATTTAAGTACTCTCCACGGGCACCAAAGATGTTGATTAAACATAATACAGATAAAACAGAATATTAAAGCTTAAAAGTGAAAGAAAAAGGAACTCTGAATGATAAAGAATAGTAAGCCAAGTAAGGCCTGTATTAGTGAAAAACTTACCGTCTTCCCCGAGTTGCAGTCAACTGTGATCTCTTCCCCATTGATTTCCACAACCACCCCATCTAGCCAAGCTACCTCCGGATCCTCAACCCATACATGAGATCCAACCACAACACTGGCAGAAACACTCTGTACAACATTTAGAATTGAGAAAATCTCAGTCAGGGCATCAAAATCATTTGTACCTTATAAAGCACAATGCATGTTGAAAGTTCATTGTACATATTAGAGAGGAGATTTTATAAGCAATAAGAACAAAAGAACATGATATAAAATCAGAAAGAAAAAAAAAAGAAGAAGAAGAAGAAGAAGAGACGTGAAATATACTATACATGGAATCTAATTCGTCTACATGTCTTACTCTTGAATATGCCAATTTGACTCTCAGTAACATATGCTGAGGATTTAAAAACTGAAAGCTGAAGTGTCTAATAAGGTCTGTCTAACAGAATCCTGTTTATAGAATTTATTAATTAGGCCTAGAGAAAAAGTTACTTTGCAGAGTCTAAAGCCCAAACACATACATGTACTTCTAGTTTGTTTCAAAATGAAGCTTTAGGGATAGCTGCTTTGATCTTTCAATAGCCTCAAACTTGGAGGTGCAATATGAAACACTTGACAGTTGAAAGTGAAAAAGACAAAAAAATTATTTTCTGATTGATGAAAGTTGGGTTGCTTACGCACTCATTAATCAATCAACGAGACAGATAAGGACAGGTTAAAATATATTTACACCTTCATGGGATGGGAGAGCTATTTAACTACCACTCTCTTATCAAAAATCTTAACCTGCCGAAAAAAATGTTCTATTACCCTCCATGAAAATGCATGAAACTAGATAATAGCAAGAAATTATATGGCTATCATATCCAAAACAATAAGCTTAAGCTATTCAAGAATCAAACACATGAAAATTCTTCTTTTCTACTCATCTCGTCTAAAAGCTTAAGTTGCTGGAACACATAATATGCACTCGAAAATATCTCACCACTTTGTTATCAAGAAATAATAATAACCCTTCACAAGAACAATACATAGTTTAGCTAAAACAAATTGACCACCTTTCTATGCTCCTTCAAGAGAAAAAAATACTCATACAATCCAAACCATAGTCAAAATAATCACAACTGTCAACTATTTGAAGAAAAGCTCAAAACTTTTAGCAAAACAAACATGCAAACTAAAGAAATTCAAGAATGGCATACCATTTCTCAAGAAACACAATGGAGAACAATCAAGACCCCAACTTTCCCTTCAAATCACAACCCCACAAAAACCATTGATGTATTTTCCTGGAAAATACCCATAGTGCACCTCATTATGTGATAAACACCCCAAAATGACTCTAAAGGTGCGACCTTTGGTTTTCTCTTCAACAAGAATTCAAGAAAATGTAATCGGAAAGACAAGAAATTGAAGGAAAAGGGTCTAGAAATGAAAAAATATGAGCAAGGGGTGTATATATATAAATTACATGAAATCAATCACTCTATATCTTGTTTCCTTTTCTTCTCAAAAAGATTGGAGATAATGAATGAAAAGGAAAAGAAAACAACCCCTTTTTACAAATCCCTTTTCCTTTTCCTTTCCTATGAAAAATGGTCTTTTTCTCTTCAGAATGCCAATGATTGTTCTTATGTTCAGGAATTTTGTTTTTGAGGTTTGTAAGGTTGGTTACTTCTGTTCACGTCAAATGCAGGGAGAATCCACAACACGAATGTGTCTCAAGGAGAGAGACATCAATTTTTTCAAATTTCCCATAATGCCCTTAAGTTTTTGTTGAATTTGCACAATTGTTTTCTATTGAATTTGAGAGATTGAAACTACCCGAACTTGGTACAAATTATTAATTTTATTTTTGAACTATTGATAGTTGTAAAAATATTCATTTACGTAACTAATTGAACTTAATAACACTCTCATCAGTCAAAATGACATAACAAATGGTTTCAAACTCACGTAGGAGCAAGAAGATCTTAATAAAAAGTAAACAGAAGTATTGAAAATACTCCTAACTTTAACGAGGATGTAGAAGTGTATTTCACTTATATTGCAAAATCGATGGTATATTTAAGTTTAGTTAGTCAAGTACATATATAGATACTTTTAAGACTGGCAGTAGTTTAGGGGGCGAAACGAATAATTTGCATCAAGTTTAGAAATGTTTTCAATAATTCTCTATATTTTTTGGCATTATATACTCCAACTTTGAACCTTGAATGTGTACAAATAAGTATTAAACTTATATAAAGTTGAAAAAGTAGATATAAGTGTCTTACACAATAATTCGTGTGAGATACACTCGAATTACTTTAAATTATGTTTTAAGATGTGAGTATTTACTTTATTTATATAAAGTTAAGTGTTTATTAGTGTATATACGAAGTTTAAAGATATAAATATCAATTGATACCAAATTAATCAATATATTTACGTATTATGTAATATTTATTGTAGCGTCAAACATGTGTTGGGGCTCGATTAAATTAGAGAATACAGCTCTTAGTGACAAAAGTGATTTCATATGGTCATTTGCAATTTTGTGGTACATTTAAAATTTTTATTATCTGAGATTCTCTATAGTGATGTAGGGAACAACATTTACCATGTTTTGGCTTATTTATCGTATGAACACATTAACTTTGGAGATAAAATTAATATTTTAGAAATGAAAAAATAGTAAATTTTGTTGACGAAAGCAGATGAAATAATTTTAGGTTTGGTGAAATTTTCTTCTTAAAGCTAACAAAAAAGATAATAATGATAAATTTTATTTGTTATATGGGGTTCACTGTTAAATTTAACACCTTTTTTTTGACAAATTTGTTAGGTAAGAATCAAAATGAACATCTTTTGTTATATGTTAAGAATAATTTCAATCAAGTAGAATATATTAAGGACTAAAATAAAGCAACACATATATACTAAGGACCATTCTGATAGTTTTTTCAATACTTATTCATCATATTTAATTTAGCATGACTTATTACTTTCAAATTATGGTCATCTTCTTTACGACTTATTACTTAGCAATATTTATTTTATAAGATTTCATATTTTTTTGATTGAATTTTTTTTTACAGTGTAATCATTTCATATTCTTAAGAAATATACTTATTAGATAGATATATCTACAAGAAATATTTAAAGTATATATTATATGATTTGTGTGAAGATAAG
>JAOTQR010000109.1:23948719-23964747 GCA_025774065.1 Solanum ossicruentum | reverse complement strand
AGCTGGCAAAATATGTGCAAAAATTGCTGTATAATACAATAGACGCCTACCCCTACCCCACCCCACCCCCGACACAACATTTTAGAAAACCTATTTTCTTTTATTAGGTAAATTTAAAAACTTATAATTTCGATACATCTTCAATGTATAAAATTTAAATTTATTAGCAAGTATGATACCATGATCTATGCTATTTGTCAGTGACGCAGTTAGAATTTTGACTAAAGAGTGTCAAAATATAAAGAAGTAAAAATCAAGAAGTGTTAATATATAATATCAATACATAATGAACTATTTTTATCTAGTTAAACAGTGTAGCTTTTTAACGAAGAAGTGTCTATTGAAACCCTTGGCTCCGCCACTGGTATTAGTGTATATAACTTAAACTTCATTTGAAAAAAGAAAAAAGACCCACACCTTGATCACAGGCTCCAAAATAATGTACATGTGAACTCTTGGAATATGTGGATTTATTCTAATGGCACTAATGTCATTCATTCATGTCAATATCTTGAAGTGTGACTTCTCCATTCTTTCTTTTTACACACAAGGCATCTTTCACAGTATGCATTAATAATTGAATTGATGCAAGAGCCACAAAACAAAACTCTCTTTGCATTTTAGTCCCATCACTTGATATTGCATGGTTGATTGGTTGGAGCCTCTTTTTTTAACTAAACCATGTTTTCCCATACTACATTCTTATGGATCCATGATGCCTTTAATTTACTCTTCACGAAACAACTTTTCTATCTAATGGTAGAGTTGAATTTTTTTTAAGGAGATTTAGAATTTTAAGAAAGATATACGAACTAATTGAAAGGAGCTCAACATCTATTATATATACAGAAAAAAATTATGTTTACCACTGAAAAGGGTTTGGATGAATCCCCTAATTACTATATGGCTCTGCCATTGTCTCTATCTCTATGAGATAGTGATAAGCTCTGGGTATATTTTACCCTTTCCAGACCCCATTGTGAAATTTCTCTAGGTATATTATTGAACTAGGTTTGAAATTCAACGGATAATGGATTGAACTGTCTACCCTTCTCACATAAATATCAGGCTTTTATTTGCGAGATACTATGTTATAACCTTACTCCCAACTACTATATATTAGGTTTTTAGATCTTCAAATTTTAGAAGCCGTCACCTAATTTTGACAAAAAGAAAGAAAAAAGTCTCCTTAACTAAGATTTGCTATTTATGACTACTTATTATACAAACATCTATATAGTAGTGACACATGGATTGAATTATACCCTCTAGTAACCCCCACCCCATGAACACACACACTTTCTATATATACACACATAGAACTAGTGTACTACTAAAATTAGGAGAATTTAAGGATGGGAAGCTTTCAAACCAAGGAGAAAAGCCATCCAAAAGCCAAGATGGTTGAAGGATTGAAGTACAAAGTAAGGTTTCTTCAAGGAGAGATGAATGAAATAATGTGCATGAGGGAACATGAGAGTCAAGTTAATGCACAAGAGATGATCATATTTGCATTGAAAGAAGCAGAATGGAAGAAGGAAAGGAAGAAGTTAAGAAAGGAAGTGAAGAAGTTGAGGAAGAAATTGGAAGAAAAAGAAGAAGAAGAAAAATGTAAAGGAATTACAGAAAATCATGAAGATAAAGAGTGGCATCAATTTACAACAAGTTATTTGTTGGAGCAAATTAGGAATGAAGAAGCTAGAAGAGATGAGGCAATTGACAAGTGGAAACAACTTTATTTTGCTATCAAGATTGAGCTTGATAATCTTATTCATAGGACTAATCAAGGTAAGGTCACTCACTCAATGAATAGTGTTATTATCTCAGAAAGTCGACACAGTCTCTCTATTTCTATGAGGTAGTAGTAAGATCTGCGTACATTTTACACACTTTTTTTCTTCTTTTAATGTGTTTGATTTGTTGGACTAGGAGGAGGACTTTGCTGGAAAACAGAACAAGTGGAATTGTTAGAGGTGTTACACAAGGAGTTGAAAGAAAAAGAGGAAAAAATTGCACTTCTAAAAGAGGAAATAGCTTCAAAGGAACAACAAGAACTCAAGAGGGAAAGGGAAGTTGATATTTTAAGGCAAAGTTTGAAAATCATGAGTTATAATACCAAGGCAACAAACTTTTCTAAGAATCTATCAAAAAGCTTGCATATGTAAAAGGTAGTCAATTGAGGTTTTTTTTCGCTCGATGTTCGATATCTATATTGGAGCTCTGATTAATTTGAATTCAAGCATAAGGTAAAGTGCTCTTTATCCGAATTTTTCCATATACTCAAAGCTCAAATTTTGAAACCTTTATTTAGGATCGAGAAATTTTATCTATCATATCACAATTCCCCTAGATTGTATGTTTCTTTTATGCCATGTCTTTGTTGTTTGTGAAGTGTATTTGTTTTCAATTTTTAGTTCAAGGAATTATTTAGTACAATTGGTTAGTATTAAAACAATTTAAGATAATTAATTTTCATCTAGAACAGAATTGTAAGAAGTATTAGTACTGATTTTTTGACTTTTTTTTCAATTAATATTTATGAAGGTTTTTTTTGTCTTTGGTCAAAATTTATTTCCTTGAAAAATGCCAACTTCAAGATAACCAATTTAATTATTTTAAAAATCATTACTTTCATTTAATTTACTTCCATTCATCAATCTAATCTAATTTAGTTTTAAAAATTAATCAAATTAATTTTTAAAAAGTGCAACATAACAACTAAAATGAGACGGAAGGAGTAGCATATTCAAGTCTTCAATTAAGCTATAAAAGCTTCATATCTTGTAAGAACTCTATAACTAAAAAATAAAACAAGCAAAAAAAAAACACATCCTATAAAACAAAATGCAATATATGTCTCTCATTGTTCTATCAATTTTTTTTTTTAATTTTGTAATAATAAAATACCTATATACAATAAATGCAGCTATTTTTTAATTTTTTGGTATTACTGTTATTTACATCCTTTACCATGACCTTTGGAAATTAAAATATCAACAATTGTGAATTTTGATAATCTCCATTTTAGCCAATTGATATGTTCTTCTCTTCTGTCAGTTGTGGCCTTGGAACAGTTCTATAATTTGATCTCACATTCTGGAAAAAGAATTAGAAAGCACAAAAAAAGTAAATACATATCATGTTGGATGTGTATTACTCGGACTCTTCAAAAATGTTATAGCATGGATCCTCAAAAAAGTGCACGACTTTTGGAGAATCAGATGTCTCGTCAACATTTTTGAAGAGTCCAAGCAACATAACTCGGAATGGTAAACCAAAACAACAACATACCCGCGGAATCCCACTAGTGGGGCCAGGGGAGGGTAGAATGTACGCAGACCTTACCACTACCTCATAGAGATAGAGAGGCTGTTTCCTGAGAACCCTCGGAATGGTAAACCATAAATGGAAAACAGCAAGTACCTCTAACAGAGTGATGTAATAGAAGTCCTCCATGTGCTGCATAAGTGCACTGCCATCTCTGATTGCTAGAAATATGTTGATCTCTGTGTTCAGTATTTTCTCAATAAGTTCTTTTTCACCTTTCATCTGCACAAAACATTACGATACCTAAATCGCGAGCTTCTAATAAAGAGGAAATAATTCCCATAGCCAAATTAACTCCGAATATGCTGCACTTTGTTGCAAGTTGAAAACATTCGCATTGGATCCTCCAAAGATGATAGCTATTGAAGGATCCAACACACATTCGACGATATTTTTGAAGAGTCCAAGGCTCCGAGCAACATAGCCTCCCGGTGACTCAACTTCAACCTAATGGTTTGAATTGATAAGCTTATACCTCAAGGACACCCTCCCCCGTTTACTCGTGTTTTCTATATCGAACTATTGTAACTGCAGAGTAGCTTTATGTGCAAAAGATGTTTTCTGAACAATAAACTTTTCCAACAATTTCCTTGCATGTTCATATCAAGTCAAAATGCAGAGATTTAACAGACACCGAACCGATCAAGCTCAATATGCTAAAATTTGAACGAAATGAATAAAAGGGAAGTCTTAAGTGCTCAAACGTATGCAAACACACAATACTATTTCAAAAATCAACAGTTCAAGAACTTAACGTAATGGACCAGCTCGCAAGTGATATTGTCCACTCTGAGCCTAGATCTGGACGGCTTTGAAAAAGGTCTCTAGGGTGTAAGTCTGCTTACATACATACCCAACGTCTCTCCTATATTTTGCCGATGTAGGACTCTTATTCTAAGCTAGGGTTCCACTTAATAAAACATATTACCAATGGATGAAATGAATCACAGTTAAAATGACGGAAATAAAGATATGGAGAAAAACAGGAGGAGAAACATACAAATTCACTGACAATAACATCAGGTGTAGCCTCTCCAATAACATCACCTTGGTAACCATCTTCCAGGAGTTCCACATTATCCTGAAACGTATTATTCCGAGATATATTTAGTTAAACAACAAGCTCCTTTCACATATGAAAGGAATGAAGTCAAATATGATCGATCATATTTTCTTCCTGACTTTTTCCAGGGAGGGATAGTAGGTTCCCATACATAAGTAAGAATGATATGACTTCTTGATACGTTCTACCTAAACTATGAAGAAAATCTCAAATAGTTAGTTCGAGCAATTGAGAAAATAGTTCTATAGAACACACAAAGGTCAATTGTTTTGAAACTCCCAAAATTTCCGTTAGGATAAAGCTAACCATCCAACATACTTTTCCACTTCAAGCTCGAATGGACAAAAAAAACTTCCTTACCAGTGCCAACATTCTGCCAATGCAATGTTTTATAGTGTAAAAAAATGGCAGATCAAGAAGTTTGAAAATGACCCACCACTGTGTTTTTCGGATCTCCAGCTGCCAAATAAACAGGTTGAGCAACATGGCAGTAGCCCATCAAGCGGGGAACTGTTGGTATTATATCTCTGTGATTTACAACCCTCCAGCTGTCTTTAACTTTCTACAAAATAAGAAGTACCTAAATTATATAGAGTCACTCAGTACTTAACAGAATTAAACTCTCAGCACAGTTCAAAAGTAGGCGAAAGTGATTATTTAAGGTGACTTTTTCTTAAAAAGCTACAACAATGTAGTTACAGCGGTTCACCATGTTACATAGAAGAACAGACAAGAGAATCTCATGAATTACTGGCAAACAATATGACAAGGCATCTGATTATGGCTCAAACTTGCTAAAAGTTGTTCTGACATATTAGACAATGCACCAATGCATATTCAATAGCATGTTCTGAAACCACGACTGTTTCACACTTCAAAAATATAGGAGGGACCGAGAGAGAACATCAAAAAACAGTTCTGTCCAGTATTATTGAGGGGGGCTAATAAGGCAAGGCTGAGTATGTGAACCAGCTTGTGTGTATTTATTAGCGTGTCAACATTTTCTTTCTGTTTTTGGTTCTTGTTTTTTGTTTTTCCTTCATTAACTTGTTTCAGAAGTAATGACTGTTAAATTTATCACTGCAAAAGATTGTCTTAAAAATGAATGGTGAGACCATAATGGCAATATATAATATTGTTAGTCTCAACATATGCACTTCACTTCTGCAGAGAGTAAACTATACCTCATTATAAACTTCAGCAAATCTTTTGTTTCCGACTCTTGGAGATCCAAAGTTGTACATAGTTACACGTATAGCTCCATGCCTAACACAACCAACAAGAAAGATAAGACAGTCACATATATAGTGTTAGCATCTACGTTGCCCGGACTCTCCAAAAATGTTGCCGCACCCATGTCGGATCCTTCAAAAATACACTATTTTTGGAGGATGTGACACGCACCCGCTGACATTTTTGAAGAATCCGAGCAACATAGGTTAGCATGATTCTGAGTTAATAACATGAAATGACATATATACAACTGTAGAGAGAGAGGCCTTGGTTTATCTCCACAACAATTACTTCGAAAGCAAGGGTCGACCGACAATTTGGATCTAACAATCGCAGACATATTCTTTTTGGGCAAACTCCTTAATTTGCAAGATGTTCTATCATTATGGAACAATCAGCAAACATTTTAGCGATTAGAATTTACTTAGGGTCATCACAAATCCAATTTGGTTAAAAAGACGAAACCATTAAGAAAAGATTTCGGCATGGCGACATGGAAAAATGGAAGGGATGTGATGCAGCTTGATAGCACATTAGTTTCAGTACATAATGTCACACATTCAGATACTGTCATCCCTACATATTACTGCTCTTTGAGAAGTGACGTGGAATCAATTGAGATAGCTTCTGATCCATGGAATTATGGAAATACTGATAAGAACAGATATAAGACAGGAATACAGGTCCACTGTTAGGATCATTTATGTAACTGTGAAACGGTTCTATGAACAATCATACAACATCTTCTCTTAAAAGAAGATCCAATTTTGAGGAATTCTATGCATGACTCCAAGAATGAATGATATATCATAATAACATAATACAAAACACTGCAGAAGCCTCGAGGATTCTGTGGTCAGCTCAGTATCATCAAATTCTCGAAGAACACTACAAACATGTTAAATAGAGAAATGGACAGCACAAAACAAAATCATGCATGCCCTAAGTTACTGTTGTCATTGGCGAGATGTTGGTAAATGAGATAGACTGGATGGGTAACAAGCTACAGATATAACAGAAAGAGGAGGAGCTTACTTAGCTAGTTGACTTGATGATAGTTCAAGAGCGAGAAGAGTAGCCAATGCACCACCAAGACTATGGCCAGTCACGTAAACATGCCACTGGTTTGATGGATCAAGATCATCATCCCTGGAAAATAAATTTAAATTGTAATAGGTGATGTGATATCAATGAGTATTGATGAAGTAAGTACATCATAAAGAGAGAAGACACAGAAAGCAACAAGAAGGTAGATGTACGGCAGCTGTGACAAGACCCACATGAAAAGAAGGAAGAACAGAAGAAAAAGGCTCAGACATCTCAGTAAAGCAAAGGTGCATTACAAGTTTTAAGAGTTGGAAGGTAACACTAAGTGCATGACACATTTCCATTTAGTAAAGACTTGTAGAAATATTTGCCAAAATTTTTAACTACAACATACGAAAGAGACAATGGAGAGGAGGAACAATGAAGAAAAGCAGGGAAATAGAAAAGCTGATGTTGAAGGCAATTGTCAACAGCTTGAGATAATTAAAATAACTGATTAATATCTTCATTCAAAGATGAGTTACACCATCTTAGCCCTCCTTCACCCTTCCAGAGGTAATCAAGGAAAATGACCAGAGGTAATCAAGGAAAATGAAGTGTTGCACAATTGGTTTGACAGGCCACTTACCGATAGCCAATTGCTTTTTTGACAAGCGAGATAAGCCTAATCCTAACTGAGTCATACGCACTTAGGAAACCACTGTGAACCTACAAAAATAACCTCTGTTCTGATAATGAGAAGGATTTGAGAAGGATTATAAATATAAGTAGAGTGCATTCATAATTCAGGCACTTAGAGATAGAAAAGTAAGAATTTCAGTGACACCTGAACTTCTTCTTTGAAGTCTCCACCTATCCTTTCAGGATTCAACCTGCAGAATAGGAGATAACTCAGGAAACAAAAATAAAACAGAAAGTGATTGCTTCACCATCGAAAATTTCTAGCCAACATCTAAATAATGAAGATGCAAGAATATATGCTTCATATTCAACATTACAAAGTGTTTGGCTATTTCTTTCTGTTTGAAGTTCAAACATTTTTAATGGTTTCAGTTGTAAAATTTTGGAGAACCTTTAACGATGGTGCTATTTGCAGTCTACACTTACTGATGCAGGATGGAAGGTTATCTTACAATCCTATTCCTCTTAAGAAAAAAGAATTGTTTCTTTCATAAACAGTTGTATTTTCAATAGAAGTAGACTTTCAGAGAACTTTCGAGAAGGGTGAAAATTATTTGCTCACTGTAATAGGAGAAACAATGTAGTAGTAAAAGAGAAACCACAAGGACAAGGTAGAGAAAAAGAAACTAAAGCCAGCCTATGCTTGACAGACATAGAAGTTACCCTGCAGGAACTAGCATCAAGTCCGTCACAAGATCTTTCCATTTAGTCTGGATCAAAGAAAAACAGTTAATCCAAAGTAAGCTAAATCAACAAGTTTTACAAATGTGTTTAACACCAGAACCTACTTGTTCTGTTCCCCTGAAAGCAACAACTAAACGTTTCCTTGATGAATCACGCCAGAGAGTTACCTGCAGCTCTTACAGAATCCAAAATCAGTAGGATAGCTTTCCTTGGGTCAAATAAATCTGATAGAAACTAAGAACTCATAGCCAGCAACATATGAACTTGCCTCCGTGTCAGTTGACTCATTATCTAAGAAGCATAATTTGTCGAATTCAGATTTGATGAAAGTCGGATGTCCCAATGAAGTAGCTAGCAGTGCCCAAGCTTCCATGGCAGTCTCCGCTGTGGAGAAAAGAGACCTCATCTCCTCAGCTTTCTTCTCATCCAACACTATTCCATCTTTATTGCTGGAATATCCAAGGATGTCATTTTCCAGTCCAGTTGAAGAATCTTCTTTAGCATCATCCTTTCCAAAAAGGCCTGCTCCTTTGTTGAATTGTGAAACTGTGGCATTTAGAACCATCAATGCTCCCAAAATGGAATCAGTTTGACGCAATAAATCTTGTGTCACTTTCTTGATATGTGGAAGTGATGATTGAATGTTGTTAAGAACAGCTGGTTCAGTTGATGAACTGCCATTTACATTTTCCTGTTTATCAGGAGTTGCAAGACCAGATTCAACATAACCTGCATCTGCATCTTTTCGTGATTGCAACCCAATCTTCTTTAACAAGTCAAGATTATCCCACTTAATTTTCTCAGGAGCCGGGAGATCAAGTCTTTGAGCAACATTCTGAGTGACGGTATCAGCAAAATTCCTCCAGAAATGCTTATCTGATTGAGAGCTATCGACAATCTTAGTGCCAGGGGAATTATGCTCTTCGGTTATGTCATTTTCATCACGATTAAATTCCATTTCACCACCAGATTTGGTGTCTTTCAAATTATTTGAGAATTCTGATTCTGGGGGCATTGTCGAGTCATCCAAGTTGGATGATTTCTGTGACTCCAGTAGTACATCTGATTCCACTGCAGGACTGCTGCTGCTATTTGAATCATTATATGCATCATTTAGTAGCTTCATCTGCCCAAACGCAAATTGTACAAACTGTCGAGCTTGCACAGTCTCGGAACCCAGAATATTCTTCAAAGCAGACTCAAAACCGTTTTTCTTTAAAAATTCTGTAATGATCGGGATGTTCCACCACTTCTTTTCTTCTTCAATTTTCTCAAAACTCTTGTACTTAATCTGCATCATGTTAGTAGGAAAATTAGTAAAACCTCCCATTGTATAAACAATGGTCAAGTCAGAAGAGGCACACATTAGACATTTGAATTGATTATTTTACTGTCAAGGCCATAAACTGAATCCGTCAATGCTAAATGAACCTATTTCGTTGTCTAAGGATGTGCTGAAAAGTGAAAAAACCAAAGAGCTAAAATTAACTGCATTTTCTGGCATCAGCTAGTGAGTTGAGTATCATTTACTTCTGAAGTCAAGGTTAGCATAAAATAATCTGATTTATCCTCATAAAATGAAGGTCTGAAATTCCATAAGATAGAGAAAGCTTTGTTATTTTGTCTCAACAAGTTTGAAAACAAATTAACTCTTAGCCAGAAAGCCCATATTTTGCGATAGAAGTTCCAGTCACAGAAGATAAATTGCGAAGAACCAACCAAACACCAGGTAGCTTCCTACACATAAACAAGGTTGTAGTGACCTCCTTCCTTGAATATGCCTCCAGATTCAAATCGACTTACCTCTATCTTTATCTTCCCACCACCGCCCATTCCTTCCAAATCAACCAGCAGTTCATGAGGATCTCCTAGAAAAGCACATGTCTGTTATTTTCACAAATTAAAACATCAATGGAATATGTATACCTGCCAAATCCTTATTCAGTTCTTATATCTGTTATGATAGTATTTAGTAGTGTACAAATATAGAAACGAAAGAGTTCTTTTGGTTAACTTTGTTTTATGAGCAATGAAGATGAACTCAGAAACTCCCAATTTATGGGATTAATTGGAAATGAAGCCGGACCTTATTTTACATGAATGATATTTTAGCCCACATGATAACTAGACAAGTATTTGAAGTACAATTTCATGAGAGCCATTTTTTTGAGCTCGTACCATCACAGAGGTGTTTCAAATTAACTGCTGCATTCCCCATGCGTTTATGTGGAGTCACAAGATTCGCATCCCAAGCTGCAAGCTGACAGTAGTAATGAATAAATCATCAGATCTGTAATTGAGAAATAAGATCACCTAAAAACTTGTCATGCATGCATACTGCATCCAAAAGTCCTCTAACAAGCAGATAATAGGTGAAAGTAGTGAATAAAGAAGTTTCATTTTAAAGAGACTAGCTAAAAAGACAGAAGCAGATTGCAGTGGATATCTTAGACAAAATAAACCATGATGTGCAGTTCCGGGTCCCTAAGTTCTAGCCTGAGGCCAAAAACCTTAAACAGACTGATTCTGTTTGTTCCAATTCGGCTTATATATGGATCTCAGCAGGAAGTAGAAATACAAAACTAGCATTCAGTAGGAAAGAGACTATTGGATATTGGAAGATCGCCAACATGCCATTAATCGAATAGCAATCACTCAGAAAACACAGTTAATTTAGCAGTGTCCATAGGAAGCATCCATTGATGAAACTTGGCATATCTACAAAGCTTAAAGCTTTTCAAGCTGCATATCTTACTGGAGCTGCTCATTTTTCATTAGGAGATTTAGCGTTCCACATACTGTGTATCAAACTTTCATAATGTTGAAGAACTAAGTTACAGCAAATTGAGGTCATATTTTAGAAGCAAAATGTTACAGTTTCTGGAATCCTATCCTTTAATTAATTAACCATTAGAGAGAGAGGATGAACTCAAGTTATCAACCTGAAGATCACACAGAGGTGGCCGCTTAATATTTAAAGCAAATTCCTCATTCCATGTTGGCTCTTTTGTCCTGCAAACATTAATTTATGAAATCAACAATTTTTCTGTTCTTGGGTGATGTTTCAAGATAGTAATAGTGCATAATTTGAACAAAGAAGACGATAGCTTTATTCTCCAACGGACAATAGCAATTGCAGACCTTTGGCTTCTTAATGACAAATTAAAAGGATTAAGAAGCATGGAACTTCAAACAATACATTGGTGGAATAATCACACTCAAGACAACAATTGAATATGAGTTAAGGATGAATAATAACAGAATTCTACTTAATACAGTATGACTCTTTGCTAAAGATGTGATATGTTTTTCAAACCGAAGAGACTGTACTTAGCAGCAATAATAGAATTTCTAGACTCTGTTATTGGTTACTTTACCGTTCAGCTTATGCAAGCAATACTTGCACAAGAACATATCGACAACATGCAAAGAATACCTACCCCCATTTCACCTTGCTTTTGACAACTTGACTATCTAATTGCAACACCACATACGGATCACTTGTTCCCTGAAATTTGGATGCAAAATTAAAACGTTGGAGTCAGTAAAGTAAATAAATGCATAAGTAATAATCAGTTGAATAAGGAAAGAACAGTAAGGCACGTTAACAATTGAACTTTGATCATTTGTTAATACTTAATGACAGATACCTTACCCAAGGATCCATAGCAGGAAAATTGAGACCTTTCTTTAACTTAATGAACAACTGGCCATCATAAATTTCACGCACAAATGACCTGGAAAATGGTTACCAAATATGAGAGAAAATTAGCAATCATGATGCCAAATCCTAGTTCCTTCGAAAGAAACAGACATATTCTACTCAGTTGCTGTTACATATGCATGAATCTATTTTTGGGCAAACTGACATCTTGCCTAAGGTGGTTTTGATTTATTTTTTAAAAAATAGCAAATATACTAAGCTGAATAAGACATTGACAATCAGAAATGAGCAGTCTCCAAAGCTGTCGGGTGACCTTTACTTGATCCAACCAACTCAACAGACCTATCACAGGCCAACTCATTCACAGGAATTGGATAAGGGCTAAAGAATCATATCCTCAAGTTTCTACAGTTGAAGTTTTCTACTTCAGTAAAAAGAAACAACTACATACTCTGAAAGAAATACGGTTTTGCAATTAGGCATTAGCCACATGGAAGGGATAAGGGCTAAAGAATCATATCCTCAAGTTCTGACAGTTAGAAGTTCTCTTTCAGTAAGAAGAAACAACTACGTACTCGGAAAGAAATATGGTTTTGCAATTAGCCGCATCCACCTCAAGCCTTCCGACATTGTCCTGATCAAGCGATATCAAACAAAGTAAAATGGATCATACTTGAAAAATAATTCAGCAGCTTAATTACTTTTTGCTTCATAAACATTTCAAGATTTTTAGAATATTTGCAAGCTTAATTTCCTCCCAAGCAAAATTTAGTTCAATGAAAATCTAGTTGGCCAAGTGCATAGACCCTAGTGGTCAAGCCTTTCCCCAGACTTTACGCATTGCGGGAGCTTTAGTACACCAGACTTGTCCTTTGTTTCTCAAGTGATGACCTTACATATGATTATGAGGAAAACATTCCCTTCATACATGTTCATGAGTTTGGGGGCCATGACTACTATAGAGTAAGCACACTTATGTTCATTTTCTAAACTAGAATGGCAACCACTTGACAAGATGCCCAAACAATAACCTGGATGAAAACGAACTACTGAAACTAAAAGATCACTACTTTAAGGAAGCAAAAATTCATACTTTACGAACATGCTTCAATAGCACCAAATAGAAAGAACCGACATCGCAAGATGCTTTTTCAATCATTTTTCTTCCTCCCATATTCAATACATATGATCATGCTTATTAACAAAAAATGAATTAACCCACCAATCAATCAACTGGACCTCAATTCCAAACTAACTAAAGTCAAGCTTAAAGCATCCTCAATATTAATTCACTCTATTCAAATCCATTTCCAATTTATGAATAACGAAGGAAATAAAAAAACTACAGCATACACATCAACATTATTATTTATGAAAAAGAATGAAATTTTTTGCCAATCAATGAACCACATCACAATTCCGCAAGTTGGAATCAGCTATAAGAATCCTCAATATCCATTCACCCTAATTTATTTTCAGTTTATGCATAAGAGTAAAAATAGAAAAATGACTAAGTCAACTTCATACATATCAACATTCTTATTCATAAAAATGAAAATACTAATCAATCAATCAACTATGCTCCAATACCAAACTAGCTGGAGTAAGCTATAGCCTATAAGAATCCTCAATATCCATACACTCTATTTGATCCATTTCCAATTTACAAATAAAGAAAGAAATTGAAAACTCAACAACTACATAAATATCAATATTCTTGCTTGCAAATAGATTGAATCTTTTAGCCAATCAATTACACCTCAATACTAAACTAGTTGAAATCAACTATAAGAATCCACATTATCCATTTCTCTATTAGAATATATTTTCAATTTATTCATTTTATTTTCGAAAAGGGGGCATAGGGCTTGATTTTGAGACGAGGGTAAAGTTTGTATACATTTTACCCTTTCCAGGCCCCACTTGTGGGATTCGACGGGGCATGTAGTTGTTTATTTTCAAAATGGGGCCATGGATTACGAGGTGGGAATTTAACTCTCACCAACTCTATGAAAATTCACTAACCAACCAACTAAACTACTAAAATTCTTCTATTTTCAATTTATGAATACAGAGAGAAACACCAAAATGAATATAAAGATTGAGAATTTACAGGAGGACTAGTGTATGTTGTTGTTTATGTTCAAAATGGGGGCGTGGATTACGAGGTGGGAATTTAACTCTCACCAACTCTATGAAAATTCACGTAACCAACCAACTATTTATGAATACAGAGAGAAACACCAAAATGAATATAAAGATTGAGAATTTACAGGAGGACTAGTATAAGCTTCAAAAGCAAAACCAGCAAGAATGACAGCCAAATTGATATCAAAAGGAGGCCTTTCATTAGTCTCCTCCTTCTGAGCTGATGAAAGGGGTACAATTTGTCCACTAGCTTGACAAGAACAAAAGAATGAATTTTTAGCACCAAATTTCGAATAATTAAACCACCCATTAAGCTTCCTGGAAAAGATTAGCTTTTTTGAGAAAGAAACAGAAGTGGGGTTCTTGAAATGGAACAATCTTGGAGAAGAAGAGGTGGGAAAGTAGAGATGAGTTTGCAGAGTAGCCATTGGAGAAGAGTAAAGATGAAGTGGCAGGCAGGTGCAATTTATGGTGGAAATGAGGAGAATTTGGGAAAGAAGAAATTGTCCAATGTTATCTAAGTGAGAATTTATTTTTGTCTTTTTTGTGGGGGAATTATCCAGCTTCTTCCAAAAACATCCTTAGGTTGAAATGGCATAATAAAAAAAAACATTAATTAATTTAAAAAAATATATTTCAATGATTAGGTAAATATAAGTAGACATTTAAATTTATACAAAATTGAACAAAAAAGATAGTGTCTTACGTGACGTAGTCCATAATACGTCTGATATGATCATTACGTTCTAAGCGTATATATATTTACTTACTCATTGTTATGCACATTTAAGTGTTTATTTGTGCATGTCCAAAATTAAAAAATATAAATATCAAATAAAATCAAATTAAAAGGTACATTTATATATTATATCTTTTGAATTTTATACTAATATTGATATTTAGTTTAATCTTTCCCGCAACTTAAAAAAATAAAGCTATTGATATAGCTTGTTCGGATAAATGTATGTTAGAAAACATATTCTAGATTAATTTGTTTTAGTATAATCACTAGTATGTTTGCATTTATTACTGTACGGAAGCGTCTTGAAATAGGCATGTCATGGTCCACATATTTGTTTCAGCAGGCAATTGTTGATTGATATATCTATTTTATTTATTTAATTTTATCATGTCATTTTTATTAATTATTTTTAAGTTGTTGTAGCTATGAATTTATAACATTATCCCTAATTAATTTTATTTAAAGATAGCTACTGATTAATGTGTCTGTTCAGTTGCTTAGTTTTACTACGTCGTTTCTATTAATTATTTCTTCGGCTACTTCAAATATGAATTTGTTATATTACTCCTAATAAATCATTTTTAAAAGATATTGTCAATTGACGTGTTTGTTTCACCTACTTGATTTTATCATATTATCCTAATAAATCATTTTTCTAATTCTTTCACCTATTAACAATTTAAACTATTTAAAGTTAAATACAAATTTTAATTGACTCTCAAAATTTATACGTGCAATATAAATTAGAACAAAATAAATAACATATATTATTTTAAAATAAAACATAAAATGTGTTCTAAGTCATAATAATATAATTAGCAACTTCAAAATTAAAAAAATCTATCAATGTCACATAAATTGAGATAAAAAATGATATGTACTTGGTCAATGCTGGCACAAGCACCCGTGACTATTATATATATGTGCTCAATAATTTAACTTTTTTAGGTTGTATTTATTGTTATTTTCCTCTTTTCGTATCACATATATTACATAATCGAAAATAACAATAGTAATATTAGAAAAGAATTATGATGCATTGTTTATAATATCATCAACCATTCAATCCTGGTGCTTTTGCTTTCATAATATCAATCACATTTTATCATATGAATTTATTATATATTTATTTAAATTAAATATATAAGTTGGCAAAAAGGATCCTTCATATCACAATCATATTAATTCAATTTATTGATGATTTCCTAAAATGATAGTGCGTGTACGTAAGTGGAGAATATGAAAATCTCGATTTTTTCTTTGTCTAGTTATCATATTTCAACATCTAAATTTTGTGTTTCCTAAAATTTTAACTAAAATAGGTGTTTGATTCTGCGATCGAACTTAAAGTTGCTAAAGTTAAGTTATTCCTCCTAATCTTGCCTTTGGAAATTTGGTTTAGTGATAGGCATATGTCGCGAGTTTGGACTCAACTCCTA
>JAOTQR010000109.1:23909105-23940647 GCA_025774065.1 Solanum ossicruentum | reverse complement strand
AACAGCCTCTCTACTTCTATGAGGTAGCGGTAAGGTCTGCGTACGATCTACCCTCCCCATACCCCACTTGTGGGATATCACTGGGTATGTTGTTGTTGTTGTTATTGTTGTATATATGATTAAGAATAAGGATATCTGAAATAAGGTGGATGTGATTTTGAGGAAGATAAAATATGAAAAGTGAGATTGTGAAGGTTCGGATATCTGATTATGATGAGGAGATGCATGAATATTCCATGTAGAGATGTGAGAGATTGACTATGAATAGAGATACAAGAAGAATAAGACTCGATAGAAATAAATTGAAAATATTGGGGAGAAGTAATTAGATAAAACGTGATACAATTACAGCTCGTCGAAGACACATGAAGATGTAAAGAACATGAATTAGGATAGAAAATTGTTAGTAGATAGGAATGTATGGACTTATTTTCCATTCTAGCAATTTGAGCGTTACTTTTATTTCTTGTTCTTTATTTTCTACTACCAAATATTATTTCGTGAAGTTTGATGAATACAATATTATATTATCGTAATATTATTTGATGCTGTGTGTTTTTTACCTATTACTTATTTTATTTTATTACTTTTTCTAGATTATTTCATCTCAAATCATGATGGTCTATCGAAAATATTAACTATTCTGCTTTTAACATAAAAATTAAATCCACATAAATCAAATTTTAAATTAGGTATTATCCTCTAATTGGACAGGTGGCAGGAAGAAGAAGGTGTCGGGAAAGATGGAAAACGGAGTAGTTGTTTTTTTCTGTTCGTCACATTTTATATGGTTAAATTGGAATACACGAAACGGAAAAAGAAAAAGTAAAAGTTTTGGAGGAAAGTGAAGGGAAAATTTTGATCTGACACGTGGCGTTTTTGGACGGTGTGTTATTGAAAATGTGGATGTGATTTTTCACTTTTATTAGACCATCCAAGTCTGGTGGGTTGAAAAATTTGACGGGTTAGGCTGGACCGATCATTTAATTCAGATGATTTAAAATAGTTAATTCAATTCAATTTTATAAGGGTCGAATTGGCTTTTCTTATTTTCTTTTAGAGAAAAAATATTAAAAATACTCTTACACTTAGGATGAATTAGTAGTTTCATACTTGAATTATTGATAATGTTAAAAATATTCTTCTACTTGACGAAAATTAAACTTAAATACACCTTTGATTTGGTAACAAGAGTCAAATACATCCCTAAATTTTTATCAATATTAACACTGATAACAGATCGAGAGTGTACTTTAGTTTAGTTAATCGAGTATAGAGATGTTTTTAATATTATCAATAGTTTGGGGATAAAACTAATAATTTGCGCTAAGTTCAGAGATATTTTTAATGTTTTTCTCTTTCTTTTGAGAGAATTATTTTTTTCTTGTTTTTAATCTAGTACGATATATTAAATTATTAACATATCTAATAATGAGAATAACAATAACAACAACATATCCAACATAATTTCACAATGGGACTAATAATAAAAATAGTATATAACAATTACAATTATATAATACATTTATTATTATTAATTAGTGCTGCTTCAAATTACAATATTAAAATTCCCTTGGTATATGTTACATTTAGGTTTCAAACGTACTAACACGAGTACTTAAAACTCCTTCACTTTGTGTGGAACCTTACAGTGATGAACCATGTACGGAGAGGGTGAGTTGATGGGTCGCATGAATCTATCACTGATTAAAATACCACGTTTTTTATTAAATATTATTTAAGAACAATATGTAATAGATTATACAATAATAAAATACGACATATCCAACTTTACCAAACACGAACAAAATTTCGTATTACAAACTTTTCCAATCTTAAAAATTTTAACTTCCCAATTCTATCACATTTATTTTATGAGATCTTCACTTGAAATTAAACTCCTAATTAATCTCACTTTCTTACAACAACTCTATTACAAAACTCATTTCAATAATCTATTGTAATCCTTCACTATCAACTAACTCTTAACATATAATAGCTCCAAATGATAACAACACAAAAGCAAAATACCTACAAAAGCTTCTCAAATAGGAGTATGTTGGGATAAAATGACCACGTAAGGGCGACTCATCTTGATGACGAATTCTACGATAACAAGAAATCGAAATTAAACAAAATCTAACATGGAACTAAAGAACAAGAGTTGGTCATTTGCTTTAGAGGTCTCTCCTTTGTGAAAGTTGAGATAATTTATGTTTTGAGATGTACAAATTTCTAATTTGCTTTTTGTTAAGTCTCCTTATCCACGAGAGAGATAAAAGGACAAAATCTTAAGCTCTTCTATTGATCAAAAAAAGAAAAAGTATATTATTGTAATGTTCTGCCATCATATTGCACTATGCAGAGACCATATACTTTATAGTTGTGTCATTTAACTTTGTCTGAGAAAATTTATGGTAAGAAATTCTTCTTTTTGATTTATCAATATCATCAAAATTAGAGTTTTACAACGCATTATAACAAACTCTCTTCTGCTTCAAAATTATATAATAAGAAGTATCTAAAAAATTTCATGAGAAATCATAAACATTATAGATAAGACTAAGATCTGAATAAATAATCATGACATGAAAATAAGACATAGTTTTAGAGAAGTAAACAATATCGCGGATGGAATAGATGCTCAGATCAAGGCCAAGATATAATTTTGTGAAATATCCAATGTCTTTATTGATATTAAGCGTATTCTCAACATAGTAAGAAATTGTTATATAGAATGATTATGCACCTATATATGCACACGCATAGTCCGCTGATTTTTTATAATCCAAATACGTAGATAGATAATTATTTAATATAATAATTTATCCAAAAAAAAAGAAGCTGCTATAAATTCACCATTAATTTATTTTAATTAACCACTAAGTGAAATTAATAACAAGTTTTTAGTGTTTAGTGACAAAATATATCTTGTCTTCTATTTTGCTTTATAATGTACTGTCTAAACTGTTTTCTTTTCCTGTTCAGTATTTCCAACCTAAGCTAAAACAGGAAAAGTCAGAGGCATCACTAGGCCCGATCATCGATTGAACGTCAGTAGGGTCAGATATTCATTCCTTACTCAAATAGGAAGGTGGTTGTCTCAATCCTATGGCGGAAGCTAGAGTGAAGACGCTACAAGCAAACAAAGAAGCACTTCTTGTGACCAAAACAAAAACCCCATGAATCTACAAATGATAGAATGAGTGAATAGAGAAAAAAAAGATTAAATTGTTTAAAATAAATTTGAAATCAACTATGATATTAAATTATTTTACTAATTTGCTCGTAGCTAATAATATTTTTTGCGATAAATCAATACTAAAAACAATTAATGACAAGTTTTATGACTAACTGCATAATTTATTTATCGTTAGTTTCTTAAATGATAAAACGATATTTTTCCCCTCCAAAACTCTATGCTTGAAGTCCTTTAAAATTTAAGGCTAAAATTAAAAACAAAAACTTATTTTATTTTATTTTATTTTAGTTAAACCAACCATCACTCCTATATATTCTATTTTCATTTAATAAATCAAATATCTACCAATAAAAATATACTCATTAAATAAATTTATTATTGTTAACCATAATATCAACATTCCATTGTTATTACTTTCCTAATAACTTACTCACCAACCAAATCATCCTTTAAAATTTTAATATGCAATAAATGAAAGCTAAACGATTATTGAAAAAAAGAAAAAAAATTCAAGTTCTTTAAATTCTACAAATAATTTGGATATTATATTATTTGGATGATTGTTACTTATTATTTCATAAAATAATGTATTTGTCAAATTATGTTTGGATAGATTGAATCGTTCTCCATCGTTTTATAGTATCAAACATCAATTACTTTAATGAAAACCTATAAGAAAAGTAGGGTATCAAAACAGTTCAACTATGAAAAGACAAGATAAATGACAAATTAAGATTATTAAATAATAAGTAAAGACAAAATAAGAAACAAATTATTAAGGTAATGACGTGATCATACCAAGTCGATCGTTACACAAGATGAGATATTTTATTGTTACCTAACGATGAATTTAAATGTTAAGATACAAGGAAATTTAAGTAACAATAATTTTTTTTATTGTATCGTGCTATGTTGTGTTTGGATGGACCGAATCGTTCTTCATCATTTCATAATATCACATATCAATAATTTTAATGAAAGTGTATAAGAAAAGTAGCTAGGGTACCAGGATAGTTCTATCATGAAAAGACAAGATAAAGAACAAATTAAAATTATTAAATAATAAGTAAAGATAAAATAAGAAGAGAATTATTAAGGTAACGACGTGATTACATTAAATTGATTATTACACACAATGAGACCTTTTGTTGTTACCTAACGATAAATTTAAATGCTAAAATATAATGAAATTTAAGTAACAACAAAAAAAATATTATGAATTTAATGTATCGTGTCATATTATGTTTGGATAGATCGAATCATTCTTCGTCATTTCATAATATCACATATCTATAAGTTTAATGAAAGTGTATAAGAAAAGTAAGGTATCAAGATAGTTCTACCGTGAAAATTGAAAAGACAAGATAAAGGACAAATTAAGATTATTAAATAACAAATAAAGATAAAATAAGATGAGATTTATTAAAGTAACGATGCAATCACACTAAAAATTGATCGTTACACATGATTGGATTTTTTGTTGTTAACTAACAATTAATTTAAATGCTATAATTACTATTATTCGTGGAAAAAGATTTATTTTTAAAATTCGAATGTGAAATCCCTAAAGTGCACCTCACGCGTCAACATAGACAAACTGGGAAGAATTTTCCATCCGACAAGGACATTTCTGTCATTTTTCATCAAAGTAAAACATATTACTGTCCGATACCGGAAAATCCAAAGTCTCAAAACAGCTTCCGTCGTCTTCTTCATTCTTCTCATTTTCCCCTATATTTTCTCTCTTCCCATGTGGCCCTTCTCCGAGATCTCTAAATCCTCCATCCCCATATATTTTCCGGTGTAAATTCCACCAAATTCGAGGGCATTTTCGGTGAATTCAATTGAAAAAACCCGAGTTTTTTATTGCCGGAAAAAATTTCCGTTGGAAAATGACGGGAAATATTGGGGCATGAGTTATTCGTTTGTGGGGATAGAATTATGAGGGGATCTCTTTGGCCGGAGAATTCAACCAGTGATTCATCTACGTCAAATTCGCTTCATCTACCGCCGCCTCCGCCGCGGCGGAATTCACCTCTTCAATCGATTGCGCAAAACCCTAATTGCAAAAACAGGTCTTTGTTTTGATCCTCAAACCCTAAAGATTGAGTCTTTATTGATTTTAATTGTTTTCATTCAAAGATCTGAAATTTAGCTTTGGTTCAGCTTATGGGATGTTAAATTATCAATGTGTTTAAATGATACTTGCATTTTCTAATTTTGATTTGTCTGTATTACACAATATTAGCTCTCAGTCTGTTGTAAGCAGCCTCTCTATTTCTAAGAGGTAATAATATGGTATGCGTATACTCGATCATCCCCAGACTCCACTTGGATATGTTGTTGTATTACACGATATTATAAACTCAAAGAAGCAGAGCACAAATTGGATTTTGTGTGGTGATAAGTGGAGAAGGGTCTAGAGGCAGCAATTAGCTGCCAGGTTTGAAGCTGAAAAACAACTGATTTCTTTGTTAATTGTAACTATTATGTAGCTAAATATGTGAGTTTTATCTACTATGTTGGCATACTTTCTGTTTGTTAAAAAGGGTTTGCAGTGATATGCATAATTGTAACGCTGATGAGATTGTTGCTATTGGAGTAGTTCTTTGGATAAAATGATTGAAGTTAAGGTTCAATTGGTTTGGGTTTATTTTGAAGTTGTTTTCTGAAAGATGGGAAATAAATCTGTTTTTAATTGTTTAATGCTGTATTTATTATATTACAATTGCGGAATAGCATAGTGGAAATGACCTTCAGCGTCCAACCTTGAGTGGGTTCTGGTCTGGTCTGGGATGGGATGGTGGTGTTTACTATATGAAAAAAGTTATATTTGTAATGCACATGGGTAAGTGTTGTGAGTGTATTCTCATTCTTATCAAAGATGAATTTTTGTGGTTAAGATTCAAAATTTGTAAATTAGATCGCATAAATTTGCTTGTATTTTGGTCGCTGAGGTGGTTTATTTTCTTTGCCAGATGTGGTAATGTCTTCCAGCTGTTAGCGAGGAGGGAGGTTTCTCCTCGAACTAAACGTAGTTCTAAGAAGTTTTGGGGTGAGAAATCTAAATGTTGTGCTCATTCCTATGAGCTAAAAGGAAAAGTAGCAAGAGACCCGAGACGGGGTCTAATATCATGGTAGTTATGTTTTGTCAGCTTCTCTTTCCCATAAAGTTAATATAGTTGCAAATCTTCATTTTTGCTTTCTGACTTTGTCTCATTTAATTTTATCAGGGTAGAGGCAGAGTCACTGAGACATTTTTCAGCTAAGTATTGTCCATTGTTGCCTCCACCTAGGTCTACAATTGCTGCGGCATTCAGTTCTGATGGGAAGACACTTGCTTCTACTCAGTCAGTATCTCTTTGAATACATAGACATGTACAATCTATCATGTTATGCATTATAGTGTCTTGCTGCTTAATTATCTATAAGATCTGAGTCCAAGTTATCATTGTATACACATTTCTAAATCCTCAGTGACTATATTCACATGTTAATAAAAGAAAAAAATGGAATCCTGTTGTCAATATTGGTGAATTGAGACAAAAGCGAACACTCCATCTTTATTGCGCTGTGCATTTTATTTTCGTTTGGCTTGTATCAAGTTCATTGATATATTCTGTTACCATGGTGGCAGTGGAGATCACACGGTAAAGATAATTGATTGCCAAAGTGGGAAGTGCTTGAAGGTGTTAAGTGGACATCGCAGGACTCCTTGGGTGGTAAGGCTTTTTGACATCTTTAGTCATCTGAAATCGTTATGCTGCATTCCTAGATTATCTCATTATCTACTTGGGAAATAAATAACAGTCAACTAGGCAATACTGATTGAAAATGCTGATATTTTGGATCGACAATGTTGTTGGATAAGCAAAACATCGAAAGATTATATTCCTTTAACTTCATGTGATGGGTGTGCTTCTAAGAAGGCTAATCTATTCTATTGGTTTAAACATTAATGCATATAAATGCTTGGTATCTATCTAAAAATTAGAAAGATAAATGTTTGATGTTTGCTCACATGTCTAAGCCTTGCTCACTTCACTTGAATCCCATCCTAATGGAAGAGGCTTTAACTTTATGGGGCTTTTCTCTATTGTCTATGGTTTTATTTTGAAGTCTCTGGTGGTTCCATATTTCTGACACGTCTTGGCTGTGTTGATATTTCTTCTCTCGCCTTTAATTATCTCATTCCTTAATTCATATTTAACGTTGTGGTTGGACTTCTGCAGGTTCGTTTCCATCCACTGTACTCTGAGATACTTGCAAGTGGAAGCTTGGACCATGAAGTTCGTTTATGGGATGCAAAAACTGCCGAGTGTATAGGATCACGTGATTTTTGTAATAACCTGTAGCATCTTAATAGTTGAACAAAAAAACATTATTCTTTACTATTTTACTTTGTTAATTAATAAATATGGTGGGAATTTTATCCTCCAGACCGTCCTATTGCATCCATTGCCTTCCATGCCCAAGGGGAAGTTCTCGCTGTTGCTTCAGGGCACAAGGTAAGAAGTCTGGCAATTCATGGTGGTTTGTTCATTGCAAGTTCTGGTTCTTATGACGATGTTTCAATATATATTAGCTGTATATGTGGCACTACAACAGAAGAGGGGAGGCAGCTTCACCAGCTATGATACTAAAGACAAGACGTTCACTTCGTGCTGTGCATTTCCATCCACATGGCGCCCCATTTCTTTTAACAGCTGAGGTGTCACTCTGGTGCTGTTGCTTTGAGTTTTAACTTATGACATGTAAATCTTATCAACCCTCTTGTTTTTAGGTCAATGATCTGGACTCATCAGATTCTTCAATGGCACTTGCAACTTCTCCGGGTAACTTGCGGTACCCTCCTCCTACTGTGTATTTGACAGATGCTCACTCCACTTATCGATCTGCTTCAGCAAATGAATTGCCAATCATGTCTCTACCATTCATGATCTGGCCATCAATTGCTAGAGGTGATCCTAGAATGCCTTTGCCGCAGAGCAATGCAGACATGGGTTCTGACAGTATGCAGAACAGAGCAGACACTTCTGCATCTGTCAGACTTCTCACTTACTCCACTCCTTCTGGCCAGTATGAGCTTTTATTGTCCCCTGTTGAGCCGACTTTATCTCCTGCACAAGAAGCTCAGACTAGTTCCTCCATTAGGGTTACTGAGAATGCATCTAACCCTGTAGTTGATCCTATGGAGACTGATGTGCCGGCGGAAGAGAGAAACAATCAGTTTTTTCCTTTCAGTGACCCTGCATACTGGGACTTACCATTCTTGCAAGGATGGTTGATTGGCCAAAGCCAAGCAGGCCGACGAGCGCTGCATTCTGCTGAGCATAGTGGTGCCACGAACATTGTATCAGCTTATGGTGAAGTAGAACACCCTCCTGCTGTTCCGTCAGTCATTTCAAACAGTAATCATCCAAGGTCTGGACGATCTGGCTCTCGGCACCGTTCTTCACGCTCTAGAGCAATACCTGTTGCTGGATCTGGCGATGGTGCTGTTCCCATAAACATTGCACATAATGAAAGTAATTCTCAAGCTTTTATGAGTCGGTTCCAGTCAGAGATAGCTACTTCCCTGACTGCAGCAGCGGCTTCTGAATTGCCTTGTACTGTAAAACTCAGAGTATGGCCTTATGATGTTAAGGCTCCATGTGCACCGCTTGATGCTGAAAAATGTCGCTTAATGATACCGCATGCTGTGCTATGTAGGTGAGATAATTTCTATTGTTGTTTAATTATACCACATGCTGCTTTGTAGGTGAGATAATTTCTACTGTTTCAAAGCTTTGGCTTGAAGTCTTGATATGCCTTTAAGGATAACAGGCTATTTATCTGTCTCTCATGTTGTACTAGGCTACTAGCTGGTTGATCTAATTTCCTCTTAGGGTAATTGAGGATTGTCCTCTTTCCATTGTTCAACAACTCCTAATTGTTATGTCAGTGTAAAACCTGACATCACGTGCAGTTAACTGTCCTTTGATGCTTACATGATATATGTTGTTTATTTCAGTGAAATGGGTGCTCACTTTTCACCATGTGGAAGATTTTTAGCAGCTTGTGTTGCATGTATTCTGCCTAACATGGAAGCTGATCCTGGTTTCCATGGACAATTTCATCATGATGCTGCAACTTCACCTACCAGACATCCAATTGCAGCCCACCGAGTTATGTATGAGCTGCGTGTATATTCCTTGGAGGAGGCGACGTAAATACGACATCTAATGGCTTTTCCTCTCTGCTTACACTTGCTATTTAATTTTTTTCCTTCTTTCTTTGTGTTTATGTCTTTGTTTGGTGGTCATTTCGGAACTCTATTACACTGTTGCAGTTTTGGTTCGGTGCTTGTATCTCGAGCAATTAGAGCTGCTCATTGTTTGACTTCAATTCAGGTAAGTACTTCCTCGGGCTCTACACAGATTGGTTTGTAATCCTAAATTACGTTCTTGGTAGGATTTTGTGGTTTTCTGGGAGAATTTACTGTAGGTGGTTTTCTTGTTGTAGCATTTTTCGTCTTAAACCTTTGAGGAAGTAAAAGTAAAATATGAATTGTTAGATGAGAAAAAATGAAGGGGAAGCTAACATCACCTTTTATTCAAAGAAAAATAAATTAAAAAAAATAAAGGGAAGCTCGCTTTTTTATTTTGTTTGGAAATGAAGTTTAAAACTGGTTGAGCACTTCTTCAATGAGAAATTATGGCCTTGGGCACAAATGTTGATCCTTCCTTTGAGAGTAGAATTCCTTTTATGTTAAAAGTTCCCATGGGTAATAATGTGAGATTCCTTTTCGACCTGATAAAGAGAGTGTTTCGCGAAGTTATCTATTTGTCAGTAATTACTGTTCATTTATATACAAAATGACCATGCTTTCTGGCTTTCTGATATGAGAAACTGATTGTGTATCCACATCTATTGAAAATGTAGTTTTCTCCAACTTCTGAGCATCTTTTACTTGCCTATGGACGTCGCCATGGTTCACTTCTGAAAAGTATAGTGATTGATGGAGATACAACTCTACCTGTTTACACAATTCTTGAGGTGAGTACCTGATTATATCGTGGTTTTTTATGGAAGGTTAGTTTCTCATTGCCACCAAGACTGTGTCATGGTATCCCACTTCTTATTTTAGGACATTGTAAAAATGATCGGCATAATTATATGACTCATGGAAGTTTCAAGAGTTTGGTTTTCAACCTGATAAGGTTTTTTATTTATCACCTACATTTCTTATTACTTCTTCCATATATATCACCTACTCTTGCACATATCCAAGGGATTTTAACTTCTTCTCCGAGCCAATATCTTGATTATAACAGTTGGTTTAGAGTGTAGTTATTAACAGAGGGTTAGCCATATAAGTCCTTTTGACCCATGTTGTGTCACCCATGTTTCACTATGACATGTCCTTGAAGGTTTGATAATGGTTATGGCACGAGAATAAGTTGTGCAGTATTTACAAATTAGATGAATTTAAATTACATTTCACAAGTCACCTTTGATTCATGCTACTATGTTTTTCTTCTCTTTGTACAGAACTTAAATTGCCATGTTCTTCTTCACATCTGTCATTGGTCACATAATATGTTGGTTGATCTAGTTTAATCTCCTACCTGTCAAATAGTATGAAATAAATGGGATTGCAGAGACTATATTCAATTCCACTGCAACCTAAACTCATTTTCGAAGCACAGACTCATTTCCTTATTCAAAAAGGAAGAAGTACAACCTCAACTACCTCACCTTGGTCCAAAACAAGTTATGGTGGGTTAGATGAAGTGATGCAGGATTTTTCTTAACTTCAGAAAGACTGGACTTAAATTGATGGAGATGGGGCTAGAGGAACTGGAGCTAATATAGCTCGATAGGCAAGTGCAGTAACAATGTTTTAGGACACTTTTAAGGTTGAAGAGGGTCAATTTTGATTGGTTTACTAGTATGTTGTTAGAATTTCTTTTTTTGTGGAGATGCACTTTGTTTTTAGACCTAACAAAACTCAAAGAGGAAGAATTATGCTCTTACTCACATTTTACTGAGATTATTTGACTGAACCTGAAAGAAGGATGAATTTGGTCTGTTCGCAATATTAGTGTGTATATTTGCTGTCTCTAGTTAATTCAGATTGTGTATCTTTGACTCAGGTCTATAGAGTTTCGGATATGGAACTTGTGAGAGTTCTTCCCAGTGCGGAGGATGAGGTCAATGTTGCTTGTTTCCATCCTTTGGTTGGTGGTGGCCTAGTATATGGAACCAAGGTAATTATGCAGACATTGTATGAGTTTCTCATTTCTTAGTTTCAACTGTAAAACTGTTCGTCTTCTCAGAAGGATTTCATCTTTTTTTTTGTTTTTACCTAAAATTGTGCAGGAAGGAAAATTGAGGATCCTCCAATTTGATAAATCAAATGGTTTGGACTGTACAACATCGAGTTTCCCTGATGAAGACATGCTCGAGGTAGTCTTATTTTGATTGATTGGTGCCTTATTTTGTCCTTTCGGAGTTGTAATGTGGTGACATTATACTCGAGGGGATATAAGAGAACATTGTACCGCTGGGCTGATAGTAACGTTAACATTCAAAAGGGTAAAAGAAAAAAAATATTGCACTGCCGACTGAAAAAATGTTCATCCACGATCATCTTCTGCTGTCTATATGGTTGACTTGATATTTCTTCTTAGCTTAGTTAAATGCAGTATTTGTGTGCCAGACATTGGTAAAAAGAGACACCTTTAGGAAATGTGACTGATCACATACACTCGTTACAACTGTTAAAGGTAACAGAGTAAATGAAAGGGGAAGAGTAGTAGTCCAATAATTATGCTAGATTTGTATGATTTAAGGGTCGAAAAGAGAGAATCAGGATATGTACACCCCAATTACCCGACAAGTACCAACTCCCTCTAGCGATATGTTTGCACCTTTAGAAACCAAAGCTACAATCATGATGTTTATGCATACTTTTGTGTCAACTTGAAATATAATACAACATCGTACGGAGTGCAATTCCTCTAGTGGTCTGGGGACGGGAAGGGTAGGATGTATGCAGACCTTACCTTTTATGGGGTAGAGAGAATGTTTCCAATTGGCAACTAGAACTAAAATCTTTAACAAAATAAAAATTGTGTCCATTACTGATATCCTGGGGGTCTGCTGTGGGATATTCATTTCTATTAGTGACATCGTTATGTTGCAAATGTGATGCAGGTCCCAACATATGCTTTAGAAGGCTAGAAACTGTTGAAGATAGCAGATGGTTGTAGTTGTAAAACTTGGTAACTCTCTTTCTTTCCCTTGTTTCTGTGAATTGTTGATATATATCGATGCTTCTGGCTTCTTTTCCTATGTTTTTCACATCCATATCTATTTGAGTTGAAAACTTGCTTCTTAGAACCGATTATGGATGCAGGAAGCCCTTATTGGGTTTGACTAAGATTTAGATATGTTGATTTTCTTGACGTGAGGAAACATATAACCAGACACTACATTTTGTGTCTAATTTTATTTTCAAACGATAAATCAATTTGTGTTTTGATATATAACCCTTTGTCAAAACAACCATCAATAAATAGAAAAAACAACAAAGAACTGTTTGGGGGAGCTTACCAAACAGAAGTCAATTCACCGGGGTAAGTTGATTGAAGCGCCATTGTCATGTTTTGTCATCTTTAACCATTGCTGTCAAATTGCTGTTCCGTGACAGAGTAGGGCTATATTTCTTGATTATGTTCTTTTGATATTCCAACGAAACATTTCGTTCTCTGTCTAACGCATACTATTATTCAGGATGTTACTAAAATATACATATCAGGACAATGACTGATGGCTTCAAAGTTGAGTGTATCTCTGATGGTTTGCTGTATAGTTGGTTGAATGTGTGCTGCTGGTAGCGGAGAGAGTATTTATACTTCCGGTTGTGTACTTACTAGACGTTACAGACCGACTGATCTTTTTCGTGCTACAAGGGAGTGCAAAAAAACGTCGTGCTTAAGGTGGCTTCAGGAGAGCCCAGAGAGTACTAACATGATAGAAGAGGATAGTGTCGTCGGAAAGTTGGGAGGGGTGAAGAAGTTTACTGTTTCTGCAAGTTTGACATTTCATTGTATTGACATATGGGTTCAAATGTACATCAGAAATTGAAATAGACAGTTGGTTTTCAAAGGGTACAAGAGAGGAAAAAGGAAAAAAAAGAAAATTTCCAGTCAAAAATATTCAAGTGTTTATATTGTATTAAACTTTGTGAACTTTCTTTTAAATGGTTTCTGTTTCGTAGACGCACGGTAACATGAAATAGTCTGGGGTGGATAAAATGTACGTAAATTTTACCACTACTTTATAGAGATAAAAGAGGTTGGTCTATCCTCGAAGAGATGAGGGTTGGTAAAAAGAGTGAAAAAGAGAAGAGTTGGTTTTTCTTATTTACTACAAATTAAATTCAATAAGTTTTGATTTGACAAAATTATTTTAGTAGATATTCATCAAATTGTTAAGATGGATATGCAGGGTATGATATAAATTACCTTGGCACAAAGTTTTAAATTAAAAAAAGATTTAAATTTTGTAGTCTTAAATTAAAAGATGTGTTTAACGTGTATACATATTTTTTAAAGATGGTGCCCATCAAACAATGTTGTATAAAATGAAATGTCATAATATATATATTAATAAATGTGTATATTAACATTTAATCATTAATGGAGCTCATAACACATTCATAGGATTTTCTTTTAAAAAAAGTGAAGCATTTTGAAAAAAAGCAACTTATTCTCCATGCAAATTGCAAAACTTCTTTTCCTTTTTTTAAAAAAAAATGAAAAACATAATTTATCCTTGGAGGGCAATATGGCATATTTTCTTCTAATTGCGGAAAATTTCTCACTGCTTGCAGGAGTTTGGGCCGTATCTTGGTCCCAGTGGATCATCTACTGATCAAATCAATGGGTTAATCAGACACGACTCTCTCCTCGAACAGATTTATATTTGTTAAAAAAAATTATTCTTTCATAAAATTATTTTTTTTATTTAATAGAATTTCAATATATCTATCAAACAGTGAGTATTTAAAACATGTGTTTTATATCACTTAAAAATGTCAAAACCATCCAATACAAATATTGAGGACTATACAATACAATTCAATTCTTGAAATAGTCATTTTGAGAGGATAATGTGATGAGTAATATTGGCCAATGGAATGGACTAAACACCACCATCACTAGGGGTGATGGTGGTCATCTTCTTCTTCACCTACCCTTAAACCCCACCTCTTCTCTTCTTCTTTTCTTTACTAAAAAAACCAATTCATTAAACCCTTCAAATCCACTCTCTACTCATCTTCTTCTGCAGAAGAAGCAACAGCAGTCCCTTCACCTTTGCTGCAGCAGGCCTTCTAGCAAGTGGGACACAAATGCTGAGTCTATCAAGAACCAGAATTTCAGTGATCGTGGGGATTTTGAAGATGAGGAAGAGGAGCTTGATGGGGATGGAATCTTGGACCAAGGAGCTCAAGTTTTTGAGGAGTATATTGAAAGTATTTGGATTTTAAAGGTAGTTACTTTTCTGCTTCTCCCTTTTGCTCTTAAGTTATAAACTTCTATTCCTGTTTTCTTCCTGTGAAGTTTGGTTGCTTTTTGGCATTTTGGGTTTGCTGCTTAAAGTCTTGATCTTTTTTTTTTATTATTTTGCATGGATATGGCCTATGGGGTTTTGACATTTTTGGGTGCTTGAATTTTGGGTTTTCTGCTGAAAGATTGGATCTTTGGAGGCATGGATATTGAATGTTGGGTTTTAAGCTTAAAGATTGGATTTTTTGTGCATGGATATGGAGTTTTGAGATTTTTGGGTACTTGAATTTTGGGTTTTTAGCTTAAAGTTTGGATTCTTTTGCATGCAAATGGGTTTTTGACATTCTATAGTACTTGAGTTTTGCGGTTTCTGCTTAAAGATTGGATTTTTGGGGGCATGGATATTGAATGTTGGGTTTTAAGTTTTAAAGTTTGGATTTTTTGGCATGGATATGGAGTTTTGACACTTTTGGGTACTTAGAATTTTGGGTTTTTAGTTTGAAGTTTGGATTCTTTTGCATGCAGATGGGTTTTTGACATTCTTGGGTACTTGAATTTTGGGGTTTCTGATTAAAGTTTGGATTTTTTTGGGCATGGATATGGAGTTATGACATTCTTGGGTACTTGAATCTTGGGTTATATGCTTAAAGAGTGGATTTTTTTTGGCATGGGTATCTTCTTGGATTGAAGGAAGATGGGGTTTTGTGGAATCTGTATTTTAACCTGAATCCATTTTTTTTTCTTTGAGAAAGTTGAATTATGATAATAAGAACTTTTCTGGTTGAAAGAATTAACTAAACTATGAAGGAAGTTGTTATTTTGTGTTGATTTCTTCATGAAATATGATTTTAGTGTAAAGTGATGCTTTTGGATTATGCTGAGACAGAACCAGTTTGCTTTTGGTTTTGGATACATAAGCTTGACTTTAATTTAGTGAATTGGTGTGATGTTTTCTTGAAATGATAGGCTGTGTTCTTTGAGTTCAAGTTGTTGGAAGTGCATGATTCTTAATTAGTGAAGATTAGAGGTCTGGGGATGGTAGATTGTACGCACCCTTACCCTCTATCTTGTGAAAATAGAGAGGCTATTCCCATTGGACCCTCAAAAATATTAGACGCGCTTAGACAAATGGCATGTGCTACACATCTTTCAACTGTAGATAGTCGAATCTTGTGAAATTCTTTTCCCACGACAAACAATAGTTAGGTCACTTTGTCATAGAATTCACTTATCAGTAGTCGACACAACAGTGCAGAAGCTCATCACTTATGTCTTGAACTCGATGTACATCAGAACTCTATGCATACTTTGAGGATGTGATTTGAGGGAAAAAAGATGATTAGTTAGTCGAAACATGGATTTCAGGTGTTCTTCCCGTAAATGTATACCTAGTTGTTCTCAAACGTCTCCCAACCCCTCTCTCGCTCAAGCTTTTCTTCTCGTCTTTTACCCATAAATGTTTTCTTCTATGCTTTCAGCAGCGTTCTTTTCACTACATTCTCAACCAGCTTCCTTAGTATGACTATCTAACTAATGACTCGCGAGCAGAAATGGGAATGTAGGTTAGATGATTTTTGTCAAATATCTTACAAGTTATCGTTCTTGGGCAGTGCAGGTTTTCTGGTCCTATGGTTGGGCGTTTCCACCAATTCTAATAGGACTGCTTATAACAGGAGGACCTAAAGCTTTTCTTATGGCATTAGCCCTTCCCCTTGGACAATCGACATTTTCTTTTGCAATCCAAAAGATGCTGGATGCAACACAAAACAAACCACCGCGCAAGACTAGAACTAAGAAGAGACAGCATGCTGCTCCCACCTCAAGCAAACCAAACTTTTGGAGAAGAGGAGGAATCCCCAGGACGCGAAAGAGAAAGACAGGCTATCAGTCATGGGTGTCCAACAATGATGTTTCAGCTAGTAAGGATGAACGAGAGGTATCTAGATATGGAGGGTGGGATGAGCTTGATCAAGAAATGGAATCCAGTAAATGTTCATTCGAAAGTCCAACTCAATCATCATCTGAAACATCAGAAATACCTGTCGAAAAGGGTAAGCTAAATAGACCAGAAGCTACAAGTGATACACCCCTTTTGTTAAGATTATTGATTTCCATGTTCCCATTCTTGGCTTCATGGACCAAGATGCCATAATGGGCAACTTTTTTATTGCTCGAGTTAGGATTTTGAGTTCATGAATTCTGAAGGTAGAAAACATAGCTTATTGCTTTCTCGATAAACTATATATGTATACATATTGAGTGGATTTTTAAGCACAAAAACAAAGTTCCGAGTCCAAATAGATGCAAAAAGTGGTGGTTTAGTTGAAAGCACCAGCCCGTTATCCTTTCACTGCACAAAGCGGGAGCTATTCGTTGCTTTGTGAAAACCAGTCTCACGCAGTCCGCCCCACTCTGCAATTTTTCAAAAAATATAATGGTTTAATTGAAGCTACTCATCAGGCGTTACTGAACTTGAAAGAGGCTGACTCGTTATCCTTCCCACTGTTCAGAGCGGGAGCTACTCATTGCTCTGTGAAGCCAGCCTCACGCAGTCCGCCCCACTTTAGGGACCAAGCAGCCTATTTCTTCAATTAGGCCACGTGATCCAACTCTGAGCTTGGATAGGGCAAGCCAGAAATTAGCCTACCAAGTCCAACCATCTGAGATGGCCCAACAATCCCACCACATTAATGTCCCCATTTGGGTTACAAGCCCACATTACTGAGCTCGGCAAACACATTTCTTTCCCATTGTACTAAAAAGAACTAAAAATTCCTGTTGTATAACGATGTGGGAAAAATCTTCCATTTCAGTCTCGAAATGGAATGCTTTTTGTTATTATTAAGAGTTCTTCCCATGATAAATTTGGGAAAAGAACAAACACTCAACAACAATGAAAATTCGGAACCTTTGGAATGATTATCTCATTTAAAAGATTAAACTTTTAACGAGAGCATACTTTTATTATTCAATTATTATATAATATCTCGACACGTTATATTTCACGCGTGGACCTGACTATTTTTAACTTCATCACTTAGGCGTAGACGGAAGGATTGCTGAGGAGGTATGCTTCAACAATCTTGAAGAGTTCCATGCCTTCATTGTGTTCTTCCTTCCTTCAACACATAATCACCCTTTGTGTGGTACTCAGTTATGGACTTGCAAACACATCCTCCATTTTCACCAACATCAAATTTGAGTTCATAGGAAATGGATTCTAGTTTGTCTCCAAGAACATCTCCTTCAATCATTGAATACTTGGTCACCAAATTCTTCTCACCAACAAGATGGATCTTGTGCTTCAAGTACTTGATTGGTGAACCTGCCATTTACAAATTATTGCAATTATTTTCTTTGGAAACAGACCATTTTTCCAAAAAAATGAATTTAAGGAGGCCAGGATCTATTGAAAATAGCCTCTTTATTCCACAAGGATGCGGTATGCTCTACGTACATCCACTTTTCTAGACCCCACTTATAAATATATGTGTAATGGAAGATTTCAAAGTCAACATTTTGATCGATGCAAAATAACTTTTCATAGGAAACTCAGATGTCTGATATTTCAGGTATGAAACTTTTATAGTTGAAATACTATAGATGTCGTTCTTAATCTTTTCACTCAAAGAATTTAATTAGTCATTCACCTTAACAATACAAAAAGAACATGTACACAATCAGATCGATCATTTATCATTTATAAGTAAAAATAATGTCTTTAGAAAACAGTCTCTCTATCTCTATAAGATAATGATAAGGTCTGCGTATCTTTAACTGCGACCCCACTTATAAAATTTCACTGAATATATTATTATAGTTATTCTGGTAGGTAGTAAAAATGATAAATGTAGTAAAACGGGAAAATGAAATACAACACATCCCTCGTAAAAAAAATGGTGATTTAATTAGCTAGCGCTGCCTACTCGTTGTCCTAAAATTGTTTAACTGAATACTTGCTCCGTTTCAATTTATGTGAGGTTATTTTACTTGATACAAAATGTGAGAAATATTAGTCGAGATATGCACTCCATTATAGTACTACTTGAAACATATGAAAAATTATACGCCACTGCGTAATATATAATGGATTCTATTCAAGTGTACTTCAACAAAAAAGACTAACGCGATGTCATCGTTATAGAATAGGAAGTGATGACATTCAAGAACAAGCACCTAAATCCAGAAAATAATGACAGATCAATGATTCAGGATATAAGCCACTCCCTACTACCTCTGTTGTGTTACAAGCTCTCATAGGGACAGCGAGAAAAAGAGGAAGAGAGATCGGAGTGTTTCAGGGACAATGAAGTGCAAACTGGGAACTTGAGATTACGAGGCAACCAAATCAGGAGTTTCAGCTTCCACGGATAACAATGCAGTGTGCACTTTATCCACCCAATTGTCTAGCCGATTTCGCAATGACTTGATCTGAGGGATACCCAAAACTCTTGGTTGAACCCAGGATACGTGAACAGTCCCTTCCACTTGATCGATTATTCCCTCGATCAGATGCACCTACAGTAACACAACATCAAACCAGAGAAAAATTGTTCATAAACCTCAAGGCCAACATGTAATATTGCCATAATTCACTTACAGAGAGACTCTTCATTAAGAGATGTTCTACATCTTCCACACTAAGCTTAGTGCACTCTGCAATGGCACTCAATGGAATAGTTCTATCCTCAGCTGGGCGACTGAATGCAAAATGCCTTCTCTCTAAGTTACAGTTCATAAAAAAAAAATTACAGAGGTACCACTATATGCAAAATTGCTGTAATACCTGAAGATGATTTCCATCAAGCACAGAATGTTGATCTTCTCGAGAAGCTTTTTCTCGTTCTGCAACAATGCTGGTTGAGCACTTAAAGCAGCTTGATGAACACGGCACAATTCTTTATAACGAACTAAATCACCAGTGTTGAATGCTTCAAGAATATGATATAGCCATTCAACCTGTGTCCCTACCAAACTCTTTATCTGTAAAAAAAATTAGGATCATGTCATAATGAAACCGACATAATGTTGCCAAAGAAACTAACATCACATCACCCTATGGCTCTCTGATATAATCCTATGATCAATTCCACCACTTCTGAAGGCAAAACTAAATTTTATGAGGTTTCAGACAGCTTCGTGCCATGGCTTACTGTAGATAATTTATACTCGGTTTCTTTTTAAAAATCTTCTTGATACTTTTTAAAGGAAATCGCCCATTGGTGGGATGGATAAAATTCTACATCCACTATAAGGTATTGATCAGTGGCAGTCCCACTGTGTCAAAATGGAGGCATGGATCAAGTTTCACATCTTCAGGGGAAATATCAATCTCTCATCCACTCTATGATGCTGACTCTCATTTTTGATGGAGCCAAGATAATACATTAACGCACTCAAAGACAGTCCCAAATGATCTTGGAAGCCTTTATGGAATGCATATCAATGTGAGTAAAAGTATCCTTTATTTTATGGGGGGAAAAGAGCATCCTACACCCAGTCAATGAAGTGTCTAATCCAGAGCTCATGGTGAACTCTATGTATGTGAAAATAGTGGCAAGGAATAATGTACATGAAATCTAGGAGTTTCCTAAGGGAAGCTCAAGTGGTCATGAAATTTTGATAGGATTAGACGGCATAAACAAGCAACATCTATCCTTTTCGGATTGTCCGTGGAAGTCCATGAGGAATTTATGGGATAAATTCAGTACAAGAGAAACCTACACACTAGGAAATGGAGAAAACATATGTTGTTTTTCTTTTTTTGCCATTTTTTTGGTACCTGTTGCTGGAGGGAGGTGCCAGGTATCCCGGGGAATTAATCGAGAAAGCAGGCCTGGACACCACGGTCATAAAAAAAATGTTTTTGTCGTGACAAATGGTTTGGCCAACTTTCTCTAAAAGAGGTATTTTGTAATGTATATCTGCTGCAGCGTATACCCAAAAAAAAGGCTTAATAGAGAGATGAGAACTGCTCAATCCTTTCTTTTTTTATGATTAGGGGAACTGGAATATCAACCTTAGAAGAAACTGTAAAGACTGGGAACAATAAAAAAGTCACATTGCTGGCTTATTAGAGCAAGTGACAGCAAATACCCAAGTCAAGGACAGCCTGAAATGGAAGGGAACTGGTGGGACCACATCAACAGTAAAGATTGTTAATGTAGTCCCAACAAGATCTCATTCCAGCAGAAATAACAACACAAGACAAGACTATAGCAATTTCTAGTAGCAAGTAGGTCAGTAATGCTAATTCCTAGAATTGGCAGCTTAGCCATATCACAGCAAAGAAGCTTTACATGATGCTTTGGAAGCAAAGAAAACAACAACAATTGTATTACGACCTAAAATTTTTGAGAACAGCAGAGAGCCACTGGAAATTTTAACAAAACTTTTGTTTCAGTTGTATTTTTGGGTGTAAGGAAACATCCACAGATGGATGGCTTTCATCGGAATTTCTTCTATGTATGACATCTACTTCATAACATTTAATAGAGGATTTAGATTTGTCCAAATAAAAGAAAAATAAAGAACTTACTATTGGATGAGCAAGCAGCTCCCCGAAATTGTATACGTTGTCTCCCAGTAATGCTGACAAGGACAAATCAAACGCCAAGTCCTAAATAAAATAGAAGAAGCAATCACATTAGAATGAAAAATCTCAAATATATTACACTCGACCCTTTTCAGATGCATTTCATAAAAGATTGAAGTTTCAGAAAGAATTTCCAGTCACATATACAACCGACATCCTATCCATAAGCTTAAAAAATAAAGGTATGAAAGAGCTGTAAATAACGCATGAGTTTCTCTCTCAGCATTTTAATGTTTAGCAACAGTCAAGGAAAGATTAATGTGTGTTGCAGATATTAGAATCAAATTACAGAAAAGATTCAAAGTAAAGCACGAAGGCGAATGACCAACAGTATTTCAGAAACTTAAGATCCATAAGCATACTTATCATAAATTCAAAAAAGGCCCTTCCACAATTTCTTTCAAACTATGAAGTGTTTTCCCTATAATAAGAAGATATACATGATCCATCCTTCAGCAATCTTGGAAACGATGGAATCAAGGAGGAAACTACAAAAATGGTTTGCTCCTGCACCAATTCTATGCATGTTAACACCAACTCATGGGACCATAAAGGTCTGATAAAGAATGGGATGCAATCTCTGTGCACACATCATCATGCGCAAAATCAATCAATCAATCAATCATCTATGCCAGTCAATAAATCCCCCAGAATCCATTTTGCTCTACTTAGACCAATTTTTCCTATACTAAATAATTAGTCACGATGAAATGCATACATAAAAAAGATCGACAGTTCATATAAATTTTGTCAAAGATTCTGTTCTCTTTAATTTAACGTACTCCAACAAGTACATATTTTTGTCACGGATATCTACTAGCAATATTTCTCATCAACCTTCTCCATGAGTACATGATGCCAACAGTACACCACATTTTATACCTTATTCAATGTTAGGACTTCTGTGCAAAGAGATACAATACCAGCAGTACTAAAGCAAGAGAGACCAACATATCAAGGTCAGATATCAGCTAGACTGCCTACACATAGCCAAGAAATTCTTATATCGTTCCTTAGATAAAAGACAGAACATTAAATGGCAACATACCAGCTTGAATGACTCTGAAAGAGAATCCACTGAAATGTATGCAAGATAGAGAAGAGCACTTCTGTAGAACTCTGCAAACTCCTGCCGAACTTTATGATACTGAGATGAAACCCAATAGTAGCTGGCATAAACAGAGGGGTCAACATCAGTCATGCTGTCAAGTGTAGCATTCCCCTGTTCTAGAAGCTTCTTGCACTCTTTTTGATCCCCTTGTTCAAGCTTAAATAGGGCAATCTGCAACTTAATATAAAGTATAGGCTCCTCTATTCGTGTCTCTTTAGTATTTAGGAGTTTCGCAGCTACTCCTTCCAGGTAACCTATTGCAGCATCTTTCTCTGAGTATTGCCGAGAGACAATTACAGCGAAATGTGCAAGCTTCAGAAGATTGATCTTTGTCTCAAAATCAGTGATGAAATTGTGATACAGCTGTATCAGCGTGTCACCAGCCTAAGAACAAAATAAGGAAACAAAAAGAAAGGCATTAAATTTATCTACAACAAAATAGAAGACAGCTACTGTAACTATGGTGACAGAGAATCACGCATATGCAATTTAACAAGGTGCAGTTAGATCATGAGAAACGGAATAAAAACACCACATTTACTATTCTATATGGCCACATATTTCCATGACTACATTGCAAGATTCAAGATCATCTACAGCCCTGAGCGCATGCACCTACTCAGACTCTCAAATAACTCAATGCTACACATTTTACAGCACCATCTTTCAATAACTCGTGCGCAAAGGACAAGGGAAACTGATCAGATTTGCAGAAAAGAAATTCAAATTGCTTGGAGAAGTATCAGTGTATGATTTAAACTTGATGGTCTGTATATATATTTTTTTTTGTCAGCAAACTTCAATAACAGGGTCCTTATAGCAGATCCAGTAGCATTCCAGTGAATGCGTACATCGGTTGCTGTCTTTTCAGATGAAGTAACGTAGGCAACACATCAGCTTTTTATCTGCGACTATGCCATTGAATATACAGGAAAAATCTCAGTATTTTAGCTATGGTTATTCATGTATCATGCTACATGAAAATAATAAACTATGCAAATCCAGGATCAATCACAAATAAGAATTCATGCTTCTCTCCCAGCCAGCCAATTTAAAAAGATGAGTCTTGCTAACCCCTTTGCATAAGGTGTGAATTTCTGTAAACAAATGGGTAGTCTTAATAGATTTCAGGTAATAATGAACCTCAAGTACAGACAAAGAAGATAATGTAGATTTTCTCCCTTTCACTGCCATTTAACTGTGTGTTGCAGACAGGACCACATGTCAAATTCACTTCTTTATCCAATCTCTCTTTCGTATAAAGTTTCTGTGACATATCCTTTGTTTTTATAAGAAATCCTGAGACACATCTAAGAACTTCCGATCTCAATCATGGTTCAAAAACATTATATCCCAGTTAGTCATGGTCTTATGGAGGGTGGCTCTCCACCCTCAATGGGATTTATCATTTCCATATTGCTCATATGCAAATTTCAGCTATGAAGAAGTTTAACGAATTCGATTCCACATGCATTCATAGGCATAAATTAAGCCCACTGATTCTTTTTCCTGATAAGGATATGACACTCTACTGTTTGTTAGTTTTTTGTTTTCGATCTGCTTTCCTTGAGCCAACTGTCCATAGAAAACAACCTTCCTACCTCCCAAGGTAAGGTAAGGTACACATAAACTCTACCCTCTCCAGGCCCCACTTGTGAGATGGAATATATGAGCGTGGGTTAGTATGTTGTCCTATGAATCATAGCCTTTGAAGGCCACCCACGGGATGCGCTGTACAATTACATTGGTTATGTTGTTATTACTATGTTACAGCAAGCAACATAGAAATGCAGACACATAATTCCATCTACACATAAAATGACCTACGTCGTGGGAACCATAATTCCAAACAAAGCAAGTCTCATTGGTACTTGCAACTAAGCAAATTCAAAGCTCTTATATTCCAAGTTCAACATACCACCACCAAAAATCATAACAATAAAAAATGCACTTTTACCCTCCCCTGGAGGGATAGTATTTAACCGCTAGAAGCGGTTAAATACTATCCCTCCAGGGGAGGGTAAAAGTGCATTTTTTTTTAATAAAAGCTACAAAATCTCCAACTAAAGCTCTCTTGTTCTTCAATTCACTTCTCTTATCCCCCAAGATACCACCTTTTCACTTCCTCTGAAACCCTAAAATATACATAAACCCCAATTCCCAACACAAAACCCAAAATAACAAATCCCCAACTCAATACGCTTCCACCCCTTCAGATTCAAACTTCCTCCTCCTAACGTTTCAGCTTATTAAACCAAATAACCTAACTTCATCATCAATCACTATACCCCCCAAACCCTTAAATTCCCTAAAAACAACAAAATGAGGATAAAATTAGGATATATTCAAATAAAGTACCTGAAAAACAGCGAGAGCAACGAACTGTTCGAGCTTTAGAGAGAGCTGATGCCAGAGCTTGCGTTGGTACAGATCTGCAAGCGTGGTGTACCACTCAGAAAGCTCTGGATGATCATTGCGAAGCGATTCCAAGTACTGTAATGCCGCCATAGCTGATTCAAGTCTTCCACCGATGAAGACGAAGAAGAAAGAGATGGAGGAGTTTTATAAATTTTACAGGTAAAAGAATAATTTTAACAATAATGGTTAATAATTTAGTACTATAATATTTAATGATGATTAATTTTATACTTATTTTGAAACATAATTTAAACATTAAAATAATTAATGTTGATAGTAAAATATGAAAGAGGGATCAAATAAAATAATCCATGTATTAATCTTAACATATAAAATAATACTATAATATTTTACATTTGAATTTGATTTTTCTTTAATATTTATAACAATTTAATTGTACTTTTATGAAGTAGAGAGTAAGATCTGTGTATTCTAAATTTCATTTATAAATTACAGTGAATATGTTATATTAGACTTGTTCAAAACTGAATTAAAATCGATAAACCAAATTGGTTTATCGAGCTAATGCATCGGGATATTTACTTAACAGTTCAAGTGTCAATTAAAAATTTAAGATATCGAATAGTTGATTTGGATGTCGATTTTGAATTTCTAAAATTTGGATCGTCCGATAACTTGATAAGTTATTTAGAACTTTAGACCTTATTAGTTTTTTAGTTATCCAATATGTTTGATTTTGAACACAATTAGGGTTACGAACTCTAATATGAGTAACTACTTACTGTTGTCATACTTGATAGATTAGAAAGTTTGCATTCAAAGTTGTTTTTCTATAGAATTAAGAGATTGATGGCATTGCACATTACCATTTAGTCAAACTGAGGTAGTGAGTTCTTGCAATACATAACTACATATGCTTTAATTGCTAATTTTAGTAAAGCTAAAAAGGACTAAAAATATTACATATTAGTTTTGTAGTGTTGAATGTTATAGTGCTAGTGCTACTGTATCAAGATGTTAACAAACTCGATTGGCATAATATCATTTTAGATAACACTCATTTTCAATTAAATAAATATTGTAAAATGTTTGCATAAATAGTTGTTTTGGGCTTTGGCCCAATTGTCAAGTTAAAACAAGTATTTATCCAAACCTGGTAAATGGGACTTCCAGGCCCATGTACCAAATACGTTGGGCCTTATACCTCAAGCAAGTTTCATACTAAAGGATAACTTATAAAAAGGGAAAATTACTTGTATGAGTACTTTTAAAAACATAATTATTAATTTTAGTAATTTTTTTATTTATTACTACTTATATTAATACATAATAATCTTATGATAAATCTAGTTTGTGCAAAAAGTGAATTATATATGTAATATAAATGTATCATATGTGTTTAAAAATAGGAAAAATTAAGTTTATACCCTTTTAAATCAAACTATTTACATGCATATACCTCTTATATTTTGTACCCCATATAATTAAAATTTTAGCCCCCTAATGTTAAAATTCGCATATTGACATCAACACCTGTGTGTATGATATACCTATAGTGTATACATAAACCAACAGGGTATCACAGATAATTATGCTCAATCCTATATGATACCGATATGGCATAAATATACCAACAGAGTATATAACGAATATATTTTCTACTAATTTATAGTTTAATAATTTTTTTATTTGTTTCTTAATAAAAAATCCTATATTGTGTATTAATATACCGCAAGAGTATCAGAAAGGACTGAGCTCATTCTATATGATACCACAATAGTGTATATATACCACCAGAGTATACTTCATAGTATTTATGCTGACGTCAGTACGCGAAATAAAAAGGAGTAAGTGGATAGAAAGGTAAATAGTTTGGGTAATGGGTCCATTAAAAATAAATTGTTTAGATTGGGTCTATCAAGGGTAAATAATTTCAAATTAAGTCTATTTTATGTACTTTTTCCTTAAAAATATATTATGTCTGTTCGGTAAGAAAATGACATAATGTGTATTAAAATGTGTGATAATTTATTATCTGTCAACAAAAACTTGTATTATATATGTTTTATAGATAGTTCTCTATAATATGTATTAAAGTTGTATCGTAGATGTATTGTAAGTGTTCAACAAAAAAAATATTATTGCTATATATGGTAAATATTTTTTAATATATCTAATTATTTAGATATACATTAATTTATAATATTATGAACTTTATCAAATTTTAGATTTCAATATATATATACAGTCATACTTTATGGTCACATTTCTTTTTATGAAATGATTGGAATATTCAACGAAAACATTTCGTCAAAATTAATAAAATTATAAAAGTCGTGGATGATTGTAATGTATACCAAACAAGACAACATTAATCTAATCATTTTCCATGATATTTTGTCCTAAGATTTTTTGGTGACGTTAGCTGATCATGCCACTTTTTATTATTATTATTATTATAAAGTTTAATATTCTAAGTTCGATTCATTTTTTTATTAATAAACATAATATATGTTAATAATTTAACTTTATAAATAAAAATTAGAAAACAAAGTTCATAACTGTAATAATTATAAGAATTATATCTAATTCAATCAAAATTCCATCGATCTCGGATGAAGCCAAAGATTCACTATTTTTTGGGTATGATGGAATAAAGCAAAATGACTCTATAAACTGTTTGCGCTTCTTTCAATTGTTAAGTAGCAGTTAGGCAATGCAACTTTCGACGCTCATCATGGGTCATCCAGAAACAGTCGCTCTATGTTTTTAAACATAAGGGTCAGACTGCGTACATCCGACCCCCCCTTACTCCACAATGGACGAGAGCCTTTGAGGCACTGGGGTAATGTTGTTGTTATATCTAATTCAACCAAACTCATTCTATACATATACATATTGGTCGATTTATAGTCAATCACAAATTTGTCCTTTGAATTATTAATTATCAAATTCAAAAATCTGCATACCTCATGTTATGACTTATAACCTTTCAATTTTTTTTGTCATTCATGTATGAATTCATCTAAAGAGTTATATGTAATTTTACAAATTTATCAGTATTTGTTTTTTATACGATTTTGTTAATTCTCCCTTTTCGTTATTAACGTAACACACATATCATAAATTAATCTATCATTTGGTATAAACACTGCATGCGGGTAAGTTTTTTCGAATTTTTTTAATTCTTTGTGCTTCTGTTTTATTATTATATGTATTTATATTATATATTATATATGAATGATGACATAAGTCTTACTTCACGTATTTTTTTTCTGTTTTAATAAACAAATAATTACCTATTTTGTACTGCTAACCACTAAGTACAAAGTTTGTTAAAACAATTATTTTTTTTTATAAAAAGAATATTGTAGCTGGCATTTGAAGTTATTGACATTTTCATAACTACCATTTAAACGTAATGGCTGCAACTAATTAATCAAGTCAAATAATCCACTATATTTATTAATTATTGAAGAATAGTATAAACTTGTCAACAAATGTAAAGTCTCCAAAAGAAAATATTTCTCATATTTATCGAGTTTAACTTTTCTCCATTGACAATATAAATATAATATATAATTTGTTATAGGAAACTTATATTACAACAACAATAATAACATATTCAGTGAAATTCTACAAGTGTGGTTTGGGGAGAATAGATTATACGTAGATCTTACCGTTACCTCATAGAAGTAGAGAGTCTGTTTCCGAGAACAAAAATTAAATGATACTCTTCCTACCAAAATATGTGTCATAATTTGTCTTTCAATAATTAATTTGATTAACTTTTAGAGATGAAAATTAGATTATATATATATATTGATTTAATATTTTAAAATTCAAATTTAAATATTCCAAAGTTATGTATTCCCTCCCTCCTTTGTAGTTGTCAGATTTTCGTCATAATGATTAAAAATTTTGACTAACAATTTAAAATGTATTTTTTTACTGTATTATATGGTAAAAAATACAATTTATAGTACTTTTTTGTATAGGTTTTGAATAACTAAATTTTTGTTTTAGAATATCAAATTAATGTAATCTAGTATGACTTTGAAAATTTTACTCATGAAAAGTGTAATGTAAAGAAACAAAGGGAGTAAAAACTACTAAAGTTGTAATTCTTCTCATATCAGTGTAACGAAGAAAATCTTAAAACATTATTCATGTAATTTGATTCTCGAAAAGTAGAACATGATAAGTATTTTGAGACGGAACCCGAAAAAGCTATATATGTATAAATTAAAATGATGGCCAAATAACTCTTCAATTATCAACATCAAATATATATATTGAAAGAATAATTTGACCATATCATTATTGCACAAAATGTTTCAAAGTCCTTTCAATTATAAAGATGTGAATTTATTAATGTGCCATTGTATTTCTTGTGTAATCAATAAATGCAAAATACTTTAGACATTCTACCCCAAAAAAAAAGTCACAAAATTACCCTCTTTTTCCAAGGACTCAAATGGTCAAAAAAGGTCTTTTTTACAAGAAGAATAACAAAAATCACTACAAAAAATAAATAATTTTGAGCAAAAATATAATTGACGCTATATTATATTTAGTGACATAATAATAAATATAAATATTTATATTCATCTAAGTATTGTTAAAAATTTTCACAACTCTGAATACAATAATATTAACGGAGCGATTGGGTAGCATAAACCAAATAATATAAAGTACTAGGAAAGTACTTATACATAACCAAATCATAAGATTCTTCTTTTGAGAGCCTAGGAATTGGTCAAAAAAGGAGGGCCAAAGGCCAAAGTAAGTTGTTTTTTTCTAGTAATTGATGAAATTGACATTGATTTTTAGGAGACAATTGGCCATGATTTTTTGTTTTAAAGTTCAACTTAAAAAGCACATTTTACAATTGACTTCTAGAATTTTAAAAACGAAAAAGGGTCATGAAAAGGGTTAAATATATTTTTCATTAATCTTTTGGTATATCTCTGACGTTAGTAAAATGACTCAAATTAGCCCTTTAGCTTAATGAAAATATAATTATTTTTTTAATTAATAATGTGACGCTTTTCTATTGATTAATTAAAAAATTAACAAATTAAATTTTTCTTTTTGAAAAACCCGCCCCAATTCCTAACCCACCATAATTCACCCGTTTAATTTATATCAAATATGCTACAACAGCAGATCCTGTGATGATGACTCTGTTCAAGGCAGCAGAGTTAGGAGATTCGGTAGAAGAACCTCCGAGAGTAGCGGCGATGGATGAAGGAGAAGCAGCACCGGAAGGAGACGACGGCAGAGTCTCAACAATTGGTGGAGCTAGAGGAGACGCCACTGGAGAATCAGATGGAGAGGATGCAGTAGTATGAGCATTTGGAGGGGCAGAGATAGGTGGTGTTGATGTAGTTGAAGGAGGAGCTGTCACTAGCGGTGATGCTACTGGTGCCGGAGAAGTCGTCGGAGATGCTCCCGATGCTTGTGCTAAATCAGTATATTTGATATAAACTAAACCGGTGGATTAGGAATTGGGGCGGGTTTTTTAAAAAGAAAAATTTAATTTGTTAAATTTTTAATTAATCGATAAAAAGTACCATGTCATTAACTAAAAAATTAATTATGTTTCCGTTAAGTTGAAAGATAAATCTGAGCAATTTTAGTAACGCTAGGGGTATGTTTGGCTCAAAAGATTAACGGAGAATATCTTTAGCCCTTTTCATATACTTGAAGGGTAAATTTGACCATTTCTACTCCAAATTATTTATAAATAATAAAAATACCTCTAACCTTAAAATTTCACAATAAAACATAATCAAACACTTACGAAAGCAAATATCCGCTAATTCGAGTGTGGATCGTTAGTTTTTAAATAATGTCAATTTTTATTCCTTTTATTTTTTTAAAAAAATGATCTCCTTTTTTTTTATTGTTTGTTTAAAAAAGATTGTCTATGTTTTTTTGTAATATTTTAATTTCAACTTTCCACGTAACATATATAAGACCAAAAGATTAAAGATAATTTTGGTGCATCTAAATAACTCTATTTTATAACCATAATTTGTTTCTTATTTTTTAAAAATTTTATATCATATCAAATCAAATCAAATTATTTTTTATTAAATGGAGAAAATACTAGTATTATCATATCCAATTATTTGCAAAAAGAATCTCCCTCATAAATCTTGTATATGATATCATGCCCACATCAATTGTCAAAAATAAATTATTAAAAAAGACAAATCCATAATGGCCTTATTGTCTTCTCATGCCTATGGGGTTATGGACACAAAATATATATTATAATTAAATTGAATAATAAAATTGATTACACCTTTTTATCTTTTTCCAATCTTTTTGGGTATAGTCACAAGATTCTCTCTCATTCACACAAAAGTGTTTGGTCATCCTTAACCCTTGGAGATCACTTTGAATCTCCCTTCCCACCCAATGTACCCAAATATTTTTTTTAAAAAAATAAAAATATAATAAAAATATATACACAGTATAATTTAAATATTTTTCTTAATATGTACTCCTTCTGTCTCATATTAACTGAATTTATAAGGTAATACACACGTATTAAGAAAAATATTTAAAGACAAAATTTACACCATACTTTCCACTATTGTCCTTTGTAAAATCATATTAACTGAATTTATAAGGTAATACACACATATTAAGAAAAATATTTAAAGACAAAATTTACACCATACTT
>JAOTQR010000109.1:23892077-23902729 GCA_025774065.1 Solanum ossicruentum | reverse complement strand
ATATATGAACAATAATTTTTGATTTATATACTTTATCTAATTTTATCTGCATATAATATAGTATTTTGATGAAGAATGTTCAACAGATCATCCACCGCTACATACGACTACACCAGTGCTCTCCTACCCACCCGAATATCAAAAGACACGATTAGTTCCTCAGGAAATTCAAAATTTAAAAAGAATTTACTCGTATTCGATGTTTACAATGACTAAACGGGATGATTTAAACTTAAGGGGCGATTCAATTAGGGTTAATGGAGATTTAAGCTCCATAAAAATCCAACATTACTAATTCTTACCATTGTTAGAGATCATTTGGCATAACAATATAAATGAAGGTGTTGCATTGTTTATCCTTCTACACTTAGACATAATATTATTTTTATAATATTTGTCTTTTTATATCCATCGCCTTTTGTACTAGTATTATATTATTTATTAGATATTTGTCTTGAGATTTGTTAATTATAACTAGAGCTTTCTTTTTACGAAAAGAAAGATAGAATTTTTTTATATTTAATGAGTTTTTTCTTGTAGAAAAAAATTATGACTTCGTACATATAGGCTTATTCCTTCTAGTTTTGCAGTCGTAGAGGATTTGACAGTTTTATGTAGGAGGAGGAATTGTCAGATACAGGTGTGCGAACCTTTTTTTATTTTGAGTGAAATTGATGAGGTTATTTCTCTTGATATTATGCTCTCTCTTTTATAATATTTGATTACTTATCTCCTTTTATGAATGTAAGTCGATTGACCAAACCACATTAAATATTTATTTTTTTGGCTATATTTCTCGTTTATCTTCTTACTCATAAACTTTCAAATTCACTTTACTAGCTTTTATATGACACCTAATTATTTCAATTTTATTATGATCACTGTTTATTATAACTTGTCATGTTATCTGTTTCTAAAATTATTCTTGTACACTGACTATAAGTTAAGAAAATATATTTTTATATATAATAAAACAATTAATATCATGTCAGCAAGCTTAAAAAATTAGTACTCCAATAATAGTCTAGGTTCACACAGTCCAATGAACTTAATATTGGTGTAGACTAGAGAACATTTGGCATAAAATTCTAACAATGCTACAATTAAGAAATTAATTACGTACTAATTAAGAGAATGACACAATATGTAGATAACATAAAAATGGACACGAATGTCAACAATGGACTGCTTTGAATTTCAAATTAACATTAAAAAAGTTATTTCCCTATTTTTGGGATATTTACGATTACTATATGCTCAGAGCACGTAATATTACAAGTGAAGTCTGACGAGAATAGTGATAGAGTAATTTTTATATGTAGCCACTCAAAAATATCTTAATTATGCTTCATAACTATCATGTGAGTAATTACATTTCGCATTATAGTTATAGCAGCATTTGTATAATTCGCGCAGCTTTTGTATACGTTTGTATAATTTGCTATATAATTCGTTGTATAACATTTGTATATTTCACTATACAACTAGCGCACAACGTTTATATAGTTCACTATACAATTTACAGTCGTATTTGTATATTTTGCTATAAAAAAAAATTGATTCCGCACAATTTTTGTATAATTGCACACAAATGTTTATATAAATCGCTTGAATTATACAAAACTCAAACTACAATTATAGCTGGACGTTTGCTGCGGGATGTAATTAATTCAAACTATAGTTATGTTAATTAATCAACTAGTATATGTTTGCTTATCTGCATAATTTTTTCACAATGATATGTAGGCAAATTTTATTCTTATCTTATAAAGGATATAGAAAGATTATTTCGAATAGACCCTTGACTCAAACAAATCATTTCAAAGCATGATTAAAAAAAAAGTCGAAACTTTTTTTAACAAATTTATTTTTCAAGATATTTCCTTCCCTACCAAACACACCCTAAAATCTCACTCCATTGCATCCCTATAAATACTACCTTAAACCTCCCATTATATCACACACTCAAAACATTCTATTCATCTTATCCTTAGTTCTTCTTAATTTTCTCTTTGTTCAAAGACAAATACTAATCAAACATTATGGGTGTGAATACCTATACTTATGAGGTCACAACCACAATCGACCCTACAAGGCTATTCAAAGCTTTGGTTCTTGATTTTGACAACCTTGTGCCTAAAGTGTTGCCAAATGAGGTAAAGAACATTGAGACTATTGAGGGAGATGGTGTTGGAAGCATCAAGAAGATAACCTTTGTGGAAGGTTTGTTTTATGTGTGGTTTTTCTACATGATGTCTGTTACTCTTATCGGAGTTCGACTTATTAGTCACTTTGGCCAAAAACTTGTTTCTAAGAAATAATTCTTCAAAACAATTTATACGCTATTAGGTCATTTTGCATGCCTAACAATAATACTTCTTACGTTCAAGATTACAAATTTCATATTTTTTAGAAGATATACCTATAGACAGAAGTGATAAAATTAGCCCATGAGATATAACCCGTCCAATTCATCTAAGTTTGACCAAGTTATTGATCCTTCCATTTATTAGCTTGTGAGCTCGTCAAAAATTGAACAAATATGTAGTCCAAAATTCACTCATGAGAAATCTTGCTGGAATATTTTTTTAAAAAAAATATTATTTTGTTGAATATGTGAGAAAAAATAGTTTTATAAATAAAATAATTAAAACTAACAATAATTGGATAAATTGAGTTCTAACCCATATTTAGTCTATGTCAGTCCAAGTAATTTTGAAAATGGAACAATAACTCGCTTCACCTATTTTAACACACTCAAATATAATCGAACCTGTCTATTTAACACCTTTACCTATAAATATTCTTTGAGTGATCTGATGATGTAAATACATATTTATATCGATAGTATTCGATTTATTTTATTTTATTTTTTTGTCAATGACAGGTAGTCCAATAAAGTATTTGAAGCACAAGATGCATGTAATTGATGAGAAGAACTTAGAAACAAAATATTCACTTATTGAAGGTGATGCTCTTGGAGACAAATTGGAATCAATTAACTATCATATCAAATTAGAAGCTTCTGGAAATGGAGGTTGTGTTTTTAAGTCAACAACTGAGTACCACACAAAAGGTGATCAAGTTTTTACTGAAGAAGAACACAATGTAGCCAAACAAAATGGCTTACATATTTTGAAAGCCGTTGAAGCGTACCTCCTTGCCAATCCTTCTGCCTACGCTTAAATATCGATGAAAAAGAATCAGACCTACACGTGAGAAACAGTGTATGTGTTGTGATGTTGTGTGATCAAATAATAAAAAATGTACGTGTGTTCTTTCTCTAAGAAGTTTAAACTCTTAAATAAAAAACGAAAAAAAAATCTGAGTTGTTCAATTCTTCCAAAGGGCTTGATGTTACAATGTTTGTTGTGTGTGTTCTTTCCAATTGTATGTTATGGAAAGAATTTTCAATAAAGATTTCAATTTCTTGTACCAAGCCTCAAATATGTGATGATTTGAATTTTATAAATTTCTAGAGTGTTAAATTAATACTAGCTATAATAATAACTAGTGTGGATTTGTAGTTAAATATTTATAAATAATAATTAATAAATTTAATTTGTTGCTGGTATAATTGTTACTTAAAAGAGCATTGGAATAATTCAAAATCTTTTCGCCTTTGATGTTCATGACATCAGTAAAATATTCTCTAATTTAAATGGGCTTTGTGATCTTTCAAGACGATTGGTCTAGCCCAAAAAAATATTCATGTTATCCTATTGCATCTGTTGAATAAGTTTTTCAGTATTAAGAGTGAGTTGTTAAAGTAGAATGAATGATGAGTCTTTAAGCGGTTGGATGGTTTTTTTTTATGAAAAATGTGTGTTTAATAATGTTTCAATTGATGATATTATTTTATCTTTTCAAATAATGAAATTTCGTCTAGTGGTATTGTAAACATATTTGGCAAGTATTGACAGCGAACTTCTTTGAGAATTTGTACTTTGCACTCTAATTCACACATTTATATTTTTATCTTTTTAACCCCTAGATGAAAATTCTGAATCTTCAACTGATCGTATTCCTTCAACAACAACAACAGCAGCATATCTAGCGATATCTCACAAGTGGGGTCTGGGGAAGGCATATTGTACGCAGACTTTACTGCTACTTTATAGAAGTAGAGAGGTTATTTCCTAAACCGTCAGCACAAAACTCATAAGTAGAAAGACTAGATATGACAAAATGAAATGTAAGATAAGGAAACAGTAGGTGCGATTAACAATGAATAGCACATGACAGTAAGTAATTATGATAAAACTAACACATGTACACCAGATAATGAAAAGAAAAAGAAATAATAACAGTAAAAATAATACAAATGCTAATAGTAATAATTAGAAGATGACTAAGGAGAAGGATAGGAAGAAGACAAATAAGAACTTAGTCTGCTATTCTAATTTGTAACATTCACTCTTTTCTACCTAAGGTTGTATCCCAGTGAGATCGTATTACTTCACTAGTAAGAATTTATGATGTAATAAAATAAAATAATAACAAATACCTAAGTGAATATCACTAATGATCGTCCTTTCATATTCCTAATCAAACCTCCAACACTGTGAAAATTACTATTCCCCTAAATCAGTCAAATAGCAATATACAATTGCTTTTCAAGTTAATTAGTCAATAAGAATTCCTCAAAATCAGCAAAAAGAAGGACTTTTCAAAATAATTTGATTTTTGAAGTTTCACCAAATAGTTTACTATTATCATGGCTCCAAAAGTGAAGAAATATTTTTAAAATAAGTGGTTTCCCACTTTGATTTGACATATAAATGGCTCCAAAGAGAAGAAAATTTATATATTATTATTTTATGAAGAATAAAAAAGGTCAAATAACTAAAATTAATACATCAATAATAAATCAAAAGGGTTGGTGTAGTGGTTCAGCAAAAGGGGTTGGAGGTTCGATCTCCACTTCTGGTGAATGGAAAAAATTCTGTGGTCAGTTTTCTATTGCTTGGTGTGCTGACAGTTGAATGGAGGAGTAGTCTCATGACTGATCCTGTAAATACAAATTTAAATTAATCAAATCTTAGTGCATATATTAAATATTTTTTTAATTATTTTTTTATATCAATAGTAAGAAGGCTGAGTGATTACAAAATTCCTACTTTCACACTTATTTCCAATTGAGTTTACTTAGTCAAGATTTCATCTAACACTAAAGATTTCATAAGACAATGTTTGACTTACTCAAGATGTTGACATTTAAAAGATACATATCCTTTTCCTCTCACCCACCCACCCAATTATCAAAAGACAAACAGCTCCCTAACAAAAACTTAGAATTTAAAAAATATTTACTATATTTACCTGACTAAATAAGATAATTTAGCTTCAAGTGGCAATTTGTTTTGGATTAAATTAAGAAGATTTAAATTTCGTAGAAAATTAAACATTATTTTAATTTGTACGATGGTTGATTGCGTTTGAAGAAATTTTATTTCCATATTAAACAATATTATTTAAGCTATAAAAGATTATTTTGACAAAATTATTTTTTAAATTAATGAGTCAAATACAATTGGACAAACTACTATGCTTAAAATTATTTTTTTTGAAATTTCAAAGAAATAGGATTTAAAGTTTTGCCAAATAAAATATTAGTATGATCATTACAACTTACAAGCATTGAATACGAATATTTTATTATAAGTAAAAATATCTATCAAAAAATCATTAAAATTCAAATTTGTAAGACTGTAATTTTCATCTTTCTATGATTTTTATAATTAGGTGAATGAAACTAGATAATTTATGTCAGCAAGCCTCATATTTATAGACCATTTAGTAGGATGAGAAAAATCAAATTGAAAATTATATTAAATTATAAATTGAATAATTCAAAAAAAATAATTAATAATTTGAATTTAACGTTATTTGGTGTTCAAAAAAAATCAATTATATTTGGGTTTGATTTGATTTTGAAAGACAATTCACGATCAAATCAACTTAACATGATATATATAATTTTTAAAATTTATTTTATCATAAAGTATTTATTTGATGTTATTTTTAAATATTTCTTATAGTTTTTATTGTTAACATATTATTTCAAGTTTGATTGAGAATTTTAAATGATTCAATAAAAGTTATAATTTATTGATATTAGTAGCTCCACTAAATTTCAAATCAAAAATCAAAGCAATAATAGTGCGAGTAAAAATAAATCAATTCAATAGTAAGAATGAAAACAATCTTGAATATTTATTTTTAAATTTTATATTTGTATATAACACTAAAATTATATAACTTAACTTTAATTTTTCTTTAATATTTATGAGATGATTATATTTGTTAGATTTATTTTAGCATGATTTAGTACTTTAAATTATACTCATTTTTATTATAACTTATTTATTTATAATATTTATTTTATATGATTTCATTATTATTTTTTGTTGAATATTTAGTGTTGTTATTCATATCATATTTTGTGTGTTTTTCTTTAAGAAACACTCTAAATAGTGATATTTTGATAGGACTAAAAATATTTAAAATACAAAAATTTAATTATATATTTATGTAAATAATTTATCCAAAAATCCAAAAAAAATAAAAAGATTCAAATTTTATAAGTTTAATTTATAAATTTTAAAAATTTGTACAAATAATTTAATTTACTATTTTAAAAGTTGAAACCAATTTAATCCACGTACACTTTTACGTATTTGGCGTAAAATTCTCCCAATGCCACAACTACATATTAATTATTATGATAATGACACGAGACGTAGAAAAAAAAATACATGGACACAAATGTCAACAATGGACTGCTTTGAATGTTGAAATTAAGACTATGAGGTACCGACTGAACTTTTTTTTCCTTTATTTTTGATTTTTTTCCATGGAGTTTTGATGAATACTATAGGATTCATTTGGGGTGATCCTTCCGATAAGATGATTTTTCATTCTCAGAGCTTAAATTTAAAATCTCTAGTTAAGGGTGAAACATTCCCATCATTGCATAACAATTCATGTTGGTACTAACTGAACTCTTAAGGGTGTCTTCGGAAGAAAGAAAAATATTTTCTAAAAAATTAACTATACGCTATATTCCATTTTATATGAATTAATTTAATTTGATATAGATATTTTAAAATAATTCTTTTAAATATGTAATTTGAAACAAATGATAAATATTTGTATGGTTCTAGATTATTTTCATTAAGGATAAAATAAATATTTTAATATTAAATTATTACCAAATATAAAAATATGTCACTTTTTGTTTGAACTGAGTAAAATGAAAAGTGAATCATATAAAGTAGAACAAAAGGAGTAATTTTTAATATCTTACTGAATAAATTAAATTATATTATTTTAAGGGCAAAAAATTTAACTATATATTTTTAGAACCTAAATTACATAACCATATTTAGAAAACACTATAAGAACGAGCGAAGTGAAGTAGGGGGTGGTCAATGGATGGGGATAGAGTGAGTCGAAGGATAATAAATTTGAAATATTACATATAAAATTTGTTTTTCTTTTTTTACTTTTTTTAAAAAAATTATTTTTTTAATTTTTTAAGAAATTTATAATAACTACATACTCGATATAATATTATAGATAGAGTTTAAACATGATTGTATGTATACTAATTTTATTTCTATTTTGTCAAAGTATATAAACTATTTTCGATAAAATCCTATCGCAAATCAAGTTTTTTTCCAAAGGAAGTTCGAAAAAACGAACAAACATGATAATGAAACCTACCTAATACACCTCAAAATCTCACTTCATTTTATTCCTATAAATACTACCTAAAACTCCCATTATATCACACACCTCAAAACATTTTATTTATCTTTTACTTACTCTCTCTCTTATTTATTCCTCCTCTTTGTTCAAAGGCAAATTAATCAAACATTATGGGTGTGAATACCTATACTCATGAGTCTACAACCACAATTGAACCTAAAAGGCTATTCAAAGCTTTGGTTCTTGATTTTGACAACCTTGTACCTAAGTTGTTGTCACATGAAGTTAAGAACATTGAGACTATTGAAGGAGATGGTGGTGCTGGAAGTATCAAGCAAATGAACTTTGTTGAAGGTTTGTTAGACTATTTTTTTAAAATTGATGTTCGGTACCTGTAGTGAAGCTCAATTTATTCATTATATATCTATATATAGATAGATCGAGGTGACAGAATTATTCATGAAAATATAATCTGTCAAATTCATCAAAGTTTGAATAAATTATCGACCTGCTCATTTAATACTCATGAGCCCCTCAAAAATTGGACTAATATGTAATTCATATTCATTGATGAGAAATTTTGTCAAAATATTTTTTAAAAAATATTTTTATTTGATATGTTATATATATCTATAACAGAGAAAATTTTTATTTTATAAGGTACTAAAAGTTTTATAAATGAACATACAAACTATAGCAACTAAAACTAGTACTCTTTCGTCCTATTTTATGTGGCACTCTTTTATTTTTAGTCCGTCTAAAAAATAATCAAATAATTTACCTTTAAAATTTTCTTTTTACCCTTGATGAAATGATTCTCAGCCACACGAATATATAAGAATAATTTTAGACCACACATTTTAAAAGTCTCATTTTCTCTATAAGTACCGTATTAAGTCAAACGGTGCCACATAAAATAGAATAAAAGAAGTAATAATTATACAAGTTATGTTATATGACTAAGCATTTTAATTCATCTCTACCGATAAAATAATCCGTCGATTTATTAACTCAACATATTTTGACTCACTCAAATTCAATTCAATCAGCCCATTGTAATATCTCTACCTATAAATATCCTTTGAATGATCGATAGTGCGAAAAATTATTTACACACCGATAATATAGGAAACTTAATTTTATATCTGTTAATGACAGGTGGTCCAATCAAGTACTTGAAGCACAAGATTCATGTGATTGATGACAAGAACCTAGAAACAAAATATTCACTTATAGAAGGTGATGTTCTTGGAGACAAATTGGAGTCAATTTCCTATGATATCAAATTTGAAGCTGCTGGAAATGGAGGTTGTGTTTGCAAGACAACAACTGAGTATCACACAAAGGGTGATCATGTTTTTACTGAGGAAGAACACAATGTAGGCAAAGACAAAGCCATTCACCTTTTCAAGGCTGTTGAAGCACACCTCCTCGCCAATCCTTCTGTCTACGCTTAAATATTCATGAAAAATAAACGAACTTACACGTGAGTGATGATGTATTGCGATATTATATAATTAAATAAGCATACGTGTGTGCTATCTTTAAAAAGTTTCAACTTTTAGCTAAGACGAAAAAGTTGATGGATTATGAAGTTGAATTAGTTCCAAGGGTTTGAGTTTTACATTATAGTTTTAATTTGTTGTGTGTGTTATTTCCAATTGTATGTCATGGAAAAAACTTTCAATAAAGACTGAAAAAAAAAGTATACTATTGTGTGAGTGTATATCATACTCGTTTCAGCGTATATTATTTGTCTTATATTGATTTGACATATTTTGAACATTTTAATTAGAGATGTTTTACTATTAAGCTAATATTATTAATGATGTTTTCAAATTTTAAATTTGATTACTAATGTTGTATATAATTACTATTATTTTTGTTGTTTGTGTGTTACACGTGAATGTCAAACATAACAATAATTGCGGAAGATGAATAAACTAATACAACAGTTAATCATATGAACACCAAATTACAACTATCTCAAGGATTGGTGTCACATGTACAAGTCTCTAAATACAGAATTCTCAAATAAAATACATGTCTCAAATGTCTATTTCTCAAATAAAATATAATATAATAATTGATTCCTTGAAGGTATATTGACGACACAAGCAACTATCCTGAACCCTAAACCTTGTAATCATAAAAGGTGTAAATATGCGGATCGAGAATTAGAATTTTTAAATATAAAAATACAATTAAAAAAAATAAAGTCTCTAAATAAACCATTTAATATTTAATTAAATATATTATTTAGTACTTTTATACTATGATTATCAGCAAATAATATTATAAAGATGACGAGCTTTTGACATGTCAAAACACTCAAAAATTAATGAGGCTGCATAATTTGACAATGTCAAAGTTCAACCTCAAAATTAGGTCTCAAATTTTGGATGTCAACAAAAGTTGGTAATTATGGAATGGACTATTTGGTTGTTTCTTTTTATGGAGATTTAATCTATGGTTTTTATATAATATAATTTTAGTATAAAGTTTCGTTCCTATTTTTCTTTTTCTCCTAAATTAATCAAATAATACTCAATCATATATTAAGAATCGTATGACTGAAATCGTTTCAATATTATTTTGTAGTATTAACATTTATCAACAAAATAATAATACAAGTAAAATAACACTTATTGATAGATAAAAAATATGCAATACATCCAATTGATTATGTACAGATATATGATTATAGTTAAAAAATATATATATCTACTAAAGAATTTTTTTAAGAATTTTTTTTGGAATTGGACTTTCACCTCCAAAAAATAAAAGGATATACTCATACTTATAATTTAAAAGCAAATTTTAGTGCGTAATTTGTGCTATGCAGTTGTTGACACCCAATTTTGTCCGGGTTTTTTTTTCCTAAAAAATATGTTAAATTATTCACGGGGCTTTATTTTATTTTTAACAATTTTAATCAT
>JAOTQR010000109.1:23867264-23891977 GCA_025774065.1 Solanum ossicruentum | reverse complement strand
GAACCCGAACCTGAACTCTGGATTTTTAAAAGATTTTTCTGTTAGATCTTTTAAAATACTTTTATGGTTTCCTAATTCTCCGTAAAATTAGGTGGCGACTCTGTGTCTTTTCGAATCTCGAGGATTTGATTTCGCTTAAATTAATTGAGTTTAGATTGATTCTCGATTTTCGAAACATTTTTAATTTTTCTTTAAAGTCGGTCATTTTTCGGTATAACACAGTGATAATAAATCTCAGTCAATTTTCATAAACATATTAGATGGTGCCATTAGTAGGTATTCAGTAGAAATTAAACATACATATACGTAAATTATGAGTTGGACGTTTTAACTATTCTATCATAAATTCTTATTAGTGATACAACCAAAGTTTTATTTGAAATTTTTTTAATTTCTAGTAGTATAAAGGTTTATAAAGTGGAGAAAAATAAAAATATAATAATTTATTAAATAATTATACTCTTAGCGTTAATCTTAATAATGAATAGTAGCCCATAAATTGTTGAGATTTGTTGTATATTTTAATTTCTAGATGTATTGGTTATTCCCTACATCATTATTCTCTTTAAATTTATTTTCTTAGATATGGCGTTGGGAGAAATTCATCATGCCAAGGGGTCTCTAAAACTAAGGTTTGATGACATAATATTGTGCACCCTTCGTTTAAATATTTTTCCGATCTGATTTTAACTTGACATAAAATCTTTAAAAATATATATAAAAAAAATAAATTGTGTGATTTTAATGTAAAGATACATAAAATATATTAAAATACTCTTTTAATGTCATGCAAAAAATTATAATATAACAATTATCAAAAGAGAAAAGAGATATTTTTGAAAAAAATAAACAAAGAAATTAAAATGGAAGAAGTATTAGGTATTTGGACGGTTGGAACTTTATTATATCGTATTTGACTATTTATATACTAATATTATTATCACATATGAAGCAACATTATTAATTTAATACAATACATAAATAAATATATGATGAAATAGTTAACAATTATGATAATTTTATAAATAATTTATGAATAAAAACATAAGTAGTATATTATCAAAATTTATTGATAATTGTGGGTTAAAATTAAAGTTCTATTATCCCAAATTTTATCAATCCGGGTATTAACATATAATTATTATAAGATGAAAGATATTTTATGCAAAATATGCTTGTTATTAACTTATGATACGATGAAAAAATACATACACAAACATTTAATATTTACATTAAATTAATTAATTTAAATACGCATTGTGTTGTGTATATACATAAACTTTTATATCAATTTATATTTGTTTTAAAATTTGTTTGTATAGATTGGAGAGGAGTAAATATTTATTCAATTTTAATATTTTCTTTTTAAAAGAAATTTGGCTACTTGTGCTTTGGTAATTGGGTGGGTGCGTGGGTGGGTGAGAAGATAAAAAAATTGTCCATCTTATATATGTAATTAAGTAATAGAAAACTAATGATTAATTAATACAACAACATTACCCCCATTATCTTAAAGGCTTCCGCTCATTACCCCATTATCTTAAAGGCTTCCGCTTATTACGAGGTAAGAGGAGGTCGGATTACCCCATTAATCTTGAGACCCTTTATGAAATGTTGAGACCATTAACTACTAGCAATCATTAATTGTTTGTCCCCAATTAACCCCATAACTAAGACTTCATCTCATAAATTTTATTAATTTATTTTTAACAAAAATGGTATAAATGGTATGGGGTATCTAACTAAATTATCATTTTAACCCATTAATTAAATTAGTTACTTAAAATAATTCTTCAATTTAAATAGTTGAAATTAATTATCAAATAATCTAAAAGTCTCTTTAAAATTTACGAGATAAATCTTTTATAACATAAGAAGTTCTATTTCTCAAAACTACTTTATGAGTTGTTACATGTATTGGTATCAAAAGCAATCAAAATAATAAAGTAATTTTAAAAAATCTAATTTTACTTATATAAAATAAAATAACCATAAAATTAATATGATATAAATTTTATAAAATAACCATCTGAACCGTATCATTGACAACACTACTAAAGCCAATTGATAATGTGAAGGTAGAAATTTGTATGCACTCACTTTCCCACTGATATAACTAAAGGTCATATTAATTAATATTGTTAGAATAAGGTAAAAAGTTGAAAAATAGATAAAAAGGAATCACAACCTATAAATATTCTTTAAATAATTTGTCATATATATACGAAAATTTCCTTATATAATTCAATATTTTGCAGTATTGGTTTATCTTTTTCTTGAAATCTTGTCGACAATTTGATCCAAATATCATTTCTTCTCTGTTAAGTACAACAACAACATACCAGTGATATCCCACAAGTGGAGTCTGAGGAGGATAGATTGTACGCAAACCTTACCGCTACCTTATAAAAGTAGAAAAGTTATTTCCTAAAACCCTGAGCTCATCTCTGCTAAGTATTTTACAAAGTTATAAAATGTAATTGCTAACATGAAAGTGGGAATTAAGGCATCAGGAACCTTATTGTAGAATTAGATTCTCTTCTAGTTTGTGAATTGGATAATGAAAATATATGAAAAGCCAAAATCTCTGAAGAGATCTAATATTTATGGCCATCTGTCGTGAGTTTCCGATTTAATATCGATATTTTAACAACAAATTCAATAAACTTAAGTATAGTTGTTTCTGTATTAATTTTTTTGAAAACCTGATCAGTGAAAATTAATTATTGAGGACAGATAGATTGGTAGAACAGCAACATCCACATATATTTAGGTCATTCTAGGTCCTCTAACCAAATTAGAGTGAGAATTAACGTCAATCTCACACCTTATCTTATCAATCCCCTCTTGATTGTTCTAAGAATACTCACTTTATGAATATCACCAAAATTAAATTCCGACACTTTTTTGCATTAATTTACATTTGAATTTTTTTTCATCCTAAAATTTGGTAAAAATGTTCCAATTTAACTTTTGCAACCTATAAACATATATATTAACTTGTTTATGTCATAATATCTGAATCATCTTGTATTATTTGTTATCAGCATAGACATTAAGTCATTTTACTGATCAATGTTAAGATGTATGAAAACAATTTATCTAGTATTTTTTGTATTTATTAAAATATTAATATGAGATATCATATTTTGGAACTTACTATTTTGATCATATATTATTACATTAGAAAAAGAATTCACAATTATGTATAATCAATTTCGCACCATCCTAATAAAATAATATGATATTATGTTATCAAACCTCATGGCCTAATGAGCTTCTTCCAACACCACATCTAACAAAATTAATTTAAGGAGAATAATGATGTAAAGAAAAAACATCTAGAAAACTATACAACAAATGTCAACAATTAATTAATGGACCTTATTTGAATATTGTAAAAATTAAATTAATGCTAGTAATTAAAGGTAAAGTTACTGATGATATGAGCTTTAAAATCTCACTGGGAAAAAAATACTAATTACTTTAGTAAATACTCATTCTATATTTCTCTCACAATTTATATACTCATTCTATATTTCTCTCACAATTTATAAACCTTTTGAATTAGAGTATAATTCTTGAATTAGAGTATAATTCTTGAAAAGAGAAGCAAAATTTTTTATGAGAAAACAGTCTAATAAAATTTTATAGACATTAAACAATAATCTGATTTTTATTAGTTTCAAAAATTATAATTACACAATTTTTCATTTCCATATCCGGATGAAGTCAAAAATTTATTATTTTTTGGCTTTGGGATACGATTGAATAAAGCAAAATGACTTTTTAAACTGTCTGCGCTTCTTTCAATTGTGAAGTAGCAGTTAGTCAATACAACTTTCGACGCTCATCATTGGTCATCCAGAAACAGTCGATCTATGTTTTAAACATAGGGGTCAGACTGCGTACATTCGATCCCCCTTACCCCGCAATAGGCAAGAATCTTTGAGCCAATGGGATAATGTTGTTGTTTGTAGATCAGTTCTGTACAATAATCTAAAAAGAGATATTTGCATAAATCATGCCAAATCCCCCCCCCCCCTCTCCCTCCACCACTCAATTTTATCCCTTGTCTAATAAAACTTCGTAGAGATTAAATAATAATCTAACTTTCATCAATTCCAAATTAAAAATTATACTTAACCAACTTCTCACCTAAAAAGGAGATATTTATGTAAATCATCCAAATCTCACTCCATTTTATCCCCTATAAATACCACCTAAATACTATGTTGAAGGTAATAATTAGTTAATTTTATGTTTAACATAAGGTTTTATTTTCATATTTGCTTGGCTAAAAGTATGTATAATACAATAATAATAACATATACACTTAAAGTGATCACATAGATGGAGTTTGGAGAAGTTGAATACACATGCATCCCCTTAATTTTTAACTTTGGACACTTCAGCTAAAATTAATTGTTCCTCATTAATTAGATACTTCAACATATACAATTCAAGGTGTGTCTATTGAACACAGTGGTGACAAGAAGTTTTTTTTAAAAAAAAAACAAAATCAAAGTGTGTACTACAGTTGGTGGATGAATGAAATAAAGACATATGGCATTCAACTCCGGATAATATAGTTAAATGATTTTTTTTCTGGGCAGTCGAGAGTCTTTCGAAAATAATCTTTCTATCTATAGAAGATAGTGATAAGGTATGTGTACATTATATTCTTCCCAGATTCCACTTGTATGATTTTACTGGTAATTATATTATTGTTGATGTTTTGACCAAAAATAAAATTTAAAAAAAAAATCTATTTGGAGAGTAGTGGTTCTAAGAAATAATTTTTTCAAAAATAAATTATTTTTTAATGACAGCTGGTCAACAAAAATAAATGCTTGTGCTAAATTTTGTGAATTTTTACGCGATAATCTTAAGTTAGACATTATATTATAAATAATAATAAAAATACTTTAACATGCACAAGTGCCTACTTATGAAGTGTTGAAGTGTTACGCAGTTAAAATATGTATTTGTTCACTATAAATGTTGAAATCAAAGTTAAAATTTAAATCTAAATTTAGAATTTAATTTATGTATTATGCTAAAGATATATCCAAACATGACAAAATTCCTACTTTCATATCAGTCAAGTTTCTTCCGAAAACAGTCGCTCTATGCTTTAAATATAAGGGTCAGGCTGCGTACATTCGACCCCTCCTTATCCCGCAGTGGACGGGAGCTTTTGAGGTAATGGGATAATGTTGTTGTTGTTTGTTATATTAGTCAAGTTTCTACACTAGTAAGAGATTTCAGATGGAAGACAACGTTTGGCACTTCAAGAAAAAGACAAACTAATATTGTGAAATATTAAATTGTTATTAGATTATTTAAACATATTTTAAAATATTTTTTTTTACTTACATTATATATAAATTAAATTCATAATCAAAGAAAACAGTGTCCAGTAACTATAAATGGAAAGTCACTAAAACCATATCCTCAATTTATATCCTCCCCACCAACTCACCTATTACCATAAGTCAATAAAATAATATGATATTATGTCATCAAACCTCAATGTTATAAGACCACTTGGCCTAATGAGCTTCTTCCAACACCACATCTAACAAAATTTATTTAAAGAGAATAATGATGTAAATAAAAAACATCTAGAAAACTATACAACAAATGTCAACAATTAATTAATGGACCTTCTTTGAATATTGTAAAAATTAAATTAATGCTAGTAATTAAAGGTAAAGTTACTGATGACATGAGCTTTAAAATCTCACTAGAAAAAAAATACTAATTACTTTAGTAAATACTCATTCTATATTTCTCCCACAATTTATAAACCTTTTGAATTAGAGTATAATTAAGGATTCTTGAAAAGAGAACTAAATTTTTTTATGAGAAAACAGTCTAATAAAATTTTATAGACATTAAACAATAATCTGATTTTTATTAGTTTCAAAAATTATAATTACACAATTTTTATTTCCACATCCGGATGAAGCCAAAGATTTATTATTTTTTGACTTTGGGGATGATGGAATAAAGCAAAATGACTCTTCACTTTTTCAATTGTGAAGCAGCTGTTAGTCAATACAACTTTCGACGCTTATCATGAATCATCCGGAAACTGTCGATCTTGACATACGTCTGTCTTGAAATGTAATATTTAAAATTAAGTAACTAAATGTGTGCTCTTATGATCAAATGAGGTTTCACTATATGTATCATATGTAGTGTTTGGACTGTGTGTGTTCTTTCCAAGTGTATGTCATGGAAAGAACTTTCATGAATAAATGCTTTTGCTAAATTTTGTGATTTTTTACGCGATAATCTTAGGTTGACACTATATTACAAATAATAATAAAAATACTTTAACATGCACAAGTGTCTACTTATGAAGTGTTGAAGTGTACACAGTTAAAATATGTATTTGTTCACTATAAATACAGAAGATCAAAGTTAAAATTTAAATCTAAATTTAGAGTTTAATTTATGTATTATGCTAAAGAGATATCCAAACATGACAAAATTCCTACTTTCATATCAGTCAAGTTTCTTTCGGAAATAGTCGATCTATGCTTTAAATATAGGTGTCAGGCTGCGTACATTCGATCCCTCCTTACCCCACAATGGACGAGAGTCTTTGAAGCAATGGAATAATGTTATTGTTGTTTATTATATCAGTCAAGTTTCTACACTAGTAAAAGATTTCAGATGGGAAGACAACGTTTGGCACTTCAAGAAAAAGACAAACTAATATTGTGAAATATTAAATTGTTATTAGATTATTTAAACATATTTTAAAATATTTTTTTTACTTACATTATATATAAATTAAATTCATAATCAAAGAAAACAGTGTGCAGTAACTATAAATGGACAGTCACTAAAACCATATCCTCAATTTATATCCTCCCCACCAACTCCCCTATTACCATAAGTCAACAAATAAAATTGTATTCTGTCTGTTTAAAATAGAATAGTCTATTTTTTTAATGTCCATTTAAAAATTTTAACTCTAATTTTTCACGTATCATGTTTAAAATTATAAAATTAAAGGACATTTTGATATATTTGACTTACTTTAATTTAGAATCACAAGATTAAAAAGTTTTTTATGTTCTCTTAAATTCTGTGTCAAATCAAACGAGATCCTTTTTTTAAAATGAAGGGAGCAATAATTTCTTTCAGCGTTATTTTATGTCAAAGATGTTATTATTTAAAAAGTTAAGAAGTCACTTTTTTTATTTTATATTTTCAAATTATCTTTTAAATATTTTAAATGATTAGCTATGTTTATTTGCTATAGAGATGATATGAATTAGGTTTACATTGGTCTAATTAAATCGGTGATTCGATAGTGTTGAATTATAATTTTTAAAGTCCATTTAAAAAGTAATTTTTTTAGTCTAGTTCAAGAAAGTCCATTCGTCCGTAGGCTTGAGCAAGATAGGTTGAACTTATCAGTTTACCAAATAAAAATATAAAAATGAAATAGAGTACTAAAAATAACAAAAAGATATGGAGTACAAATTCAAAAATCTGCTTACACTGTCATATATTGATATTTACAAAGTTTAAAAATTCAAATATTAAAATTTAATAAAATATATATGTAGAAAAACATAAAATCCTAAAATTTCAAGCGATATGATGAGTAAAGTTATTCAGTTTCACAAAATTTCTGGAGTGATTGTACTTAAAATATTTGCATAAAATAACAGTAAATTTTAGAATAACGTGATACAACCAAAGTTTTATTTGAAACTAATTTAAATTGTTAAAATTATTTTATTTGTAAGTAATCTTTTGTTGATTTTAATTAATATAACTATTTATTATTAAATCATAGGTCTCAAGTTCAAACTTTGAAAATGAAAAAATCCTTCGTAAGTAGTGTTTCCTTCTAGTGAGGTTCTACACGGCACGAATTCGAATATAATCACCAAATGAGAAAAAAAAAATCTAATCTCAATTTGTAGTCATATGTCCTAATCCATGTAAGAGAAAACATAGAGTATTTTTTATTTTTGATTTTCCAAGATATCTTCACAGCCGGCAGCAACGAAACTAATCCTTCTGTTCCACTGTCAGCACACTAAGCGGTAGGGAACTGGCCACCGAGTTTTTTCCAATCACCAGAGATGAAAATTAAATCCCCAACCTCTTGATTAAGGGGTGTGGTGCTGAACCACCATACTAACCAATCCTGATCATTAAATAGAGCATTTTTAGATATATATGACACAATTTTGTTCTAGAGTAGAATTTAATGTGTCAACAAGCCTCATTGTTAGACCATTTTGTCATGAAGTTATCCAACACCACAACCAACAAATTAATTTAAACAGGACAATTTTCCTTTTATTTTTTGCCTCATATTCGATATTATTTGTGAATCGGATTAATATCATGTAAGATTTATTTTTTAAAAGAAAGTTTTAAAATTTTTTATTTTTATTTATACGATTCAAAATTCAGGATATCTCTAGTTAAGAATATAAGAGTTTTATTTATTTTTGATGACTAACTAATAAATTTGATATTATTGAACTTATCAGAACTCAGTATATTAAACATTCAACATAAACATATAACTTTAAAAACATAATGAATTCAGTAGTAAAAACCTTAAAAATTGAATACATAAAATTTAAATTTGAAATTCACTTCTGACAAAAGATAGCCATCACCGTCTAGAAAAAATGGATATAGAAGTCAAGAATGGCTTACTTTTAATGTTGAAATTAAGATAAAAACTAAGATTGCTGATGACATTAAACTCTTTTATCCCCTATAAATACCATCTAAAACTTTAACATTATATCACAATCTCAAAACTAGCTAGCACATTAATTTCACTTCTTATATATCCCCTCTTCTTTTATCACTTCAAGTTGGAAGGAAAATTAACATTATGGGTGTCTATACCTACACACATGAAGTTTCAAGCACAGTGTCTCCAACTAGGTTGTTCAAAGCTTTGGTTGTTGATGTTGACAATCTTATCCCTAAATTGAGGCCACATGTTAAGAATATTGAGACTGAGGGAGATGGAAGCATCAAGAAGATGAATTTTGTTGAAGGTAATAGAATAATTGGTTTAATTTTATCATTGTTACTATCTAATTATTATAAATCATTGATCTGATTGTGTATTCTGCGCATGGGTTTTGAGATGAAGGTCACAAAAAACAATCTCTCTACTTCAATAAGTTAGCGGTAAGGTCTGCGTACATTATACCCTCCCCAGACCCCACTTGTGAGACTCAACTATCAGTTTGTTCGTTTTATAACAAATATTTTTTAGAACTCATTTGAACTATCAGTTTGTTCGTTTTATAACAACAACAATAACATACCCAGTGAAATCCCACAAGTGGGGTCTAGGGAGGGTAGAATTTAGACAGACCTTACCACTATCTCCTAGAAGTAAAGAGGTTGTTTCCTGGGGATCCTCATCTCAAAATCCATAAGTAGAAATAACTAGATATGATAAAAAGAAAAGAGAAGGGAAGGGAACAGAGAGAGCGACTAATAATAAATAGCTTATGGCAGTATGTAAATATGATAAAACTAACACATAATACGACAGATAATGAGAACACATGATTAAGAAAAACACGTCCTCTACCTAACCCTACTATACCCCAAGGTCATGCATCCACCTAACCCTACCAATTAGTCTGCTATACTAATTCGCGACTTCCACTTCTTTCTATCTAAGGTCATGTCCTCAGTGAGATCAAGTTCCGCCATATCATTTCTAATCACCTCCCCCCATACTTCTTCGGTCTACCTCTACCCCTCCGTGTAGCTCCCAACACCAACCTCTCGCACCTCCTAACAGGAACATCGGTACTCCTTCTCTGCACATGTCCAAACCATCGCAGTCTCATTTCCCTCATCTATCTAAAATATCACTATTGTTCAAAGAGAATAGTGAGCAGTTGATAAGTTAAATGTGTTTTTGATAAATAGTTGATATAGTATAGGTAAGAAATCCACACATCTATAGTTCAGATAAAACTAAAAAGACTGAAATACTTTAATTTTAGGCGTTTCAAATGACACAAATTCTTTTGAAGTTTCGAAAAGGCAGAAGTCAGCTAAAAACGAATTTTATTCGCTCTCTTTGTACAATTTGGGTGACACATAGTTCTTTTAGTTTATCCCAAAATGATACATTTTTTTATGCAAAATAACTAAATCTATGTAGCCAATAGAAATATCTAAGGGTAGTTTAGTTATAGAATTGAATGTTTTCCATTTTATTTGAAGTTTGTGAAGTTGGAGCTGAAGATGAAGTTGTGTTAGGTTATACCTTTTTGTGAAAAATTATTTAAAATAATGTTTATATTTGAATGTACTCAAATACAACTTTTTTCGTAACTCAAATACAATGAGTTGGAAAAGAGGTCTAAACCATTTTTCAAACTTGAAATATAACTTCAAATCAAGTGAATAATTATCCAAAAATTTTAAAGTGAATAATTTTTATTGCCTCAAATGAGCTGTCTCTTAACAAAGATTTCGATTTCAAGCTCTGATATGAGAAGATCCCTACCCTAGGTGGACCCTATCAAACGCGACCGACAAATAAACTACTTACACATGTTAAACTAATCTAATACTTGACCTCCTTTTGATCAAAAATGACACAGGTGGTCCAATAAAGTACTTGAAGCACAAGATTCATATGATTGATGACAAGAACTTAGAAACAAAATATTCACTAATAGAAGGTGATGTTCTTGGAGACAAATTGGAATCAATTAACTATGATGTCAAATTTGAACCTGCTGGAAATGGAGGCTGTGTTTGCAAGACGAAAACTGAGTACCACACAAAAGGTGACTATGTTCTTAAGGAAGAAGAACACAATGAAGGCAAGAAACAAGCCATAGAACTTTTCAAGGTTGTTGAAGATTACCTCATCGCAAATCCTTCTGCCTACGCTTAAGTGATGAAAAAACGAATCAAACCTACACGAAAGGACTCTTTATGAGAGTTGTACCAATGGGCTTGGGTTTTAAATAGTTTCTTTTTGTTGTTGTTGTTGTTGAGTGTGTGTTCTTTCCAATTTGTATACATGGCATGGAAAGAACTTTGAATAAGATAGACAAGCTTTACTTGTGAAAAGTTTGTACCAAACCTAAAATGTCTTGTTCAATATATATATATATGATATATGTACAAGGCTTAATTTGTGAAACTTTTTTACTCGAGTTTTAATCTCATAAAGATGATAAATTTCTGATACGTAAGTTCAATGAATGAATATTAATCAATATCAATAATAACAATATTTGAACTATCAAATCAATTCGGATTGAATAGTACTTGAAGTATTCTTGGACCATTTTAGCCCAGCAACTGATTTAAAAAGCCAATAATTTTGGCAGGATGAGTATGGAGATAATAGAGTGTTGCGTGAGGCCCGGCTTAGTGCCTTTGCCCATCTATGCACGGGTTTGTGACATTTACTATAAGTTTGAAGACACATACACAAATTTTGGGTTTCAGTGATCATAAATACTCTTAACGATGTGGGTGACATATGGATATCTTGAATTTCTGACTTGTGAATCATGGTAATGAGCTATGTAAAACTTAGTTCGAGGGGGGAATTGTTGGGTATGCGACCAAAGTCACACATTGATAGCTATTTCGAAAAAAGAGTGGATAATCTTAATGGTATGAGCCTATGAAGCAATCTAAAAAAATCATGTGAACTTGATACAAAGCAGATAATATCAATCACATTGTATATATTAAAAATATTCTTGAATCGTTTTAACCCTATACAAACCTATTAGTAGATCAACAATACATGCATAATGGTGATCAATTGTGAGCTGATGGAAAGTATTTGTTTTCCATGATGTCAAAGTAATGTCTATCAGATTTGGCTGAATCTAGTAATTTTTCTTTTTCATTTTTTTATTATTGTTAAAAAAAATCCTTTTTTCTCATTAATTGACATGATTTTTCACTGAATATTTTCTTTTTCATAATTATATTTCAATTTATTCTACTAAAGTCGAAGAATTATCAAAAACAAATCTCTCTAACTCAATGAGACAATAATATAGTCAATGAACATTTTATTTTCTCCAAACTCACTTAAAAAATTACACTGAATATCGAATAAGTTATTGTCACTAATTTCACATTAACAAGCTTCATGAAAATGGAATTGTGTGGCTAAGAAAACACCAACATTAGAAAAAGAGTTCCAATTCAATAAAAACAAGCAAAAATCCAAATACCTTATCAGTTATATATCCACCTTATATATATTTTTCTCCTATCTCTTTGGATTTCATCCCTCCACGTCACCACTCAAAAATAAAATAAATAATTCCCATTTTTCTCAACTCTTCACTAGTACTTTTCCGTCGGAGAAAAATCTCCGATCAAAATCGCCACCGCATTTCAGTGAATACTCCGGTGAAATCATGGCGGCCACAGCTGCCACAGCAGTAGCTTCTTCATTCTCCACTCTTCATTCCATACGTTCTAAATTAAATTGGATCAATTCCGATCATCTCCTCAAAATTTCATCCACTAGAACACAAAATCTAAATCTAACTTCAATTTCATCGTTATCAAGTGAAGCGCCGCCGATTTACAGGAAGTGGCGGGCGGTTCCGAGGTTGGCGGCTGCGGTGGCGCAAGAGGAGGCGGAGGCTGCGGTGATGGAGGAGGAAGAAGAGGCACCGGCGCCGGCGGTTGAGGAGGAGAAGGAAGGAGAGGATTCCGATGAGAGTAGTGAAAGTGAAGGCGTTAATACTAAGCTTTATTTTGGGAATTTGCCGTATCTTTGTGATAGTGCACAGCTTGCTGGAATTGTTCAAGACTATGCTAGTCCTGAGCTTGTTGAGGTATGCATTTGACTTAATTTGAGTGAAAAATGAGTATTTGTATAGTTCATTCCAACCCTAATCCCCTCGACAAAAAATTATACTAAATATAGATAAGGAGAAAAGCGGGCGAGGGAGGAGAGAAGCAAGAGAGTCAAGTGCATCTCAGATAAATCCGAATCACACTAGATCCATATATCTGGAATACCAAATACATTCTGAAATACAAATATATACAAAAAGAGGCGTGTTTGAGTGCGTATCTCAGATACATGCGAATCTACTTAGATACAATATATATAGAACAAATTACGTTGAATTTTTGACCTTATGTATCCAACATTCATGAATTTGCATGCGCCATATACATATATATGGGATTGAAATCTGGCACCAATAGTTATTTCAACAACTCACGGAAAGACACATAATTAGGCATTAAACTAGTGAAATTTATGTTGCTTGTGTATGTATATATGGTGTATATCAGGAATATGAAATACCAAAGTAGTTGCCTTTTCTTATTGAATTATTTAGAGACAAATATTTTCTAGTGACTTGCATAGCTGATGATTAAGTTTCCATTTTGTGAATTCCACATTGACACATTCCGTGTTTACATGGATTCATGGATGATCTTGACCACTATCTCATGGAAAACGAATGTTGACATTCGTTGAATAAGTAGGTGCTAACATGTTAAATTTTCAAGGTTATATGAAAATGAGCACATGCTACACCACCTTAGCTATGTGGATGCTTCTCTTACATATCTTGATGTAGTTGTATCGAGGAAATGTGATAAGAGTTAGGTGCATTGTCAAAATCCCTCGAGATATACTATAAAAAATAGGGGGAAGAAATGAATTCACCTTTTCATATACTTACACATACTTGTATCAGATACATACCCATCTACAAGTTCATGTAACAGAGCCAAGAAGTGCACCCTATTGCTTCATGATTAAGTTGATGATGAATAAGTTCCGAACGTACTAGTATTTGAACTGGAACATGAATATACCAGTTTTGACTGAGTTAGTCAAGTGAAAGACAGTTGAAATAAGAGCAAAGGTGATCACTTCCGTGCAAAAGCGTTTGACGCTAGGTTTGAACTTGACCTGAAGTGGAAGCGTTTGACGCTAGGTTTGAACTTGACCTGAAGTGGAACTGTGTTCTTACTTATTATAATGTTATAAAACCACGTATGCTGCGATTTAACCATCTCTTTATTGCTTCGGAAAAACTTTTCCCTAATCAAAACGAGAGTGTTCCTCCTGTATATGTGCTAAATGTATTTTATGTGCTAATTATCCAACTTTTTCAGGTCCTTTATGATAGGGAAACAGGTAAAAGCAGAGGATTTGCATTTGTGACAATGAGTTCTCTTGAAGATTGCAAGACAGTCGTTGAAAATCTAGACGGAAGAGTAAGTGGTTATTTCAATTTCCTTTCATGAATCGATGTTTACTTCCTCTCTGAATATTACAAAATAATGTGAGGTTATGGCACTGAAGCATAATTTACTGATTTCAGGAGTTTGGTGGCAGAACCTTAAGGGTGAATTTCTCAGACAAGCCTAAACCAAAAGAACCCCTTTACCCTGAAACAGAACACAAGCTCTTTGTTGGTAATTTGGCCTGGTCAGTCTCATCTGAAAGTTTGGCACAAGCATTTCAAGAATATGGAACTGTTGTTGGAGCTAGGGTACTGTATGATGGGGAGACCGGGAGATCTCGTGGCTACGGTTTTGTGAGCTTTGAGACTAGAGAAGAAATGGAGAATGCTCTTAACAATCTTAATGGAGTAGTATGTATTTCTTGAACTCACCTTTTGAAGCATTTTCATTTGTTCAGAAAGGAACTACTTACAATTTATGCCCCTTTTGTATGTCTTTTTCAGGAATTGAATGGGAGGGCATTGCGCGTTAGCTTAGCGCAAGGGAAGAAACAATAAGATGGGACAAGATTCTTGTATATTAGTTGTAAAAGTTCAAATTTGCCATCTATAGAAGAACAATTTTTATTCATGGATTAAGATGGGGTAAAAAGGCTTTAACTAGGTCAAACGAAGATGCAACCATTTGACTTACATCCCCAAACATTGAGCTCTTTTTGGGTTCTCTTTCCTTCATTTTGTAATTTAGAGAGATATAATTGTTCCTTTCATATTGTAGAAAGCTATTAAATGACAAACTAATTGGTGGCCTTTACTACAAGCAATTTCACTTGATAATGTTTGGGATCTGATTCTTGTATAAATACTACTAGGGACATATTTTCAACTATGGGGTCTAAAGCTTAAGCCAATAGGAGTATGCAATAAGTTGGTCAATGGTCAAGTTGAAGCATTTAATGTTGGTCTAAAAGGAGTTTGTTTAGTTGAAGTTCAATTCTATCTGTTCAAGCCTTGATATATCGATGGATCATCTTATGAGTTACTCTCACAAACAAATAAGAAAATAGATGGAATGTAAGCAAGCAAATGAATGAGATATGACAAAAGAAAGGTAAAGAGAAGGGGTTGTCGTTGGTTCATAACAGAGCATTCTATTGACCAAGAGGAATCAATAGTAAAATATAGCGAATATATAAGAGTTAACATCAATTATAATTGAATTATCAGTTAATCAGTAAGAAAAAATTACACTATTATGAAAATGATAATTTGGTAAAGAAATAAAATCAAAATCATTACCAATTATTTACTTCGAAAAAATTAAATTTTTTAATTTATTTTGTGCCACTTTATTTAAACAATTTCTTATTATGTCCAACTATGGATTAGTTATGCTTGCCTTGTTGAGATCTTTCCTTGTTGAGATCTTTCCTTATTAATAAATTTAGACAATCAATATAATTTAAGAAAATTATGGCTATTTTCCGTTAGTTTCTACTTGTTTTGTTAATCGTCACTCTAACTTGTAATTGGATTTGTATACCTTTGAGTCCCTGGGAATACTCTTAGGGGAGGTTTTGACCTAAAATTAATGGTGAAAAAAGTCCTAGTTGGCAGAGATGATCATGAAAGTGGCCAATAATTAGAATTTTAATATAATTCTGATATTGTAAATCATTGTTCGTTGATTCTTTGTATTTCTTGTTTTTTTAACCAAAGCTTTGAAAAAGAAAAAAGCTCCACTTCTTTAGAAATGTTCATCGCTTTCTTTTGAGGGTAGTGATGATTTGAATTTCATGTCTACTGTATGTGCTTGTTAACTATGTCATTAGTGTTATCCACATATATGTGAATAAGAAATGATGAATCGAACTTAATAAAATAATTATTTGTGATTAAATTGCATGCAATGAACTTGTTACTTGCTTGTGCAAGTTTGTAAAACATCCATTGTGATTGTGATTGTGGATCAGACGTCATGTTCTGACATACATTTAGATCGGATGTCACTTTCCAATATATAACTAGTTGGATCGGATATCACATTCCGACACACTAACTATTTGAATGTGCATTCCACGAGAGGATCATCGGTGACTGTTGCATTTGAGATTGATACTGTGGAATTGATAAATTGAGCATGAAGTGATAAGTTGTTACTCTTTTTATATATGTGTGGTTTACTATGTTTTGGTTACCTATATATAGTTTACTAATTGAAATAATCGCATGATCATATTAGCACATGGTTACTGTGTATACTAATACTGCAATAACTCTTTTCTCGTTGAGTACGGGGCATCTTCAAGAGACTGTTGACAGACCTCAACCAATTTCAACTTATGCATATTCATATAATAAAGAATTATTACTTCGACTTTTCAAGAACCGTCTCAGTTATATTATTTATACTAATACCTTAATATGTAAAAATATATTAAATAAATTACAAACAATATTCTTCATTAATCGACCACTCCAAAAGAACATTCAAATCAGGATAGAACAATACTTTCGTACAATATCCAGAATTTCAATTTTTTTTATAAATGCTAAATATCATATCAAATATCAATTTTTTAAAAATATAGTATATCAAATATCATATTAGATACTCCTGTCTCATTTTATGTGGACACTTTTTTCTTTTTTGGTCCATCTAAAAAAAAATGATTCTCAACCTTACTCTAATCGAAAAAATTCAACCTTAAAATTCTTTTTTTACCCTTAATGAGATGATTACCAACTACACAAATATATAAAAATGATTTTAGACCACAAGCTTGAAAAGTCATCTTTTTTTTCTTAAATACCGTATCAAGTCAAAGGGTGCCACATAAAATGGGACGGAGGAAATACTATAATATTTTTAATGTTAACATGTTATTCAATACTCCCTCTGTCCAACAATATTATTCACTATTGACTCGACATACAAATTAAGAAACTGAAATGATTATAATTAATGAGAAGAAAAAAATTAAGAACTAGTTAAAATAAAATTATCTCTTAATCTTATCAAGTGGATAAATATTATTATCATGTATCTATTTTTAATATAATAGATAAGTAAAAATAGACGGAGCGCGTATATGAGTATAGCATGCCTATCCTTAGTTGATACTATATTCACACTAAGATAATCCTAAGCAAATCATCAAAGTGTAAAGGGAAAAGGGAAAAGGGAAAAGGGTTATCATGAGGTTTAAATCAACGGTGGAAAACATGCGGACATTCACACAACCAATAAAAAAGCAGCCAAAAACAAGCAGCAACAATATAACAAATTCTTCTTCTTATTTATAACAAGCAGCTCATTTCTCTATACAACCAGTGGTCTCAACCGGTCACTCCATTTTCTCTCTCTAGAAATCGAAGAGTCAGTGGCGAGCTAGTTTCCTGTTTCTGGAGTGGTGGGATAAGACTCTATTGCTGTTTTTCTGCTTGCGGCGGCAATGTGAATGGTGAAATCTAGGGTTTTTTGGGGGGTTCTGTGGTGATTTCAGATCTTTTGTAGATCTAGGTTTTTTGGATTCTTAATCTGTTGGATTGACGAGTTTGTTTCTGTCGTTGATTCCGCCGCCGCCGCCACCGGGTTTTACGAAATGGCGACGCCTTTTCACTTGCCAGTCACTGCTGCTCAGGTATCCCTTCTGCTGCTGTAAAACCTCAGTGAAAAAATAATCTTTATCCGTTTGTTCTTGGTTTGTGTAAGTCATTTGTAGAGAAGTTGAGTGGAATTGTGAGGGAAGACTTGTTTATTCGTTTGTAAATCAGTTGAATAGAGTGAGGAAATGCTCATCTGTGAGTAGTTCTAGGTTTAGCTATGTGTGGCTATAAATAAATGGATTTAATGTGTATAGCCTATCAGGATAGTTTTTATCTGTGGTTATATATGAATGGATTTAATTTGTTTTACTATCAGTTTAGTTTTATCTATGGTTGGTTATGTATGAATGGATTTTTTTATATCTATGGTTATATATAGTTTATTTTTTGGCTGAACGGGATTTGGTGAAACCCCTTTTGTCCTCCCTGGCATCTGGCCCTGGTCGCTTACCCTGTTTTGCTTATCATCTTTCCATGTTGAATTGGCTTTCAAGTGACTTGATAGTGTAAAAATTCTTTAGTGTAAAGATGAAATCTTTTGTTTCGAGAAATAATTCTGTAGCATAAAGCTGAACTTTTTATGGATACGATGTTATCAGTTTCTACAAAAAGCTCATTATGGGATATGTACATATATCTGCTTTTATGAGATATAGGAACTCCCTGGATTTTCCCTATAAATGCACTTGTTGTGTAGTGATTGAATGTTCTAAATGGGAACAAGTTTTCTGAAAAAGAGCTTTTCCGAATCTAGTAATTAATGGAAGCTCAATTAAGCATTGTAGCACAATATAAACAAATGATATATAGAGATACGACCAACTAGTTCAGGATAACGATCCAAATTTTTTTTAGTTGTGGAGCAATTAAAACTAACTATTTAAGGGTTGGTGCTTATAACCTTACTTACATCAGATTAGGCAAGGATAATTATGTGATTTAGAGAACCTTTGTCCATATAGAGCCTTATTTTTTCTTTAGAAGACAAATTACTTATCAATGTTGGAATGAAATGAGCCTAAATACAGCGGAATATATAGAGGGCTCATATTGCCGATCCCAATAAGTTTAGGATTGAAGTATTCATTGATTGATGGATTTTTACTGGCTGGATTTGAATTTCATCTTCCTGTGGTTTTGGCTAATGTTTCAGGTGGGGACGTACTTTGTGGGCCAGTATTATCAGATGTTACAGACCCAACCGGATTTTGTTCACCAGTTCTACAGTGATGCTAGTACCGTGCTTCGAATTGATTCCAGCACCAGGGAGGCTGCTTCAGGAATGCTGGTATTTTATCTAGAGTGCCTTCTCTGTATTTCTTATGAGCAAAACCTTCTTCGTAGATATTTCTCAATTAAGTGCTTTTGGTAATTTGTGTTGGTGTTTGGTTGCTTTGTCCTAGAGTTTGGCTGATCCAAGTAATTCAATTTGCTCTGGTGAAACCAAGTTGCAGTTTCTTATTCTTGTGCCTTTACAGTCTCGTTGGGCAACAAATAAATTAACAGCAGAATCTTAAACATTAAAACACTTGCTTTCTCCTAGAGTTTGGCTGATCTAAGTTTATTCAATTTACACTGGTGAAACCAAGTTGCAGTTTCTTATTTTTGTGCCTTGAAAGTCTTTCTGGGCAACAAATAGATTAACAGGAGAAGCTTAAACATCAAAACTTTAACCACTCTCCTATCTGTCTATCCAGAGATTGGACATCAAGTGCTGATAAATTATTTGGGTTGTTAATATTCTTTCGTTGCTCTTGATGTGTTATATGTGGCTGACTTGAAATTAGGACCAGTACCGTTTTGATTTTGTCTAGTTTTTTCAGTTGTCATATGCTAATTGTTGTTCATTACTAATCTAATTGTTGTTTCAGTGAGTATTAGCACTATATATGGGTTATAATAGGGTAAACCAGTGATTGGTTGCTCTTCCCTGGTTCATGTCCTTAACTGGAACCTCGTGTCTATAGTCATCCATATGATGTCCATATGTTCTGGATTAGTTTTCAGTTTTTCTATGAATTAACCTATTCCAAAACAGAACACCTAATACGGAATAAAAATCATTTGAGTGCGGCCTTTTCACTTCCATGTTCTAGATTTTTAGGTTAAAAGTCGTTTTCCTGAAAAACAAATATTTCATGCCAATCAAGTTCTTTGTCTCCTTCGTTCAGCTGCATTAATGGTCTTTCTCTGTCCACTATAAGTTGTAATCTGAAAGTGTGTCAAGTTCCCCTAGGTGTACATTTCTATCAGAGGAGCTTCCTTTTCCTGCTGTCGCGAGTTCCTACTTAGTATCATAGCTGCCAGTGGGTTACTTTGCTTTAAGAAAAAATCATAACTATGTGTGAGTTGACACTTACATGCTTTAATATACTAATAATAGTAAAAGATTTCAAATTCACAAAAGAGGAAGTCTTTATCTTTGAACCACTCCTATAATTAATTCTATTCCAATATAATAAAACTTTGGTCAGGCTCAACTAACAATCATGGTTCATGATCTGTAATGCTCCTTTGGGCCCCAATTTGGATCAATCTGCTACCTTTTCTCATTGTTCTTTCTATGTTGTGCAGCAAATTCACACCCTCATCATGTCGCTCCAGTACACTGGAATAGAGATTAAAACACTTCATTCCTTGGAATCATGGAACGGTGGTGTCCTTGTGATGGTTTCAGGTTCTGTCCACATGAAAGGTATCAACAGGAGTAGGAAGTTTGTACAATCATTCTTCCTTGCTCCCCAGGAAAAAGGATACTTTGTCCTCAATGATATCTTTCACTATGTTGACGAGGAGCAAATTCTTCAGCAACCATTGGCCTATCTAGCACAGACTAACCTTGATTCCAAGCTGAATGCTTCCAATGCACTTCAGGAGCAAGGTATGAGTTCAATCTTCAATGCTTTCATCCTAAGATAGGTCTGATGGGAGGATTCTCTGACTTATTTTTTGTTTCATATTACTCTTAAAAAAAGAAATTCATTGGTGTAATGTGAAGGCATTTTCCTTTCTTACCTTTTTCTTGAAGGATCTACCCCTCACAGGTAGGGTAAGATTTGCGTACATCTCACCCTCGCTAGACCCCATTTGTGGATTATATTGAGTATGTTGTACCTTTTATTGGAGGAGGAAGTGGAGAGAGGGTGTTGGGGTGTGAAAGTAGGAAAGAAGCCTGCTGCGAGAGGGAGCATGGTGAATGCCTTACTCCTAAGCTAAGTTGTCGTTAAGGGAGAATATTTCTAGTAGCTTCAAATGCTGAGCTCATTATTTTCCAATGTTCATACTTTTTTCCTGTTGAGAAGAAGTTCTAGTGTTGTACTGTAAATTAATGAGAAGAAGTCATGTACTTAAATGTCTATTCTTCTGAAAGAAGACTTGGGATAAAGTTTTTTCTGTGATTCTACATGCTAATGCTGCAATACTATGAGTCAAGAGAATGTGCATATTTAAAAGGGTTAATGATGGTTTCTGCAGTGCCCAACTACATGTTTGGTGGAGATATCCAGGCAAGGGAGTTTGATGCTCCTAAAATTGAAGATAATGGTCCAGTCAATAACTATAGTTTTCCGGAGGAACGGCTTCAGCATGTCCCCGAAGCTGAGGATGTCCTTGAAGATAAATTTGCGGTGCAGTCAAATGGCCCACTTCATGGTGCAATTAATGCTGTACAAGACCATTTATCCTGTCCTGTTGAGGAACCTGTTGCAGAGCCCCAAAAGCATACTTATGCTTCTATTGTATGCCATTACTCTTCTCCTTATGGTTATAATCTCATATAGTCTTGAGTATGCTTTTGCCATCAACTAATTTACTTGGTTGATTCTAATTTTGAAGTTACAAGTTACTAAAGGGAATTCTGCACAAGGAGGACCGGCCCAGTCTTCTCTCAACAAACCTACACCTCCTCCTTCAGAGTGGCAACAGGTGGCAGAGCCTCCTGCTCTGCCATCAATTCATTCGACTAATACTATTGAGAGGTCTACTGAGGCAACAGAAGAGGCTTCAGCTGTTGAAGACGAAGGTTGGTTTCTCGTACTATGGCATAATGTACTCATCCTGTCTTCTCAGGACTGTGCATTCTTTTTTGAGGGACCTCATTGTAGTGATGCTTTCATGATTTTCCTTTTTGAACTTTTCACAGTTGAAGTCAAGTCTGTATATGTCAAAAATGTACCTACAACAATGGCTGCTTATGAAATTGAGGAGGAATTCAAAAAGTTCGGTAAACTAAAGCCTGATGCTGTTGCCATTAGAACGCGAAAGGTTTGTTCTCTCTTCTTTCTTTTGCCCTATACTCCTGAATCTAGATTTTTTTTTGAAAATGGTAATTGTTTCTATTATCTGTAAAACAGCACAATCTTGAATTTTGATTATGTCAATATTAAGTTCATCTGGAATTTGATGTGATGCAGGACATTGATGTATGCTATGCATTTGTTGAATTTGAAGATGTGACTGGGGTTCAGAATGCAATTGAGGTTTGAACTAACATTTCAAAATTTTGAGCCATCTAATTGTACTTTTTGCGTTAAAGTTTCAATGCAATTGAGGTTTGAACTAACATCCTATGTTTTTGTTATTTGAGTAATTGAGAATCGTGGTATATATTTTATGAATGAGGTCAAATAAATTGGCACAAATTCAATGTATTACATGTGAAGTAAAGTGGGAGTTGTGAATAATGTGCTTTTGTTTTTTATTTTTCTCGCCTTCATTTCATTGTTAGTAATTCCTTCAACTAAGACCAGTAACTGCATTTACATTTAGAATAGATACTGACATCTACAAAAACTTTGTTGCAGGCATCTACTGTTCAGATTGGTGGACACCAATTGTACATTGAAGGGAGGAGACCGAACAGAAACAACTTAATTCGAGGAAGTAAGTAGCTTTATCTTCTCATTTTTATTTTTTTTGAACTTGGTAACTTTAGCTTTATCTTCTCAATTGTTGGTCAATAAATAATCTACTGCATTTCTCATTCACGAAAACCAGCATATCTTCAAGCTATAAATTCTTTCTCGTTGTTTTCTAAGATTTTCTAAGCATAATATTTTTCTACTAGGTGATCACTGGGCACAAAGGTTTTCATGGCACTTTTCTATAATCCAAAAAATGGTTACCTTATCTAATTAAATATCTTGTTGCAGCTAGATTAAAGTGTAAGCTGGACACCTTTTCTACTTTTGTTTTGTCACTGTGATGTCATCGACTTTGATTCCCTACTTGATGGAAGATAAGGGATGTAAAAGAGGAGTGGATCAACCAAACAATCCTCATAACTTACTCTTCCTTTCTTGGAGGAAATTTTAACTCTGGAGAGAACTGTATTCTCATAAATAATTCAGTATAAAGAATTCAGTATTCTCATAAAGAATTCAGTATAAAATGAATAGGGAACATTGCTACTTTCTTGGATTTTCTTGCCATACCATTTTCAAGATGAATCATGAAAAGCAGGAAGTAGAGAATAACAATATGCTCAGTGGGGACTATAAATACACTAGTTGACTTGCATTCTTGTCGGGCTGCAACTGATGTAAATATTTGGCTCCCACATCTTGACCTTGGTATTAGTCTCAAAATAAATCATTATTTACGTAATTTACTTAGGACCTCATTGATTTATAGTAAGTAGCAGTGGCCTTTTTTAATACTTCCAAGTAATTAAGGTTTATTATTTGATTCCTGTGTTAATAGCCAAAATAGAACTGTTTAATAATCATTTTGCTAAGCCTGATACTTGTCTGAAAGCTTACTGCTTCATACTTTTCATAACTTTATTAACTTAAACTTGAAGTCCTGAAAAATTATATTGCTTTGATTCCTAGAAATGTTGAGATTCATTTGGTTTGTCTTTAAAATGTGGACACAGGAGGAAGGGGTAGAGGCAGAGTTAGCTACTCCATGGATGGAAGAGGGCGCTATGGTGGCCGTGGTTTTGGAAGAGGTGGTCAAGATGGAGGTGACCGTGACTATGGTAGATCAAGAGGAAATGGTTACTACAGACAAGCTTCCCGGCAAGACAGAGCTTACTCTAGCAATCAGCAAAGCTTGAAAAATGAGCAGAACACATGGGAATAAGCTGAAGTTGAATTTATGAAGGACAGGCAATACCCTCAGTACAGGCCATGTTGCAAACAGCTTTTTTGTCTTCATAGTTCTCCAAAGCATTAGTATACTTTGAGAAGCATCAAAATTTAGATTTGTGGAAGGAAGCATCCCAAATACATATAATTTTTTGGCAGAAATAGCAAGTGTTGCTTTTCCGTACATGAATAGACTTACTGAAAAAGATTATTAATGCAGTTTTGGCCTGCTAATTGTTGCGGAAGTTTCTCATGTGATCTTTTCCCTTTTAACTGATTGATCTGCATTACGTGCTCTCACCAGCATGAACCTCTCCAGTCTCATCACAATCTGTAAACAGGGACATCAATGAGGGCGGTGTGGGTTGTTCTGCTGGTGTGTTGTGGGTTAAATAATGTGCTACTGTTGAAGCACCTGGGGAGGTTGATGTTTTGGCTTCTTGAAGCACTGCTGCTGTACTTTTTCTCCAATTTTGAATGGATTTTGGGAGGGCTACTTGTTCAAAGATTTCATTTGTCAGCAGTTGCATTGGCCATTAAGAGGCATTGTGTGTCTGTTTTTTTTACATTTAAGATTCTACCAAAGATGATTCTTGATTCTCAATCCAATTTCATTGATTACTAGATCATTCTGTTGTCTATCCTCACTAAACCTCATTCTTAAGACATAAAACTTTGCATGTCAAACTAAGAGGAATTCTTTCTTGATTCTCAATCCAATTTCATTGATTACTAGATCATTCTGTTGTCTATCCTCACTAAACCTCATTCTTAAGAC
>JAOTQR010000109.1:23827706-23857232 GCA_025774065.1 Solanum ossicruentum | reverse complement strand
CTTCATTCTTCCATCATATATATATCACACACATACAGGATTATAAAATGTATTTAATTTACATATTTTTTTCTTTTTAGTATTTTTTGAAAAGTTTTATAATCATGTACCAATATATATAACTTCATTTCGTCCACAAATGATCACATTTTTGCTTAGAATAATGTTGTCTGATTGAACTTTCAAAGATATTGATTAATGAATATGATGGATTTAATTATAAGCTGATTAATGATATTTATGTATTAATTTAGACAGTTGATGTATTTTTTTGGTATTAGGTACGTCGTCCATCAGGGCGACCTCAGGGGATATTGAACATTGGTGTTGCATTACTAGATAGTACCATGAGAAGTATGCCATTGTACACTGAATTAAACAAGTCAGCTGTTGGATATCGCGATTTGATGGAAGAAGAACAGCTCCCTCACCATCACCATCACCATCACCATCACAACCAGGATGAAAAAACCATCAATGTGACTACTATAAAACCAATATTGCTACGAACAAAGAGTGAACGTAGCGAACGCGTCAAATTCGACGATGATGTTAATGTTGCAAAACCTTCAAAAAAGAAGAATAATTATGACAAAGAAAGCTCAATTCTCAGTATTTCTTTGGAGCCTCCACCACAAATGTTGATGAAAAAGAAAGGTAAAGCAAGTTCTGTGATTAGTGGTGCTGAATTACAAGAAAAAACAAAGCCCAAGGGTAAAAAAGGAAAAGCAGGTTCAGTTCTTAGTGATTCAATTGTGAGCAAAGAGTCATCTATGTATAATAATAATGGGCCCAAAGAAGATAAGCCCAAACTCAAACTTATAGCTTTAGAGGTTGAAAAGCCCACAAATGAAAAGAAGGAGCCATTAACAACTAAGGTAGTTGATGAAAAATCTCTCACAAAGCCCAATGGTGAAAAACAAGTTGATGAGCCCATAACAGTTATTGGAAAACCCATTCAAAATTACAATGGATATGAGTTTGGAGGCCCAAAATGTGGAAAATTTGTATTTGGGGGCCCAATCAAGGGAAACGCTCATAACTGGACTGACTCAGAAATTGGGCCTTCAGCATCGGAGGTCGCGGCAGCTGTGGCTGAAAAAAGATATCCGTTGGATGATCAAAAGAGCTCAGTATTGGATGGTTGGAGTTTGGACGAGAGCGTTGAGGGGCTCAGGTCCAAACTCGAGAGGTGGAGGACGGAGCTACCACCAGTATACAACCGCGGCCAGGCCTCGAGCAGCTACCACTCGAGGAGGCAGACACGTGGATCAAGTGGATTATTTTCTTGTTTTGGTAACATAATGGGGTATGAATGCCAATGCATTTGTGGTAAGCCTCAAAAGAAATATAACACAAGGTTCTATAGCCCATCAGTTGGCAGCAAATCATTGTTTTGAGAAAAGCCCAAGCCCAGGTCATATTTTTCGACGGCCCAATTAACCCCAGGTCATTAATTATTATGTCACTTTTGCAATTTACTTATTTGTTATTCGTAATCAGTGACAAGATTCAGAATTTGAAATCAATGCAAGTCGATACTATCATACAATGAATTTCAAACGTAACATAAATATATTTGTTTTATATATGTTTTTATTGCTAAATATTGAATTTTATTTTTGAATTAGTATTTTTTGTTGATTAAATTTCATGAGGTTCAACTATTTTAGAATGATTAATGTATAGCATGTTGATAGATATAAATTACGTATCTAAAGTCATTACTTAAAAGTTGTTCCATGAGTTTCAAGTCGTATGTGTTCGTTCGACTTTTTAAATTCAAATATGTAAGTGTTGTCTATTTAAAAAATTTCACGTTCACAAAATAGAAGTTGTGGAAATGAGAATGTTGTAATGAATGGCGTCCATACTAGGAAAGATAAGTTTAGAAATGAATATATCCAAGACTATGGTGGGGTGACCCCATGGAGGACGAGATGGGACAGTAAGACTCATGATATGGTTTGGATTTGTAGAGACAAGATACACGGATGCCCCAACACAGAGGTGAAAGAGGTTTGCTATGGATGGTGTCACGAGTGATAGAGGTAGGTCAAAAAAATATTGAAGATAAATAATTAGATAAGACATATAACAATTCAGCTTAGGACATGACCTTATATAAAGGATGTGCAAGACACTTAGACACACGTTAGGGTGGAAAAGTAAGCAGTAAAACGTTGTCTTACTTATCTTTCCATACTTATGATCCTTCAATATCCATTATTATCTATTATTTCTATATATTATATATTTTGATTACCGTATTAGTTTGTTGTGGTTATATTTTTTTTTCAAAATGCTTTGATATGTTTTTGTAGTATTTTGCCATAACGTTCTCTTTTCTGCTATTCTTTTTCTCGACTTGCTTTGAATATTTTTTCCTTGTGCTGAGAGTTCTTTTTTAGTTTCTCACTCTATGTCCGGTACTAACATTAGAGCCTGACTAAATTTGAACTCGTGTCGAAAAGTCCCACATTGGGGTAAAGCACTCCCTAACAAAAGTGACTCCGTACTCATCAGGGAGTACTCGAACCCGAAACCTCTAGTTAAGGATAAAGAAATACTTACCACTTCATCACAATCTTTATTGGTTATGCTAAGAGTTTATTAAAAACCTCTCTACCTCTCAAGGCCACAATCGCAAAAAAATATTTAGTGACAACAAATTTTTCTTTTGTTGATGCAAATTAAAAATATTAATTAGTGATAGAATTAATTTCATTGCATATATCCACTGTTCCACGATCTTTAGCGACCTATAAAAAGTGTTGGCTATAAATATTTATATTTTTATTGTCGCTAAATAAAACATAGCAACAATTATATTATATCCTCTAAATAATTATCATTAATTATTGAAAACAATCTCTCTACCTTCCAAGGTCACAACAACTCTAAAAAACATTTAGTGATAACTAATTTTTCTTTTATTGATGCAAATTAAGAAACTTAATTAGCGATACAATTAATTTCATTGCATATATCCATAGTTCTACAGTCTTTAGCGACATATATAAAAAGTGTTGATTTTAAATATCTATATGTTTATTGTCGCTAAATAAAATATAGCAACAATCATATTGTATCCTCTAAATAATTATCATCAAATCATTTATTTGTTGTATAAAGGTAAGGTATATATATGTAATTATACCGTCTTCAGATTCAAATATAAAATTACACTGAATATATTATTATTGTCATTACATATAACAGACAAGATTACGATATAATAAAGTCTACTTCATTATCAAATTTAGATTAATTAAAGATATCACATAAATTAAATCCAAGGGAATAACTCACCATATATTATTCATCTTTTGAAATTAAAAACATTCCTTAATGTTGCTAAAAGAATAGGCAAAAAAAGGTTTGTGAATGCTAAACAAAAGTATTATTTCTATTAATACAAAAAAAAAAAAGATTTTTAAAATGTGAAAATAAAAAGAAAAGAAAGAAGGCGTGGAGACAGAATGATGGTTCGTATCTCAAATTTCAGCTCTCGAATTATGAGGAATATCCTCCTCCTTCCATTTGGGTCCCTTTGTTTTCTCAACTACACTTTTTTTATTCTTTTGTTTTTTGAAAAATTATAAAAAAAAAAAAGAAAATTAGGAAAAGAAATTCATCTTTTATCTTTATTAGTTATTGTTCAACAACAACAACATTACCGTATTGCCTCAAAGGATCTCGTTCATTGCGGAGTAAGGGCGGGTTGGATGTACGCAGCCTGACTCCTATGTTTAAAACATAGATTGACTGATTCCGGATGTCCCATGATGAGCGTCGAAAGTTGTATTGACTAACTGCTATTTCACAATTGAAAGAAGCGCAAACAGTTTAAAGAGCCATTTTGCTTTATTTCATCATACCCCAAAGCCAAAAAATAGTAAATCTTTGACTCCATCCGGCTTTGGTTCAAAAAGAATAAATAATCTTTTAAAAAAATAGTCTAATTTGATTTTATTTGATATGAAATTTTAAAAAAATAAAGAAGACTTATCGATTTTGTAATTGTAATTTAAAATTATGTCAAATATATCAAAATGTTCTTTAATCTTGTGGTCTTAAACATATCACATGAAAAATTAAAATAAAAATATTGTCAAAAAGAGAAAAAAATCATCTTTTTGAATCAGACTAAAACAAAAAGTAGAGAAAGTATTTCTTTTACTATCCATCAGTCGAGCAAGGACAAAAGATAAAAGTCTTCCTTAGTAATCCAAAGAGTCATCACTCAATTAATAAAAATTACTCCAAAGATAAAAGGTTGATGTTAATTTTGATTATCAAACGATTCATATATACTGAGGCAAACCTCAATGTCATTTCTTTACCAACTGAGATTGTAATATGTTCTAAGAGTTGAGTTATTCATTCATTAAATCAATATATAAGTTAAATCTAAATCATCGTGAGACAATTAGATCTGTATCAGATATAATACTTATATTTTTGTAAAATAATCTAGATGACCTTAATCAAAAGAAATTACACATTTACACTACATATATAGATAGATAATTTCTTGTTATAGTAACTAAAATAGATATCTGCCAATTTGTGAAACAAAATGGAATGGTATATAATGAAGTTTTTGTGCTAAAGTGAAGTTGATGTTGAAAGAGAATATTGTTATATATTCCTTTAAAACAGCTTTGGTTTGTTTGGCTCCTATTTGAAGAATAATTCTTCTTTCCATTAAAGGTTAAACAAAACGCAATAGACTAAATAGTGCACGTACTACATTAATTAAGATTTCTAATATTACATTCAAAATCTAGCTCGATTACATAAAAACAGGTACTTTCTCTATATCATATTAATTGAATTTTTAAGATAATTCATGCAGATTAAGAAATATATTTTAAGACAAAATTTTAATCGAATTTTTCACACTACCTTTTGTTTATTCTTAAGTCATTAATTTAAAAAGATTTAAAATATGACTAGTAAATTAGTAATAATAGTAGAAGTTGAGGATGCCTCTTAGAATTCCAACAACCATTTTTTCCAACAAGCATATATTAATTTTTTGATTTTACGTAAATTTTAAATTGTTCTATTTTTCTACTAATTGTTTGTATATGGAACCAAAATTTTCAAATGAAAATTTCAATATAACATGTACTCCTCAAAATTCAATAATAAAAAATTTTTTCTTTAAAACTTTAAAAAATTTAGAAGGAATCAAAATTCTAATATGTTGAAACTGAAAAAGAAATTAAGAAATATAAACAACCCTTTATGGAAATAGACTCATAAAGATAATTAAATATGAATCATAAATAACTTTGTAAAGAGTGTAATTTAATTTTTTTAAAAAAATTTAATTTTATTAAAGGGAAGGGTAATAGTGAAACAAATTTCAAATATCTATCTTGAAATTTGAATAATTCAAATAATTTAAACAATAAAAAATTTTTTAAAAATTTAGTTACATTGAGACAGAGGGAGTATCAAAATTCAAATAATTACTGATCGAAGCTATGAAAACTTGAAAACTGCTTTTTCAAGTTACAATAGTGAAAGAGTATCCGTCTTTATTTATTTATTTATTTCTCACACGGTGTTCGATATCCACATTAGATTCTGATAATATTTTGATTTGTGTCGCATAAGGTCTCATTTTGAGATGAAACAATCCCCACCAAGGATTTTTTTCATTCCAAGATCTCGAATTTCCTACCAGTGTCCTGTACACATTGGAATCTAACTATATCCGGACTCGTACTATCTAAACATCCCATACCAAGAATTTTTTAATTCACAAGACTTGAACTCGAGAACTCGAGACAAACTTCATCACAACCTTTGTTGTTGGGATCTATCCTCAACTCAACCTTTTACGAAATCATTATATTTAAAAATCATAAATTTTAGAATTCCAAAAATATTACCAACATTATTAAAATCACAAATTTAAACATAAAAACACAGCACAAATGTTTTTGTTGGTATGACTGGGTGCTAAGTCCCAAGCTGTCTGAGACTATCAGCTAAACTGAACAGGAAAAGGTGGGTCCCACAAATAAGCCTTCCCTGTCAGCCGCGCTCCTTGTCGGCTTACATGGCATTACGACGTGCTATAAGTCACGTGACTTCGGGCCCCGCTTTGTCGGATTGTCCCTATGATAAGACAAGTTTTCGCCTTTTTGGATTCTTCTTACATTATCCATTCAACAATTTCTCGTATCTCACGATATTAAGTTAAAAGAAAAAAAAAGTGTTTTACGTTTTTTACATTCGAAATTGATGGACGTATTGGAACACAACTAATTTAGATTTGTGTTGCGTTAGAGTATCAATTTTTAATTAAAAAAATTTATATTTAAAATTCAAATTCAAAATCTCTAATTATGAAAAGAGTGGTCTGAGTCAACAACAACAGCATATCCAGTGATCTTCCACAAGTGAGGTCAAGTAGTCTGAATCACTATATCACATTTTTTGATGGTGTTTTACTTTTATATATTGACTATTCCTCTATTTGCATGAAATTTTTAAAAAGAAATATCTTTTAAAAAATTTATGACTCTAAATTGAAATTATATTAAATATATAAAAGTATTTTTAGATTTTGTGAAATTAAAAATATTATATGAAGAATTAAAATTAAAATATTATTCAAAAAAAGTTTTTTTTCAAATAAATAAAATAAAAAATAGATTATTTTTTGTAAATGGAGAAAGTATATTATTCTCATATTTTCGTTTTATAGTAACTTTTTTGAGCTTAAAGATTGAACTAGAGGAACCTATTTAATTTGGTTAGACAAGAATAATATTGTAAGGATAGAAAGAATAATGGTATTTAGATGAAAACGCATGATTTATTATTTGAAAAAATTGTTTCTTGAAACAGAAAACTAATCTATATTAGGTTCTTGCAAATTGACTCAAAATGTTCTCTAACACAAAATGTGTTTAATATGGAAAAAAAATCAATGATACAATGAGATTATTGGCATATTTTCACCGTTAATTAGAAATTTTAAGTTTGAACTTAAAAAATTCTGTTAAAAGCAAATTAATATTGCAACAAATGAATTCGAATTTAATCGAGCCTTAATAATCACTATATGAAAATTTTGAAAAAAATATTGTCAAAACAAAAAATTCTCAAGAAAGTTTGTTCTATGTGAAATTGCCTTGAAATTTAGTTGATATAAAGTTGATTTTTACTATAATATGTTATATTATTTTATAACGTTATTTTTTCAACTCTGCCTTGATTTCTTTTTTTTTATTATTGAATTCACAAAAAATAATATTTTTATTTCAAAAAAGTAAATTAAAATCCTTATATCTTATAATATTTATATTTGATTTGTGAAATCATACTGAATATATTATTATAGTATATTTAGTCTATATGAGAAATGCAATACAATTATTGATCATTTTAAACTATTGTTTGCTCATCAGAGCTACGATTACTATTCACTTATTTAATTTATCTTACTAATTAATTATTCTTTTTGTCCTCTCATAGCCCCCTAATATTATGTTATTTTTTTCAATCTTCTAATAAAATAACGAAATTAATCTAATTGTGGCCCCAATTTGGGATTCTTGATCCCTGAAATTTTGGACTTCTAGGATTGTAGACCTAACTAGTATATTGCTAGTATCATATTCCTATTTTTTTTTTAATTTATCGATAGCAATAAAATAATTAATAGAGCAAAGAGAAAAGCCAAAAAAATTATAACAAAAATAATAATTCTTGAGAACTCAGTATCATTGCTACTTTTGATTTTACAACAAAAGATTCAATTCCACTAGTTAAATAAATTAAATAAAAAATCTTATTCTTTTTCCTTATTTAGAACCTCCTTACCTTCTCATAGAAATTATTCCTGTCAATTTACTATATTATTTGTTTTTTATTTCTTTTACATTTTGAACATGCACTATTTAAAATAATTAAAAGTCTTAGAGTGTGTTTTGTACGAAGAAAAATATTCCATAAAAATAACTAAATGAGAATGTTATTTATGTATTTTTTTTATAGTTTTATTAAGTGATTATTTTCCTTATTTTTTGAGAAAACCATTCCCATAAACGCTTTTGAAATTCTAACCAAATACAAATAATTCTTTAATATTAATAAAATTATTTTTCAAAAATAAATAATCAAAAAAAATATTCTTTTTCAAAAGTATTTTTTAAATAGACATTTTGAATAAAATATACCTTTAAAAATAACTAAAAAAATAAATTGGCCTAACTAAATGCAAGGAAATCATTTTACTTCTCTCCTCTATATTAGACAGACGAGAGAGATAAAAACATAGGGTAAAAGCATGGAGAATCAAAGAAAAAAAAATTGAACTATTAATATTAGCAGCCTATGTTTTTTTTGGAAAAATTATATTGTATAGTCGTTCATCAAATTAAAAATCAATAAATTAATATTTAATATAAAATAGTATAATTTATGTTATATTTAACTATTTAATATAATTATCCTAAACGATCACTCAAATTCGTTACTTGCCTATACAGTGGTGGAGTCGCATGGTGATCAAGGGTTTATCTGAACTCCTTTTCATAGAAAAATTATACTTACTATTTTTATGTGATAAAAAATAATTTTTACATATATCTGATAGATGTCGAACCTCCTCCAATTAATTTATGTATCCATTTCTCAAAATTTTAAACCGTCTTAAAGAAAATTTGGAAAAATTTAAATCCACCACAGTGCCCTATGTTTTTTTCCTAGTAAAAGGGGTCAAGCTTTAGACACTAACCATGTATTTAGATGCTAAAGGTGACAACTAAGCTTGATTAAGATTTTGTAAATCTTTGTTTGTTTGAGTAATGACAGGTGCTTAGTTAAGATTCTTAGGCAAAAGTCTTCTAGATTATCTTCATTAGTCTTCATCATGAATATGACACTTTGTCTTTCTTTTTTCCTTCCATCCCCTTTCTATCTTTCTTCCTTTTTTTGCCTTTACCAATTTTCTGTTCTTTTTGCTTTTGGTGGTTTTTTCAAAAAAGATAATTAAATAGAATATGATAACGTTAAATAAAAACATGAATTAGAGATCATAGGATAAAGTAAAAAGTTAATAGGTAATTAAATGTTATTTTACATTAGACTTGATGATATCAAGTAGTTTTTGACTTTTTTTATTTGTTATTGTACGTTGTTTATTATGTATGTTGAGGCAATAACAATATTAATTACGTTGATATTCCTTACATATATGTTTGGCACTGTTTTTTATTAATTGTCAAGTTTTTCCAATATTATTTTTGCTTTTCATTATCGTTTTATTTTACTTTACTTGAACTAAGAGTTTTTTTGAAAATAATCTCTTTACTTTTATGAAATATAATAAGATCTGCGTACATTCTATCATACTAACTAATTTTATAGAATTTCACGTAATATGTTGTTATATACATCTCTTTTGATATTATGAGAATTGTTGAATGATATAAAATTACCATTTAAATTTTGTATATGTTAGATGATGGTCTAATATCTTATCAGTATAAAAAACTATATTTGTACAATTTTTAAAAATAAAGATAAGTTTAAATGGTGATCTAAAAACAGATACCAAAATCAATTAATCCAAAATCTCTAAATTTTTAAATTTTATTCATCCCACTATATCTCGTAACGATAAGTTTGACATTTTGACTCTTACTGTCCTCTACTTTGATTTCCCTCCAAGAGAGAACTTTTTTCAAGATCCACAATTAGAAATCATTTGGTGTAAGGGATAAATGAAAAGAATCTCGGAATAAAATTTTATCCCTCCGTAAATATTCGTTTGGTTGGCTTAGAAGGGATAACTTATCCCGGAACTAATAATTAGTCTCAAAATAAGTTATCCATTTAAGGGATGGTATAATAGTCCCATGAAAAATTGTCATGGGATAAATTTATAAAATGACAAATGTACCCTTCCCTTTTATCACTTTTTATACCATTTTTTTTTATATATATCTACATTATTTTTGATACAATATATAATAATATTCAAAACCTTCACTCCTTATTTTTATAATACTTCTTTATTTTTTTCTATTAAAAAATTACACTATATAATATAGTTTTTATTGACTAATTATTATGTTTTTTATATTTTAATTTTTCATAAATCCTTTTTTACTTTAACAAACTTAAAAATGCAAGTTCTATTTGTAAATTAATTTTTCTAAAAAAGTTTTATTTTAAATGCATACGATACTATTATGGAAATGTACACCTAAAAATATTTAAGCTAAATAAGATGAGAGATTTATTTTAAAAAACGAATATTGAATAACTACAGTTAGCAAAGAAAATACATTAAAAACTAATAAAGTGAAGGGTACTTTTGTAAATAAGCATAATATTCTTAAAATTTATCCAACACATCAGACACTCAACAAAAAATAACCTTAACATAACTTATCCCATCGTTACTAATCCCAACATAATTTATACCATCATAACTTATCCCATCATAACTTATATTCAAACCAATCGACCTCTTAATGAAAATAAAGGTTGAATATGGAATTAAAGTCACTTAGAAAAAAAAATCAATATATTTAAAATTCTACTCTTGTACTATAAGTTATTACTACTATATAAGATAATTTTACCTAATTAAAAAAAGTTAAGTGCTTTTGTTCAAGACTAATAATAGGTCATTTGACATATTGTGGCAGACATTAATGGCCCTTCAAAAAGATTCTTTGTTATCCTAAAGAAAATTGATACAATCAAACCATGTAAAGTGATTTTTCTTCTTCTTTTGTTTTCATGGATGTTAAATAATTTTGTTAGACAATTTTTCTAATATCTCTAAATTTTACTTTTTTTTTTGGGCACAAAAGTAATAATTTAAGTTATATATATTGAAAGTAAATATTTTAAATATAAACTCAAACACTTGAGTTATATCAATCTGGAGTAATAAGATTGAGCTTCATTTATAACAGTAATAACATATTCATTATATTCTTATAGCGATAAAAATAGAAAATTTTTTACCTTACATGCCATAAAGGTGAAAAAAAATAAAAACTTAATAAATAATTTCTGTAAATTAAAAATATTCCTTCTCATTTACCCTTAAATTAGCTGTCCTGCTTTGCATGCATGAGACAAAGAATGATTAGTTGAAAGGAAAATCATGTAGTAGATGCATGTTTAATAATTAATTATAGTTTCTAACACTAAAATTTCCCTAAATATATCTGATTTCTTTTAATAAGAAGATTGTTTTTCAATTATAAATCCTATTATGAGTGACAAGGGTGTAAAAATCGATTTAATCGATAAATCGAATAAATAAATAGTATATATTAGTTTGTTAGTATTAGATTATTGGATTAACAATTTTGTAAAATTTTTTTTTGGATTATCGATTTGATTTTTGATTTATGATTTTTATTAATTGTTAATTGATAATCTAGCGTTTTTATTATATTTTACTATCAACGACACTCTTAGTGTTAAAAAATTACATAAAATAAAATTTATTTATTTATTTTTACTTATCATATTTAAATTTCACACACTGAATTACTTTATCACACTATTTTCATTAATTGATGTTTAATATTAAATATTGAAATAAATTGAGGAATAAATAATTAATGTTAAGAATAAAATATTAAAAAAATTCATTTAGTATGCTAACAATAATAAATAAAAATAAAAATTTATTTTTAAAATAACAAATAAGCAAAAAAATAAAGAAAATACTCACTCTTTCACTTTTAGTTGTCATTATTTTGCTTTTTTAGGTCAACTTGACTAAACTTTAAAGTTAATTGAATATTTCAAATATAATATTTAGATGGTTGAAAACTATACAAAAAAGTTATAAATTGTAATTCATTTCATTTTAATACATGAAAAAATATATCTTACAATATTGGTATTTGCTTTCGATAAAGTGAAATAGTGACAAGTAAAAATGAACGAAGAGAGTACTATTTATCAGGAAACAACCTTTCTAGATTTTTAAGATAGTAATAAGATCTGCATATATTCTATTTTCCTCAAATCCCACTTATTAAATTTTATTAAATATATTATTATTATAATAAAGATTAAAAAATATAAAACTGAGTGGATAATATATTTTGTAAAGTTTATTTTAGACATTTGCAAAACTCAAGAAATACAAAATGATTCCCATACTAATTTTTGTTTCCTAACATTTGGACAAAAGAGGTGCAAAAGGGCACAAAGTATTAGTAATAGCAAAAGCAAGCATGGCAAAACTAAAAGAATCATGAGTTTTAAGAAATTGAAATGACTGAATGTTTTTGACATAGATTATAGTGGAGTGATAAGTACTCTTTTATTTTTAATATAAGATTTTGGATTCAAATTTTTTGGGTATAGAATTGTCTTTGTTAGAAAATGTTTTACCTTTAATATAAATTTTTTTTAATATGAATCCAAATTTAATCGGACTCCAAATATAAATATCAAACACCGAACACGAGAAAAAAAAAGAAATGAATGAATCTTGATGAAGAAGAATTTCATCTCTTTGAAGTACAGTGCTTGGTGCACTACCAGACATATGGGTCCCATAATCATCACTATCTCCACCATTTACCCCTATCCCCGCCCCCAACCCCGCACTATACATCCCCTGAAACCCCTTTTTACTCTCTACACATTTTCTTGAAATTTACTTACAGATTCATGAAACCCCATTTCATGGAACCAACTCTTGGGCTACTTGATACTGGTGAAAAAGGTTCAAAAATGGAGAAAGATTACAATATGGGCATGTGTCCTGAGGAAGATGAAACAGAGCTTGAGTTGGGGTTAGGCCTTAGCCTTAACAGTGGAGGTGGGGGTGGTGGTGGGGTGGGGGGAAAGACTAAGAAGTCACCATGGGGTGAGTATGGTAGGATTTTAACTGCTAAAGATTTTCCTAATGGATTCTCAGCTAAGAGATCCATTAATGGTGGTGGTGTTTCTGGTACTAAAAGAGCTGCTGATTTTGCTGGTTCTACAACTGAGGCTGGATCTCCACCTACTGGTGCAAGGTTAGAATTTCATATTTTTTTCATAAAAATGTGATCTTTTCTCTAAATTTTGTATTTTTTTGCATTTATTTCATGTTTAGCCATGGTGGTATTTTTAGTTTACTCAAGAAATTGTTCTCTCAAAGGGGACTAAATGATTTTAGGTTCTTATGATGTAAAGTTCATTTTTTTTCCTAGGATATTTGTCATGTGTTCCTTGAATTTATTTTTGCTTTTGTGAATTCCTAAAGCAAAGTTCTTCACTTTGATATTAGAATTTTTAGATTAATTTCATGTCTACTCATGAAGCTATGTTTAGCTTACTCAAGAAATTGTGCATCTAAGAAGGATTCTAATGATCTTGGTCTTTTCTGCTTATGGATTTTTGATTTTTGAGTAGAGGGCTCTTAGAAAATAGTCTCTTTATGGGTATATTTCACCTCACTGGTGGAATTCTATGGGTATGTTTTTGTTGTTGTTGATGATGAGTACTTAAGGAAAATTATTTCCTTTAATAATACAATTTTATTTACATTAGTTTCATGTTTATCTGTGAAGGTATTTAGTTTACCCAAGAATAAATTTTTACTTTTGTTTCTTGGATTTTTATTGTTGAGTATATATTCCTTTGTATTGGTTTTAGCTTTTGATTTTGATGAGTCAATTTAGTTTATATTTGATTACTGGCTGTTTATTTTGTTTATCTCATTACCTTTAAATCTTTAATCTAAAAATCTGCCAAAAAAGTTGCTTTTGGTTGCCCTGTCATTATGATAATCTATCATTATATTCCCTCTTATACAGTAATCCTTCTTTTAATGCAACTTTGTTAATTTTTGCTACACTTTCTAGAAAAGAAAAAAGCATTTTTTGTAAAAGTACTCTTTTCTTTTGACTTGTTCAAGTTAACTTAGAATCAGCTATACAGTTCATAAATTTGGCTTCTTGATGGATGATAAGAGTATATAATTGATGATTCATTTGATTTCGATTTTCTGGAAGCAGTCAGGTTGTGGGTTGGCCACCCATAAGGGCATACAGAATGAACAGCTTGGTTAATCAATCAAAGGTTCTTAATACTGATGAAGACAAGGGAGTTGGTGGGAACGATAAGAAGGAGCATTCGAAGAAGAAAATCAATCACGGCAACAGTAAGGATGATGCAGCTTCTGTTAAAGAAAAAGGGCATCTTGGTTTTGTTAAGGTGAATATGGATGGTTTGCCTATTGGAAGAAAGGTGGATTTGAATGCTCACACTTGCTATGAATCATTAGCCGAAACCTTGGAGGATATGTTCTTCAAATCAACCAAAAGTATGGATTCTGTTACAAAGTTTACTTCTTGTTTTGTTACGTCAATTGGCTCTAAAAAACTAGTTTGCTTGGCCTTTGGCTAAAAGGGCGTGGCGCACCCAATGTTTTATGGTAAAAAACAGGAAATTCTTAAGATTGGCTCTAAAATCTTATGGTTTGGATGAAAGATATGTTTTATATGTCATTGTTGGTAGAAATCGGAGCTGCTAAGTGACACGACTCGATTGTATGTTAGTGATGTTTTTTTTATGAAGGGATTGTTGATGTTCCATTTTTTAATGTTGTGTGAAATAGGTGGTGAAAAGGAGCAAGCAACTAAGTCTTTTAAGCTCTTGGATGGTTCATCTGAATTTGTGCTCACATATGAGGACAAAGAGGGAGATTGGATGCTCGTTGGAGATGTTCCATTTGGGTAAGAAATTCCCCTTAAATTACTACTTTCCGTCGTTGTAAAAAAACAAAAAAAAAGCCTAAGTTTGTATCAACCCACCCCCAACCAACCAACCAACTAACCAAAAAACAAAAAAAAAGAGAATATATTTGCAAACATGAGGTATTGATGATCTCAAGTGTATATCTTATGAACATGGTGCTTTTTGGTGGACCTAATTCATGAAAACCAATGATCATAACTTCATCTTCCAACAACCACCCCACCCTCAGGAAAAAGGAAGTACAAAAATGGAAACGAATAAAATAGTTGGCATAAAACTATCAACATTGAGTATAATGTAGTGCATTAGTAGCATAGAGAAACGCTGTCAACCTTGATGTGGTTAGAGAGATGTGATCCCTTCCACTCTTAAATAGAGGTCTTGGGTCCGAGTCTTAGAAATGAAGAAATACTTGGTAGGTGTGCTTTCTTGTAAATGGCCCCTACACATCGTTAAAAAGTAGCATAGAAGAAAGTATGGTGTACATTTCCGAAAATTCAACTTACTATCGCCTCTCCCCTTTCTAGTATTTTTTATATGTTCTAATACTTTCATGTCTTATAGGATGTTTCTCAACACTGTGAAAAGGCTTAGAATCATGAGGACTTCTGAAGCTAATGGACTTGGTATGCATACAGTACACACTTTCCAACGAACTCTACCTTTCCTTTTTGCTATGTTACCTTGACTATTCAAAAATGTTGTCGGATCCTCTGAAAGTAGTGCATTTTTGGAGAATCCTACCCAAGTGCGGCAACATTTTTGGAGAGTCCGAGCAACTGAGGCCTTCGTAATTTTGTTTCCTTGGCTCTAATACTAGATATTGGTTTATTTCAGCTCCAAGAATCCCTCAGAAGCAGGAAAGACACAACGGAAAACCAATCTAAATATGCTTTGGTGCAAGGAAAATGCATGGAAACAAAAAAGTATGGAAGAAACAAAAAGCATAACAGAAAATAGGGAAGTATTAAAAGAGTCAAGGGATATTGTTACTTTTTTTTCATGGTTGCATTTTTTGTTTTGCACCATTTTCTCTTCAAAAAGTGCCCCACTTTTTTGTGCTTTTATTTTTGGTCTAGGTCTCAAGCCCCTCATATAGTTGATACACCCAATGTTTTTGCCCCAAACCTACCTTTTTCATGATGTAAATATGGGAATGCTGTCTTCCTCTTTTTGTGTGTTTTGTGTTTGTTGCAAGAAATTCTATTTATTTATTTGTTTATTTTAATGTTGAGCAATCTCTTTTTGTTTGTTGGTATAGAGAGATATAGTGAATGCCCTTTAACTCAACAAAAAACATATAGAGTATAATTTCTTAAGTGGAGTCTGATAAGTACAGAGTATACATAGGAGGTTGTTCGCAATAGCCTTCCAAGGAGAGATGAAATAGACGGTACTAACGATAAAATAATAAGATAAACAGAGTGAAGGGGAGTCAATAATTGATAAGGTTGTTGTCATGTGATCAGGTCATAGGTTTAAACTATTGCGTATAATGGATTCTTGTGGTCGAGTTTTTCTTTGGATTCTGCGTATAGGAAAAATTTTAGTGTATCAAACTTATCTTAGAGCAAAAGGAACAATTAGATAATAATTCTCTTGTATAATATTCACTCTTATAACCTCTTTATCAACGATTAATGTATTGTGTCATATTTTGTTTAATCATCGTAAGTCAAAATTTTCTTGACCTCTCCAGAGGGAATGAGGAGTGGAGTTGAAGAGTGTCATTTTATCAAGAATTATTTGTCTCAATGTGTTTGCAACTTTTTCCCTCAGTAATTTTGTATTCCATCTGAATAAGCTCCTCTCTTACTAGTATACAGTTTTCATGTAAAATATTATTATTTCCTCCTACACAAAGTATGTTTTTAGTTTGTCTAATCACATAATTATTCAGATAAGGTCAGAATACTAAAAAACAAAACACACTATATATGTAACTTTATATTCTTATGATGAAATAATTCTGATTATGACTGATGTTGGTCATTCTAAACATAATTAATTCATTGATCAAGTGACAACTGTATTCCAATAGTCCTTGTGGAGTCCATGAGGAGAAAAAATAAGTATGGTAAAGTGGAAAGTCACGTGCTTGATGATACGAAATTGCGTCATATTCTGTTTAATTATTTCTTTTAATATTTTTTAGTTTATATTTACTCATTCATGTAAGCTCTAAATCCATTCCTGATAGGAATATCAATACTTCTCTGCACATGCTAAATCTATCACAATATCGCTTCTCTCATTTTGTCTGTCGATTGAGGTCACCACTAAGTATAATACTGATTATAAATATTTATTTGCATAGTGTTTCTAGGAGGTTCCTAACATAAAATATAATAAACCTCATACTCCTATCCATTATGTTTGTTCCTTTTTTCTCCACTTTTCCTAACAATAGGAACCCTACACAATGATGAAACTATCTGAGTTTACTCAGATCTCAGTCACCAACTATTGTGTTTGTCACTTCCAAATTATCTCAAAAAGATCATGAAAGTTACCTTCTAATGTGAGGCAAAACTGCAGACCACTTTCATTTGTGGCACCCAAAAAAAGACTCACCTAGGCAATAGTTACCTATACATCTATCATAACATAAAATAAAATTGAAAAATAAACTTGTGATGATTTACACAAATAGGATATTTTCATGCTACCATTTGAATTTTTGTCTAGTTTAGAAAGGTGGTGTAAAAATAAATTTGCGGTGAAGCTTTTGTACTACTCATGTGCAATAACAATATATTTAGTGAAATCTCACAGGTAGGGTATGGAGAGGATAAAATGTACGCAGACCTTGTCTCTATCTCATAGAGATAAAAAAGTTGTTTTCCAAAGATCCTTAATTCAAATATATCAACTCAAAAAACAGAAAGTACTAGATATTTACAAAAAAGACTAGAGGGGAAAACAATTGAAAACTTTCATCATATATTATTAAAAGTCGGAACATCCTTAACTTCAAAGTTGGAGTAAAAAAAATTTTAAAAATTATCTAATTGATAGTAAAAAAGTAATAATAATTGAGTCTTTTCTATTATTCTTAAAATCTCATAAAAATTGAGTTTTTTCAGATATTTCTAGCATTTCATAATAAATTAAGCCTTTTCAAATACTCCTAACATCTCATAATAAATTAACAGTCACTTTGGTGACTTTTTAACTCCTTTATTGAATTAGATAATGATGAAAAATCAGCATATTAGTAAGCATTGAAATTTATTTATTTCTTTTGAAGAGAACTCCTGAATTTCGATTGGTGTTGGAAGAAGGCGTCAACAAGAATCTGAAAATTCTATATCAGTTGTTTTCCATCTATATCAGTATGATTAAAGTCTTAAGAATGTTGTTTGTATTTTTTTCCTTTTGTGTTTATTTATTTGGTGTGTGTTTTCTATCTAATAGACATCTTTAATTTAATTTTCCCTGAAACTCTAATTGTCCTAAATCTATAATTTTTATTAGGCTCAGAGGCCACCTCTAACTTCTCCCGAAGGATCTCATTCCTAATCTTGTCACCCTTGATATGTCCATACATCCATCTTAACATTCTCATCTCCGCAACCTGCATCTTCTAAACATATGAATTTTTGACTTTTGACTGGTCAACATTCCACCCCATATAGCAAATACTGTCTAACTATTATTCTGTATAACTTACCTTTTAAGTTTAGATGTTATTTTCTTATCATGCGATACTCCAGAAATGATTCACACAATTCTAACATGTTATGAGAAAGAAGTCATGGAATTGGATCTCATTCCATCAACAACATATTTTCAAGTGTAATTGGTGCAAATAAACAGTACATAAGAAGTTATATTAAGACATTGATCTTTTAGATAAGGCTATTCACAAAACTCAGCATGTATTTTCCTTTCCAGCGGTACATAAATGTAACCACAACTAAGACAATTTGAGAAACCTGTAATATTATTTTAGACAATCTTGCAAATCAACATACAGAATGTTTAAGATCAAGCGCGTTTTAAGATGAATAATCAAGCATGTTACTGCAGAAACTGTCGAGGATCAGTAACGCGACCAGTTAATGCTGATGCTGCAGCTGTGTATGGAGATGCAAGGTAAATTTGACCTTCTTTATGGCCCATTCTCCCAGGAAAGTTTCTGTTTGTGGTTGAGACACAGACCTGAAAAAAATCGTCCGTTCAGCTCAATGTTATTCCACATTGCAACAGCGCGATAAAACTTTCATGTCTAGTATGCTGAAATGGTACCATATAGAGGAGTCAGGCCAGAAATTCTAACAGGGAGATTCGAGAAAAATGCAAGAATGGTGACTACTACAACTTTTTACTTCTAAAAAATGGTGAAACTTGCCTGAGGTTCATTCAACCGAGCATGAGTGTCTCTAGGTCCACCCATACAAGCACCACAACTAGGACTTGCTGGTGTATCACAGCCAGCATCCTCGAAAATCTGTGAACATGTTCTTCCGCCTGATTCTGGAACTGGAAGAGTATATAAATCCATCCAGACCTGAAACATTGCGAAGTTTTGTATCATATGGTACAACGTCATAACGTTCATGTTGGACAAAGGTGTGTCCGAATCTGACAGAACAATGGTTAAGAGCACAAACCTTCTGTGTAGCAGGGACGAGAAACGTTGGAACTTTGACCTTCTTTCCCTGCTTCAATGATGCAAAATTCTGTTAGCCACCAAAGATGTAACGAAACAAGAAATCTTAGTGACAAAATGGTGAAAAGAATTGGCTGCCCCTATAAAACTGGCATTTTTCCAGAAGTGCTGTTCAACTTATCGAAGATGGTATCAAAAGAGTCAGAGAAATATCACATCCCAGATATTCACCGAGAAGGCTAAGTGGACTAATATGAACAACGACCTATGATCCTTTCCTAACCAACTTACCTATAGTCTTAGTCAGAGTAACAGGACAAGTTTTGAATTGACATACAGTATAAGAATCATGCAATTACACTCAGACGCACTTGGCATTGAATACATTTCAGATCATGCTTTTTTATCACGATTAAGCCCTATCTTGTCAGCACAAAGACTGTCAATCACTGAGTCAGCATGGTTGTCATCACAACTACCTAACAACACATCATCAATCACAAAAACAGGTGGGTATCAATTTTTCAACAAAATTAGCATATGCCACAGATATCAGTGCTACTAGTATTACTTACACATCCTAAATGTGCCGGATTAAGAGAGAATAAATGTTATTAGGGAAAGAACACAGACAAGAAAACCCCGCGGACTCAAACATTGGGATAGATATAGGCCTTGGTTACTCAGACTTCGCCGAGGCCTATAAGAAAATGCTTATTTATACATTTTGGAAGCCTTGGGCATCAACAGCAAGTCAGGCATATCGATAAACAGGCGATTAAAGAAATTACATAAGACAAGTGCAACAGAATAGATATATATAAATTTCATACACAGTACACACTGCAATTTTGAGAAAGAGAGATCTTACTGATGCTAGAAAAACTTTGGCAGCAGCCATGAAGTCCTCCGTTTTCCCACCGGTACAAGATCCAATATATACTCTGTCAATCTGAACATCTTTGCATTCTCTTGCCAAAGCGCGATTACCAGGAGAATGAGGCTGAAGAGTACATAAAGAAAGAGGATATTTCAAGTAAGCTGATTGAAGATCATATGCACAAGCAAGACTTATGATGAATGTGTCAAAGTGTTATCAGCCAAACTATGACACACCTTTGCTACTAAGGGCTCCAACTTTGAAATGTCAAAATGGTACTCTGCAAGAAATCTGGAATATATAGAAATTAGAAATCACCTCATAAGTCATGAAAATATGCTAAGCAATTTCTTCAACAAACCCCTGACCTATAGGTCACACGGAGACCCTTTTACTATTGCTCCAAGTCTCTCCTTCAGGAGATCACAAGTAATGCTTACAGAAAAACACGAGTGGTTCTATACCAATGTCTTTTGTGTTGCATACCTGGCTTGCTCATCACTGTAGACAGGTTCATAATGAACAGTAGTCTTGTCCTGTGACCAAAAAACGCGAAAGATGTTCATTAGAAAGAGAAACTTGTCTTAGTTCACTCTACCAAGGAGCTGAAGAGAGTAACTAAGACATCTAGTCAATGTTGTTTTTATCATAAGCTAAACTGGAAATGTCACACTTACCTTAAGGTAGTCATAAGTTGTTTTATCAGCTGGAATAACGCCGTTCTTTCCACCAGCTTCAATAACCATATTGCATAACGTCATTCTCTCTTCCATCTTTAGAACATGTAAAACATAGAGATAGTAATAAGTCAGAACAATGTAACTCGGTTACTTCCAATAATAAGTCAACAGACTTACTGTTAAACTTTCAACAGCAGTACCGACAAACTCCATCGTCTTGTATGTTGCACCAGCTACAGAAATTTCTCCAATAACCTGAGATGTCATATTTACAATCATCCTTATTGTTGGATACAGTAAACCTCATGTATAAACAAGAGAAAAGTCTTGTTTTCTTCACTTTACATAAAGAAAGGCTAAGATTCTAGACTTCTTTTGAGATAAATGAAGCCCAATAATCATATACAAAGTGAAGTCCCAATTAGGCTAAATAGACAAATTAGTCTTTCCCAAACACAAATCTTTTACATTAGCATGTGATATTAAAAGTATAAAAGGGTAGTCCGTGCACTAAAGCTCCCGCAATGTGCACGGTACGGAGAAGGGTCCTACCACAAGGATCTATTGTACGCAACCTTACCTTGCATTTCTGCAAGAGGCTATTTCTAAGGCTTGATCCTCACGACCTCCTAGTCACATGTCAGTAACTTTACCAGTTACTCCAAGGTTCCCCTTCATATCTAACCATATAAACATACGAAAAACATATGAGTGTTCGTGCTCAGTAAGATTCTAAAAAGATATACATAGTACTTATATCGTGCGTGATGTACATATGTGCAGCAAGCGTGGCAGTTCCTAGTATTTCCGAAAAGGGAAAGGAAAGAAAATATTAAGAGGCTGTCTGAAGAACTCACTTGCAAAATCAAATCCTTAGCTAGTATGTAATTGGGAATTTCACCATCCAATACAAATCTGATTGTTGGAGGAACCTGTATTTCATAGTAGATATATGTGAGAGCCGCAGGGACCTGAACCATGGGAATCTATTTAGAATTTCAATGGGCTTGCCTCCTTAAATGATGAAAGATTTGAAAACTTTAGGTGGATAATATATCTCATACAAGTCAACGAGACACGGACATGTAATCTGTTAAGATACACACTATTTTGAGCCCATCTGCGCCTTCCCACCAAAGTGAAAAGCCATCATGTGCATGCATGAGATCCATATGCAAGTTCATGGAGTATATTATCATAACCATCCAAAGATAATGCTCCTCTAATTGCTAAAAGAGTGTTATGATCTAGGGGAAATCGAGCACAATTAAGAATTTCCATTTTCACCAGAAACAAAGCAGTAACATACCTTGAGCAAAATCTTTCCAGTACCGAGCACAAAACCAGCATCAGTATTTCCAATTCCAGATGCAAATTGCCCGAATGCTCCTGCAGTACATGTATGTGAGTCTGTACCTACCAAAACCTGCAGACCAACCAATAAAGTCAAATGAAGTACATCAAAAAAGGCAGGCCAGTGCACTAAGCTCCCACTATGCACGGGGTCTATGGAAGGGCCGGACCATAAGGGTCTATTATACACAACCTTACCCTACATTTCTGCAAGAGGCTGTTTCAACGACTCAAACCCGTGACTTCCTAGTAACATGGCAGTAACTTTAGTAGTTATGCCAAGGCTCCCCTTCAAAAATAAGTACATTGAAGGACAAGACATGTTAGGATTTTTGAATGTCTAGCACAAAATTCACCTCCCCCGGTCTGCAATGACCTTCTTGGGCAAGAGCAATGTGGCACACTCCTTTGTAATCTGGATTAGCCTGTCAACATATTCAGTCCACTATGTTTTAGAGACAGCAATAAAATGATACAAAAGCTCGTAGATACCCATAATATGTTGCAGATTCAATAGCTTACCTGGAAGTTTCCGAGGTCCTTAATGTCATAGAAGTACTTAAGATTTTGCTCATTGCAGAAGTCCCTCAGAGTATCCACATTACGATTTGCTCGTTCATCAGCTGTGAAAATGTAGTGATCGGGTATGACAACTACCTTTTCACGATCCCAGACCTAAGAATTTAAAGAAAACAAACAATCCCTGGCATTAGTAGAGAAATAGAAGTGCCCCAACAAGAAAATCAACCTCCGCTCAAGTGAAATTTTTTACTAGATCAGAAATTTAGATTAGCATGCTACTCTACATCAACTATTCTCACTATCTCAACCATGAATCACTTATTCTGTGCAGCTGCTTCATCGCAGGGTATATTGTATAGCTAAGTTACTGCAGAAATTCTACTTTCCTAGATGATACAGAACTCAACTAGACACGAGTCGAATGCTTGCCCTCTTTCTACATGAACTTGGGAATTCGACTCTGGGAGAGGAATCAAACTCTAAGTTGCTCTTGTTTGATGGAAGTTGCAGCATTTTCCTCGATTGTGAATGTTCATAAACTAAAAGCTCTGATATCCTCTAAACATAAATCACATTTATAATAACAATAATGAAACTCAACTTGAATTCAAGTACTCAACAATATGACTATATTAGCATACCTTGGCATTTTCTCCGAATTCTCTTTTAAATACTCCAATAGCACCAGGTCCAGTAATATCATTTGTCATCAAAACATCAACATTGACCCACAAATTCTCACCTGGAACCACATGCGGCTTCTCAGAAGTTTTAGCCAGCAATTTCTCTGTCATAGTCATCCAATTCTTCACCTAAAAAACCAAAATTTCACAAACATCAAGTACCATGACCTATAAAATACGAAAAGGGTAACTTTTTTTATTTGATAATCGTGATGTTCGGGCCAGTTTTCTCACACCTTAAATCAGTTCATGGGATACCTATCACCTCCCACTGGGAATAGATACTAGGTAACTCTGTCCACAAAGACTAGGATAGATGAGAAGAAATCACCTCGACTAATTCCATGGTATACCTGTCACCTCTCACCAGTAACAAGTATCATGTAATTCTGTCCACTAAAACTAGAACAGACACGAGAAATCACCTAGTTTTTTAACTTTTAGATAATTGTTGTGTCCAGAACAAGTTTTCACTCACCTAAACTAGTTCCACGGGATACCTATCAGCTCCCACCACCAATAGGTATCAACTAACTTTGATCGCTAAAGCTAAAGCTAAGACATGAAAAGAAATCACCTAGTATTTTTATTTGAACTTGAGTCCTGAGAATTTTGCACTTACTTTAGACCACTAGATCACACTCTTGGCTATATGAAAAAAGGCAAACTTTATTATAAAAGATTTAACAGAAACAAATAAACTCAACTGAGCCAGTGGTGGCAGGCATTCTTGAACTTGGCTTTGTGATCACAGAAACAATTTTCTTGGAAAATCTTCTCCCGGGATTTTGAGTGGGAAAATGATATATTGGAGACAAATCAGATAAAGACACAACATCCTGCATATAAAAGAGAACAAACATGGTTAAATCATAGTGATTTTGATCAATTCTTGGAAAAAAAACTGATTTTTACAAGAACTCCCATACTTTGTTGAGAAAAGTAGAGCTGGTGGTCAAAGAAGCCATTTCCAGTAGCAGAGAATTCAGTTATTAGCTTCTGAACTACCTTTATGAATTGTATAAAAAGATCCTCTATGACATTTCTATCTAGGGACAAGATGCATGCTGTTGTTTTTTGACTGTTATATCTCCGTTTTAATTTATTTATCTGATTTTGATCTTATACCGACCTTAAGGGAGAGTAAACAACATGTTTGAATGTTGTGGTGTCGTACTTAAGATAGTATTAAATATGTTAGGTGAAAAATCAAAACAAACAAAAAATATTACTAACAAATTGAGATGATTGAGTGTAGACTTTTTATGGCAAAAGGGTGGCTAGTATAGCTGTTGAATGTTGAAATGGAGAAACAAAATTTTGATTAATAATCTTACCAATTAAATTTTGACAGTAAAAAGATAAGTATTGGTCTTTTACTTTTCTAATATTGTACAGTTTCTTCGTCAAAATAGATATTATTCTTATTTTTATTTAAGTTTTCGCATTTATTATTCTCCTTTGGAATGTCTTAAATTAACTTAGTTTGAAGAAAGTTAATTTTTGTGGATTTTCATTGTATAAAAATTCAAATACTGTAAAAAGAATAATATGAATATATTTATGGAAGATTTTTATGGCATAAAAAGTAGAAGTATTTTATTTTTATAATATAAGAATGCGATTTAGAATTAAATCTATGAAGATATTTAAGGTAATTTATCTTAAATATAGCATAATAGTAATAACAATAATATATTCAATATAATCTTATAAATAGGGTCCGAAGAACATAACATATATATACAAGCCTTTATCACTATTTTTATGAGATAGAAAACCTATTTTCAATAAACTCTTAACTCAAAAATGATTGTAATCAATCCAATATCATAAAAAATAAAAAATAAAAAATAAAATAACAAGGTATAAGACAAATACTCTCTCCGTCTCACAATAATTGAATTTTTGAAACTTTTTTCAAGGTTCAAAATAGTTGAATTTTTCAAAGTTCAAGATGAATGTTTAAAATTTTTTCTATATTTGCCCTTGCATTAATTGAACTTTTATATTTTCTAGGAAATCAATTACATTATATATTTATGATTTTACAAAGGGCAATAGTGGAAAGTATAATGTAAATTTTGTGTTTAAATATTTTTCTTAATATGTGTGTATTACCTTATAAATTCAGTTAATATGAGACAGAGGGAGTACAATGATAGATGGTAATCAACTACTTCATAAGTAAAAGAAAAATCACACAACGAAGAAAAAACAAGGATAGCCTTTACCTCTTACACACAAAACAATCTGTCATTTCTTATTTATGGTTAAAAAAATTAATAGAAAGGAAGAGGAGGAGGTCGAAAAATGACAGAACAATTATACCTTGCTCCCATTGGACATTTATTGAGAAAAAAAAATCTCTTTCTAGAGTATGTGTATTTTGTCATTTTCAAAATATACTATTAATTAAAAGTATTAAAATTTTTTATAAAAGTTTGCCTTTACGTGAATAGAAATCAAATGAATAACAAAGATGATGTTGAAACGAGAGTTTGAGTTACATTGTACCGACGATAGCTCAATTCCATTACTTTATTCAAATCATTACCTTTCAAACATTCTATCTTAATATATTTTAATAGTAATTTGTGCTTTCCTATGTACTTTATCCTAATTTTAATTGCAAAACAGAGTTTTTTTCAAAAATAAAAATAATACTCCTATATAAAATAAGTCTTTTCTTCTTCCGAGTTTCGACAGAGTGCGCACCTTTCTCTGCCGGGAGGAACAGAACACACAGTTACACACACTGTGCGCTGTGCACTTCTATCGAGCAATGTATTGGGTTACGGCGAAAAACGTCGTCGTTTCAGTTCCCCGTTGGCGTTCACTATCCCTTTTTCTCCGGCCCCCACTTCGCCGCCGTTTCTTCTCGTCCTCTCCACACAAACTGTAAGGCTTTCCATGTTCTTGCTTAAAGTTGAATGCTTTTTATGTATTTGTTTCTGGGTCTGGAGAAAAAGGTCACTATTGGGTTAGTCGAAAGGTGCTGGTTGTGGAAGCCCAGAAAACAAGAATTTGTTGTCTTGTTTGAAAAAGCTGTGATTTTTTCCTTTTATTGTATGTGTTATTTGTAGGAAGAACTGGAGTCCCTGGAAATCTTGTTAGTATTGGAAAGTTGAGTGAAGCCTATAGTTAAGTTGCTTAAGCCTTAGCTAGGGCCCAAGGGCTAAGGGTTCATCCCAACCCCCTTTGGCGGAAAATTACACTCTTGATACTTAGTTAAAATAGCTTGTATGTATATATAGTGGATGTTGAGCCCCTCCTTCGACTTCTTATAGTGGATGTTGAGGCCCCCGTTGACTTCGTTGTGTGCTTAGTTCAAATAAAATTACTTGTATGTATATATTAGAATAATGTTAGAATAGTGTTGTAGTACACTTGTACTACCTTGTACTCACTTGTACTACATTGTACTCACTTGTACTACATAGTATAGGTTAGTTTCGTATAAATAGGATCTTATACTTATGTAATAGATACAACAAAAATATTTTCTCTCAATTTAATTTTCTCACTCTTTTTTCTATTTCCCACATGGTATCAGAGCTTCCAGGGAGAAAATTATAAGTTACTGCTGAGTATCCTTGTCCAGCAGTATCAAAACCCATTTTTCTTCTTCTTCTCTTTTTCTCCGATCAGATCTCAGTTTTGGAATTTGTCTCCTCAATAAGAATTCCAATTTGTATCTAATTTTTATTTGAAACTTTCAATATGTCTTCTATAGCCGATGTTTCCACTACTCCCGGTGCTTCAACATAGTCCCAATCATTCACCCTATCTAACATAGGGACCCCTGTTATCACCACTATCAAATTGAATGGATTTGCCAATTATCTTCCATGGGCAGCCTCCGTCAAAATGTGGTTCAAGGGACAAGGAAAATATGATCATCTTATCAGAAAGGTGGAAAACATTGCAACAACAGAGAAGGCCAAATGGGAACAGATCGATGCCTAATTATGTAATATATTATAGAACTCCAATGATCAGCTTGCAGATGTTTTTTTTGCATGAAATCCCATCCATGTTCCAGATCGATTGTGCTGCGTTGATTCTCTTCCTCTCATCAATGCTTCCTCGCAGCACCGTCTCGTGCCCTCATCGGCTCTAGGCTTTCCGATCACCCTTTCGGCAAATTCCTTCGATCTCCGGTGGCATCATAGTTATATTTCCCGGTGTTTGGAATTTTTGTAGGGTTGCATTTTGTTGAATTGTGAAGGCGTTTTGCAGATTTTTACCAAATCATTAAAAGGTCCTCGGATAGAATATATTTGTAACAAGCTTGGTGCATATGATATATATGCTCCAACTTGAGGGGGAGTGTTAGAATAGTACTATAGTAGTATTGTAGCAACGGTTGGGGCAGTGTAGCAGTACTGTAGCAACGGCCATAAACGGCTAGAAATGGCCCTTAAGGACTTGTATATATAGGAGGGTCATTCTCATTTATTAAGTATTCAATTCAAGTATTTCTCTAAACAAAAATCTCTCAATTTAATTTTCTCACTCTTTTCTCTATTTCTCACATTGGCCTTACCACTGCCTCATGGAGATGGAGAGATTATGCTCAAATGTGTCAGCCCCAAGTACAAGAAGAAAAAAAGTAGGTATAACATAAATGCAAATTCTATAAGAAAAACAATAACAATAGAAAAATAATGTGATAGTAAAAATGAAATAACAATACAATTATAATGGCACGACTAGTTCTATGAAAAACCTTAAATCATCACAAGTCAAAACAATATTATACCTGTACTAGCTTTATACCCTAATATGCGACTTCCATTCTTTTCCATTTAAGGTCGTGTCCTCGATAATATGAAGTTGCACCGTATCCTGTCTAATCACCTTTCCTTAGTACTTTTTGGTCTACCTCTAGCCCTCTGCGTAACCTCTATATTAAGCCTCTTGCACCTTCTAACTGCGTCGACACACCTCTTCTACATGCGTAGACCATCTTAGTTTCTCTTCTTTGATTTTTTCTGCCCCAGAGGCCACTCCTACCTTCTCCCAAACAATCTCATTCCTAATCTTGGCACTCCTAGTATGTCCACACTGATGTTGCTCGGACTCTTCAAAAGTGTCAGCAAATGTGTGTTAGATTCAACAAAAAAGTGTAATTTCAGAGAACCTGACAGGGGTGCAACATTGAAAGTGAAGAGTCCGCACAACTTAGGTCCACACAACTATCTCAACATCCTTATCTCCATAACATACATCTTTTGAACATATAAGTTCTTGATTGGCCAACACTCTATCCATATTACAAGGATGGTTTAACCACTACTCTGTAGAATTTGCCTTTAAGTTTAGGTGGTAGCTTATCACACAATATTCCAGAGACAAGCCTCTGTTTCATCCATGCTCCTCCAATGTGATGCATGACATCATCGTCGATGTTCCCATTACTCTGGATGACTAATCTAAGATATCTAAAGCTCCCTCTTGGAAAGCCTCACTTCCATGCACGTTTCTCTCATCGCAGCATTGAATTTGCACTCCAAATGTTCTGTTTTAGCCCTGCTCAATTTGAACCTTTTGGACTTCATAGTTCATTAGTTTGTTTCTAAACCTCTAACCTATCGTTAACTCTGTCCCATGTCTCATCGATAGTACTATATTATCCACAAATAGCATACATCGTGGAACCTCCTCCATCACCTAGACAAAAAGAAAAAGGGCTTAGCACAGCCCCCCAAGTTCATTACACACAATAAAATCTGGTCACAAGTGTCATTACCTTCTTCTGTAGGACTTCGTAAGTAAGGAAGGCCTTCCTGGCCACTACATGTGAAGCATTTTACCCTCTTATTGTCCACCATATTCCGTCCGCTAGCTTCCTTTTCAGTATTGTTAATATTGCTCTCACACTATAGGGGATATTAACACAATTACTATTATATTTTACACAATTACTATTATATTTTCTCAATTTAAAATGCTTAACATGCTTAACACAATTACTATTATATTTTACACAATTACTATTATATTTTACAGGAGGCTATAAAGTAT
>JAOTQR010000109.1:23811910-23827606 GCA_025774065.1 Solanum ossicruentum | reverse complement strand
TACTCACTTGTACTACATAGTGTAGGTTAGTTTCCTATAAATAGGATCTTATACTTATGTAATAGACACAACAAAAATATTTTCTCACTCTTTTCTCTATTTCTCACAGTATATATAGTAGATGTTGAGGCTCCCTTCAGCTTCTTTATCTGTTTAGTTCTTCATAATTTGAAACGCCTGTTTTAGTCTCTCATGTGTAAATGAGGGCAGCCCCAAATTTGTTTTTTGATACACCAACTAGTACCCTCTTTTTGTTAGGTAGGTATTTTGTGCGGATGTAGGGTGGTGGTGGTGTGAGGATGTATCGTGGATTCTGAGAGTAGTGGAAAGGAGGGACTCGCTGCTTCCTGAAGTTGAAAAAGGTTTCAAATGCAGTAAGGTTATCAAGGAGAGGACCAAATGCAGTAAATTTTTTTTTTTGTAAATTAATTATACTTATATTGAGTACAATAAATGGGGATCCAAAGGTTCTGAACAGCGGTCCATGTGTGCTCATCAAGATTAGTGATTTTAGTAGTTAGTACCTGAAAGTTCGCTAATATATTAGACGTAGGAAAATTGAATGAATTAGCTGTCATTCTTTATTTCAAATTGTTGGATTTCAATGTTAAAATTGGCACCTTGTCATGCTACTTCCTTTTTTGATAAAGTAAAATTTCATTAGAAAAAGGGGAAAGCTTGCCTGTAGACAAAAGTATACTGAAAGTAGGAAACCTCGCAAGGGGACATGGCTTTCTACAAATAACACTCACTCCACCTATACATGTAGGAATCACACGGGTGCACCAAAAAGAAGCAAGGAAACAGGCTATTTCTCAAGTGTACAGAGTCTTTCTACTCCCTTAAAAGCTCTTTATTCCTCTCTCGCTATATGATCCGCATATGTGCTGGAGGAGCAACATCCCATGCCCTTCATCTTCTCTTCCTTAAAGGCCCAACTAAATATTGTTTCTTCCACAGTGCTCGCCATCCTCAAGTCTGAATCATCTCAGAATTTCCCAGCATAAACAAGAAGCTATCCAGCAATTTAGAAGAAGGTGATTCACATCTTCACCTAATTCTTTGCACATGAAACACCAACTTGGACAAGTTATCTTTCTCTTCCTCAAATTCTCTGCCATCAGGATCGCTCCCTCATAGCAAGCTAAGGGATTAAATGTGCCTTTCTTAGTACTGATATATGTGGAAAGTAACCTAATCATGTTACTTTTACGTTAAGGTGACTAGTTCTGCCCAAGCTTCCACCTTTTTCTACTTCAGACTAATGGAGCTTTCTGGACTTTAGATAGATTTAAAGCATGAATAAAGGATAAACTATATTTGCGAGTGGTGGATGGAACCCACGCCGCACCAGTGCTGCTTCGACCCTTTTTTCCAAAAAATGATAGTACTATTGGAAGGAAGTAGGTGAACATATTTGTTGGCGAATCATTACAATAGTACAGTATTGTGTGTGGCACCTTTCTTGCCCAAATATTAATAAAATTTGTCACTTCCGAAATTAAGAAAAAGTGCAGGTGTCTCACAAGGCACAATTATGGAAGTACTAGAAAAAAGTTATGTATCTAGACCATCTGTTCTATTCGTCTGAGTGAACTATTTTAATACACTAGCTCTCGTATAGATACACCGCAAATGTGATGTTGAAGCCGCAAGATGCACTGTCCATCAAATGATAGGTTAGAAAGATGGGCTCATATGAAACGTTAATACGTGAGCTACCTAAATGAGTGGTGCTTGAACAAGTGATTTTTTTTCAAAAAGGTCGTATTGGAGTAGGACACTCGGACAATTCTTCAGATCTTCTAGCTTGTTGATCCTATTAAATCTCATTTTTCCATTTAGCTATAAATGAGATGTTTAATACTAAGAGCTCAAAGCTCTCTCTCTAAATTGAAAAAAGTTTATCTCCCCAAAACCATTAGCCCTCATATTTGACGAAGCTATCAAAGAAGTAACAGCTAACGTGACTCCATACATGATGCCTTACTTTTGGATAAGGGTGACCTCATAACCTTTGTTGTCTTAAAAAGGGAATGTAAGATAGGTATCACTCTTTGAGACCATTGATTTATTCCTTCTATATACACCATTTCTTTGTGAATGCTTTGTATGCTTGTTATTGTGCTACTTTAGCTACCAGCCAGTTTCAGGTTCTCCTTGAGTCAAAGCGTGAGTAGAGAGTTGAATAAACTCTATTTGAGGCTCAATGATGCATGGCAAGATAAGATAAATAAATAGATGAATAATTTGGGAAGTGAATGACTCTCTCTTCTTAGATAACCAATTTCCTCCACAGTAAATCAGCATGTTCTAGTTACTAGTGGGGGTTAAGTTTATTTGCTGAAAACTTGCTCTTCTGCCATGGAATTAGGAGCTTTCTCTTCTATGGCTATAATGTATGAAACTTTCATACATGGTGGTTCTAATACTGGCTTGTTTGGGATTGATCCACAATCAAAGTCATCTTTCTTATATTGGAAAGTTGTAGAAGCTTTCTTGAAACGGCATCTAGTTCTTAATATCAGTTTGAGGCTGAATCACAGATAGCTATTGTTCCTGTGTGTTCTTTAAATGGTTTACAGAAAGATAAAGCTTTGAGGACTGAATAAATAGAAGTAGAAGGTTTTAAGGTGTAAAGGGGATCAGAATTTTTCTAGTAAATTTGAACTGAGAATCGTTAAATAGAGGAATAATCTGTGACTTATGGTTGATGGCATATATAGTGCTTGTCTACAGGTTGTTGCGAGTTGGACGCACTTAAGATATTTGTGACTAAGGGAGTTCCTATTTATAATTCTAAGCTTTGGGATAAGATAACTTCAGGCTGCATATGTTGCTTTGATTAAATTATTTTATATAACTCTCATATCAACTACTGATGTCAAATTTCTGGATCCAAATAAATTTTGTTTTCAATTTCTGTATTCACCCGTTTAGTGTCAGGTACCGAGAGCAGATACATTGCTTCAAGGAGCGGAAGTTTTTTGCCACAACAGCAAAAAAAGTCAAACAACCAAAAGCTGTTCCAGAGGAAAAAGACTATGTTAATATTATGTGGTGGAAAGAGGTTTACATTTTTCTTCATGACTGGGTTGATTTATAACTGCAGGATGCAAATATGCGATTATTTTCCTTTTTTTAACAGGTGTAAACAAGAGTTGAATTATTGTATAATGTTATGCCACCATAATTTTATGTTGTAGAGAATGGAACTCTTGAGAAAGCCTTCTTCTGTTCTACTGGCTAAGAGGCTTACATATTGTAACTTGCTTGGTGTGGAACCGAGTTTGAGAAATGGAAGGTTAGATCTTTAATATTGTTTTTTGATTCTTCCTTTAGGAAGTCTTTAAACTAGTTTTTCTTCCAATTTAGCGAAGAGTTTAATCAAGGGTTCAGTGATAATCTAAAATCCTTATCGAAAGGAAAAAAAGAGAAGGTTTCTGGGTAAATTCTTTGTTTTTCTCCATAAAGCACAGTTGCATGATTTAATTTGCAAATCAAAATGTATAGATTTTATGTATTTCTTGGTTTATTCCTCTATAAATTGGAATCTGAAGCTCTGCTGAGAAGAGTTTTAGATTTTCTTTGAGATCTCCTTGTCTTTCCTTGCTGATATTCTTGTTTTTTGCACATTCTCGTTCTTATATCCTCATATAGATATAACCTTGTCAGAAGTGAGTTGTTGAGTTGTCAACTCAAAGTGCAAGCTCCAATGTCTAAGTATTTCAATTTTATTATGCTGAATTTTCTGCCTGTACTCACATGGACATAAATATATTATAAATATGCGCTAAATGATGGTTGACAGGCTTTGCAAATTCCACGAAAATCCATAATGTTGTTTTTTTTAGCATGTTCCCTAACCATGTCAGAAATTATATAATACTATTTTGAACCCATTATAATATTATTTGATTTTTGACATGGTTTAGGAAACCTTGCTTAAAAGCAAAGAGAATCCAGGCTGCAAAAACAATTTGACCTTAGTAGTTCTGTACAGACTACTAACCGTCAGGTCTGGAAATCGACATGAACTTTGTAAATTTAGCATATGCTATATCACCTTGTGTCTTTGTCTGTCTATTACTTGTCTCATATTACTTAACTTTTTACCAAAGGCTACCTTTGTAAATTTAGCATATGCTTGCATCACCTTGTGTCTTTGTCTATTACTTGTCTCATATCACCTTGTGTCTTTGTCTGTCTATTACTTGTCTCATATTACTTGAGTTTTTAACAAAAGGCTACCTTTGTAAATTTATCAGTCTTAAAGAGGGAACACTTAACTCGGAGATGTTGCAGTTCAAGTCAAAATTTCCACGTGAAGTTTTGCTCTGTAGAGTATGATGTTACAGCTTTCATTTACTCTTCTTTTAAATGTGCTTAAAAGTCACTGTACCAGTTCCTCAATTAATGAGCACTGCTGTGATCAAAATCAATGAGGAGTGCTTCTTCTTCTTCTTTGACTTTCCAGGTAGGCGATTTTTATGAAGCAATTGGATTCGATGCTTGTATTCTTGTGGAATATGCTGGTTTAAATCCATTTGGTGGCCTGCGCTCAGAAAGTATACCAAAAGCTGGTTGTCCAGTTGTGGTACTGTTTTCTTTTTCTTTTATATATATATGTATGTATGTATATTAATTGTTCTTTTTCTATTTTTATTTTCTGTTCAAAAGTTTTAAACATTACATGGATTAGATATTTTGCATGAATGGGCCTCCATGCTAATGTAGGGTTCAGAATTGATTTTTCTTGTGAACCAGATTTCTGCCCTTATAATATCTTGTTTGGGACCATGTAGAAACCGAGCTTGAGGCTCGGTTTGTTTTCTTTACCTCCTTTAAAAGGGTGAAGAAGCTCTTAGATATGTCTAAGCTGTTAATATCCGAATGAGAAAGGACATCGTTTGATTTTCTTGTTTCATTTTCTTGCCTACTTGTTTTGTTACGTTCACGTATAACTGGTTCCTTCTTTTTGAAGCTCGTTGAGTGAGAATGCCTTTAACTACCTTATGTCCTTGAATTGGTCCCACTTCAATGTTGACATAAAATACAATTGTGCAGTTTTATTTTGTCATCTTCCTGCACAATAATACCTGAGAAACTGCCAGTAGAGTATGCTGAGTTTTCTGATGTTCTTTAAGTTGTTTCTTAAGATAAATTTATGTTATTTGTTTACTCTTACTCCATCTTTCTTTGTCATTTAAACTATGTGATTTTTTTTGTTCTTTTTGCAGAATCTAAGACAAACGTTAGATGACCTCACACGTAATGGTTTCTCTGTGGTTAGTGCGATCCCCAAACTATCAGTCAGAATTTTCATATTTATATATTTTTAATACATGAGTGTAAAGTGGAAATTTATATTGGTATGTTAATGAACTTGCAACAGTTGGCTTTTTCTCTTAAAGAATTAAACTGATGCTTTTTCTTAGTGAAGTTATGATCTGAGTAGTGTCTTGAAATGCTAATTTCTTATGATGTTCTTTTGACTATTTGACTGGAGATCTTTCTACTTCTTCCATCTTTTTCCACGTATAGCAAGTGCCTCTCTGGCCCTCACTTCGTTTTAGTCATGCACAAAACAGATTTAGTAATTTGTACAGCTGTGTCATGTTTGCCTTTGTAGTGTGTCGTAGAGGAAGTTCAGGGTCCAACTCAAGCTCGTGCTCGTAAAAGCCGATTTATATCAGGGTAATTACTTATGAATAGCTCAAGATTCATGTATGTACATTTTTATTTCTAGTTGCAATTATACAGTTTTAATTTTTGTATTTCTTCGATTTTTTTCATGTCAGTTGAGTCTACTAATTAATGTCTGCTTAGGTTTTCAGCAACATATCATATCATATCATCATATATATTAAAACTGGGAAGCTCTTAACTTTAAAGTTGGACTACAATTTTGCCCCTACAGTAAATTAAATTGTAATTAATTTTTTACAAAATATTACTCCTTGTGTTACATTTTATGTGGTACCTTTTTCTTTTTAGTTCGTCCCAAAAAGAATGTCACCTTAATCTAATCGGAAATAATTTAACTTTAAAATTCTCCTTTTACCCTGAATTAAATGATTCTCTGCCACATAAATATTTAAGAATTGGTTTAGACCACAAGTTTCAAAAGTCTTCCCTCTTTTCTTAGACACTTTGCTGAGTTAAAGTGTGCCACATAAAATGGGATAGAGAGAGTAGTATTTTAATATAGTAAATCAAATCTAATTAAATGTCTAATTTGCAATACGAAATGAGATTAGGGGAGAATTGAGATCATATTAATGATAAATTATAGAATTTATTTGCATAACCTTTTCATATCCCAACTTTATTGCTGGCTAAAGATATATGCTACTATTATTTATAATATCAAAGTTTCACACGGCATCTTCCATCCAACTGAAACTTATTTCTCCATTGACCATTAGTTTAGCTAACTTATATTTTTTTGATACAAAAAAATGCAGACTTTAAAGAGTTGTAATATATAATAAAGTAAATTATAATTAGTAGATATATGAAAAGGAAGTCGAGGGGTTATCGAAAATGAACTATAAAAAGGTTGAGAATGGTTTTCATTTCCCAAGAATATTTAAGTAAGGAAGCAATTTTTCATTTTCGTAGTTTTTTTCCTTTGTTTTTATTTTCTGCATTCCTTTCTTTTCCTACATCTTCTTTACAGGACACGTTCAAAATTTATAGGAAAATTTTATGGTGTTTTCTCTCTCTCTCTCTCTCTCTCTCTCTCTCTCTCTCTCTCTCTCTCTCTCTTGCATCTTGCGTATATTAAAATATGTACACTCTCTAACCATATGGTGTTTTTTTTGATATATATTCTCTTAGTTTCCCCTAATGGTTTTTCTTGCTACAACAACAATTTCTTTTTCTTGAATTTTTCCTTCTTTAAATTAATTGTATCTCTCTAATTTTTGTGTCAATCTTTACTATTTGTCTTTTAAGTATTATTAATGGTGATGATTTTAATTGGATATGTAGGGATGAAAAGTCGTGAGGGTGGTGTAGTTGTAAAGCAAATCTGCAAAGATTTCACACCCGCATTAGCTTAAGCCCACACTTGCATCTCCCAATTGCCATTCTATGGATAGGTCTTTTTTGTTTGCCGGTCTATTTGTTAGCCTTTACTTGGCATGCCATACTTTTAGTTTTCTTTGCATGATTAGCTTGAGTTTGTAATTTTTTTAAAATTTGTTGTTACACATCATTGACGTACGGTTGTGTGTATATGGATAAATATGTATTTAATATAATATATCTTATTCTAGAAGATTATATTTGAAATCATTCTTTTCATTATTATTTTTTTGAATGCAAATGTAAGCTCTCTATATCAACATATTAGTTAATGTATAAGATCTATCGTATTTACAAAAATAATATGCGATAAATAACTATCAACATAAAGCCAATCATATACAAATTTTATGAAGTGGCAAGGGACAAACTTGGAAAGCACGTTCCCAGAGACTATTGCTGGTATAAACCGAAGTATCTTACATATTCAGAAGAGCTACATCACTGACATTTTCATACCTTTAGAAAGGATGCTGAACGATCCTAACATGTGGCGACTTGCAATTGACTTGTTCTCAATAATTCCAGGCATGCACATCCAGGCAGTCCCTATGTTTTTGGCCTTGTTGGAGATGATCAAGATCTTGATTTTCCAGAACCAATGCCTGTTGTTGGTATGACAGAGCAAGTTTCTCTTTCATAAATTGGTTTCTCTTGCTATTTAGTTTTAAAGCTAAATAATTGCTGCCTATGCATGGAACCGATGTTTTTTATGTAAATGATTTTACAAGCAGAAAGTCATTGGTTCTAATTATAAGGTGTTTACATCCAAGCCCGACTTCTTCCCTTTTTCAGTATTCATAATGTTGGCCTTGTGTTTATCAATATTTTCCCAGAAAATGAACTTTCCAGCTTTGACCTCTTGTCATTACTGCTTGAGCACATTTATCTAGCTAAAAGCCAGAATATGGGCTGCAACTACTCTCAACCAAGCTAATTTGGGTAGACTAATTTTTTATCAAGTAAAACTATTTTCATTCATAAACATGACCAAGACGGCCTATACAAAGGTTATACCAAATATCTAGACTACAAAATATGATACTCTACAAACACCACCAATTCTCTATACAACAAGGAACTTTCTGGTTACACCCAAAGAAAATAAAGGAGTGGAGACTACTCCTCAACTGCAAGAAACTTGACTTTACACCTTCAAAAGCTCTCCTATTTCATCTGATACCAGACTACCCACATTAAGGCAGTTGGAACCACGCTCCAAGTCCCTCTGTCTTCTCTTCCTCCCCTCTCGCTCGTCCAACTGAACATCAAATCTTTCACGGTTCTTGGTGTGATTGTGAGAACAATCTAAACTTATCCCACCATAATCTCATGGTAAGCCCGCAATGTAGAAGGAGGTGATCCATATCCTCGCCTGCCTCGTTGCACATGTAACACCAATGACACAAACATCCTTCTTGTTTCTAAGATTTTCTGTGTCAAAGTTACTCCTCTAGTGGTTAGCCAAGCAAACCACACATGAAGCATCACTATCTGTTTCACTCCAATTGGACCCATTTTATTCCAAGATTTTATAATTCAGCGCTATCCTATGCTAGATTTGTATTTCTACTGACTAGTTACTGCTTCCTTGACCCCTTAAGTAACAAACAATTTTTTTGTTCATTAGAATCTCATATTTATTAGTCATGAATGATTAAGAAATTTCACTGGCAAATCACAAACTAAGACTTCTTATTTGGTGGACGCAGGAATATCCCGTTCAGCAAAGGGGTATTGCATTATCTCCGTTTATGAGACTATGAAGACTTTCTCTGTGGAAGATGGCCTAACTGAAGAAGCCTTAGTCACCAAGCTTCGTACTTGCCGGTGCCATCATTTGTTTTTGCATAATTCATTGAAGAACAATTCTTCAGGTTTGCAGATTGCACTTTTTGTTATTACCATTGATGATTAGAGGGACCTAATACCCACATACTCTGGCATTCTTGTTATAGTTGCAGATATTTGTTTGGATATGTAGGTGAAGTTAAATTTGATATAGAGACCAATTCACCGTGTCACTGTAGGAGAACAATTGGTTTGATTGCTTATAATATGGTCCAGATGGCTTTTTGAAATTTAGAACTTTAGGGATAGAGGTCAAGGGTGCTTATGGGAAGTAGTAGGATAAAAATACTATTTTTGATCTGTAAAAGATACAAAGTCTCACCGCCCCCAAGGCCTAGTCAAGTGGCAAAGGTTGGAGGATTTGTGGCTGAGGTCACAGGTTCAAGCCCCATACCATGCAAAGTGAAGCCCTGTATTTAAGTGGAGAAGGGTAGAGGGGCGGGCCCATTATCCACCTAGTTTAGAAGGCTATGGTTGGTCCAAAGAGCAGACTATAGATGAATTTCTCGGTTATAAAACAAAGGAGTACAAAGTCTCACTTGAATAAACTTATAATAACAACAACATACCCAGTGGAATCCCACCGGTGGGGTCTGGAGGGTAGAATATACGCAGACCTTACCACTACCTCATAGAAGTAGAAAAGTTGTTTCCTGGGAACCCTCGTCTCAAAAAACCTGAATATACTTATCAAAAAAAAAAGTTCCATCGGAATGACATCGACAAGTTGTCCACCCTTTATAGGTACCAATTACCATCATTTCATGTATAACAGCTGGAATCTTAAGTAGGACACATACAAAAGACTAAAATGGTCAGTTCATTACAAATCTTCATGGGGATCTATATAATATACTTCGTACTGGTTTTTAAATCATCTGAAGTTGCTAGGAATGACTCCAGATCAGGGGAATGGTACGAGTGGACAGAGAGAGGCCGTAATATTATCAGAAGAACAATTTTCAACTGTAAGACGATAAGGTGGCTGTGTGACACACTAAAGGAAGCATCAAGGTGAAGGGGAATTCTGTTAAGAAGTTGGAGATTTCATGATCATTTCTCAGACAATTTCTGTGCAAGAAACTATAACAGTCATGGACGGTACATTACAATCATTAACATTCAAGGTAGAAAGAGAGCAATTATTATTGTCGCTTGGTGACATTTAGTTCAGGGTGGATAGAGATTGCCTTAAAAGATTGACAGGTCAATTAAATCAAGGTGTAAACCAAAAGCCCAGTACCAAGACCATGTAAGACAACAGATTCCAGGCTCGTATATTCCGATTCTGTCCTGAACATTATAATGGTCCTCAAGAAAGATGGGAGCTGCTAATGTCCAGACAGATGTGGAGATCATTTGTATTGAGAGTGAACAATCACACAATGAGCTTGGTTGGAAATTCTCAAGAGCAACCTCAGACGGCCCAATCCTGTCGGAAATTTGCATATGGGCGAGTAGTATATGGAAGCAGATATAGTGAATAAATATTTATAAGATGGGTTTTAATAACTTCTAGATTCTCTCCGAAGCTATCATGAATATAGGTAATTTTTTTTAAGTATGGGACTTATGTTTGGTAGGTTCATGGGACCTATGTCTTGTGTTTAGGGCATACACCTCACCTCACGCTCATGCCTCTTAAAACATTGCCTTCTTCTCAACAAGAAGGATTGGGGTGCGGTGGGGGGCGTGCAAATTAGGACCGTGAGAATCCAAAATCAAAGTATGTTAGTGAAATGGCGATGCAGGTTTATTTCTGATGAACAATCTCTGTGGAAAGAGGTAATCATGGAAAAGTATGACATAGAAGGGTGTGGATAACTAAACAAGTAAGGAGCACTTATGGTGTCATATCGGGAAAACCATAAGCAATCCATGCCCCAAATTTAGCTTGAAAACTAGTTTCTAAGTTGGCAATGGCATGAGGATAGCATTCTGGGAGGATGACTGGTTGGTTACGGGGTCCCTTAAGACCTTATACCCTGATATCTACAACATTAATCAACAGCAAGAGGCTACTGTTTGGGAGGTGCAGACAAATCAGGAATGCACCCACTTTCAGAAGAAGGCTTTTTGATAGGGAAATTGGGAGACTAGCACTTTTTGGCACTTTGGAACAGTTCAAAGGCACATCTGATCAGGTAGATGGAATTTTCTGGCAAGGAAACAAGGCAAGGCAAATTCACAATTAAAGCAGTCTCTAAAGAATTTATGGGTAAATATTACAGATCATCAAGTAAATATACTTTTTTCCACTTAAGTCACATAACTATCATTTCTAACCCAAAAATCACTAACTTTGAGTACAGTAAACATTTTATACCCAAAACTAATTTTCAACCACCCTTTTTTTTGGGTGGGTGGGTGGATGGAGATATTCCGTATTTCTATTCCGTTCTTTTAATATTTTACCTTCTTCATATGGGTTTGGGTTGGGTTGGTGCTTTTTAATTGAATTTTTATTTATTGAATTCTTTAGAAAAGTGAAATATGAGTTGTAGACCGGAAGTTAGTATTTTTAGGTTGAATGATTTCATGTTGGCATACTCAAAAGTTCAGTTATTTTGTGTGAAAAAAATGATAATTAAATAATATTTGTGAAAAGGGTGATAGTTAAGTGATCTATGTAAAATGGGTGTGTACACAAATCTTACCCCCCCTATCTTGTGAAGACAATCAATAAAGAAAATGGGAAACATACATATACTTTAACACAAATACATCATTTAGGTGTAGGATTTCAAATCCAGACAATTAAATTCTCTTATGTTTATTATCTTTTTTAATTTTTCTCCCAACAATCACATAACAATTTACATATAGGGAAGAACATAAAAATTAATTACAGAAATCGACGATAGTAGAAGTTATATTTCCTCTTGAGCTCTTTTTCAAGCTCAGTTTCTCCTCTCAAATATGTAGCACGTCTATCTTGCAGATGAATCAACTCTCCAATGTTGATTTCAGATCTAGATAGAACATCTCGTATTTGAAGCTCAATTCCTCTCAAATGATGCCTCACATTCTCCAACTCTGTGCAAATCTCGCGTAATCGATCACCGTTGTCGCTTGGGGACAAAGCCATTTTTGCTGTTAATAATTGTGGGATAAAAAAATGGAAAAATAATTAGTTATTACAGTCAAACTTATTTGTAACACTCATCTCTATAACGATAATTAATAGTAGATGATGCAAATATTGAAAAGTTTGACTGTACATATATACACGATAGGTGAGAGAATTTCCGTAGTTAATTAATCATTTTTAAAAATAGATAAAACCTTAGTTATTACCTTTCTAGAACAATCATAAATTCATGTTGGAATTTTCTTTTAAATCAAAATTTTCATGTTTTCTATAGCCACCAAAAAATTATTTGGACAAATGATGCATTTATAAAGAGGGTTGATTGTATATATATACACGATAAACGAGTGCATTTTTGCAGTTAGTCAATCAAGAGGAAAAGATGAGTTGTTATAGTTAGGCCTTTCTATAACAACGTGAATTCACAAAAACGTTTGAGTTTTCTTTGGAATTGATCTTTACGTTTTCTATAACAATTGAAAAAGATCTAGACAAATGTAGCTATAGAGAGATCTTTTTTTTTAATAACAAGGGAAACCCGCAACCGCTACCCTTTGGGTGCATACAGGGTAAATCCCTGCTTCTATGCAATAGCTCGCAAACCACATTGAAAAGGTAACCCCCACGACGCAAGCCCGGTGTGACGAGCTTGACCCAGAAGACAAACCCTTACTTTCACCGGCAAGGGGTTTCAAACTTAAGACCTCTAATATGGAAGTTTCAAACCCAAACCACTGGACCACCTCGAAGGGTACTATAGAGAGATCTTACTTTTATAGGAACAATTAATTTGAAACAATCTAATAAACAAAAGGACATAATGAAACTAACCTTAGTGAGGTGATGCTCAACTGTGCGTGAAATGTGATGAAAATAACATGTTGAGACCTTGGGTATTTATGGAGGGTTTGTGAACCTAATTTCCTATGAGTTATTAAAGAAGCTACCATAATAAACTTGGATTTTCAAGATATGGAAGAAATGGAAGAATAATTATTATTATTATCTTCTTTCCTTTTTTTTTTAAAAGGTAACACCACAATTATTATTATCTTTTTGGTTGGTTTAATATATATCTATGGCCCCTCTAACTTGTTAGCAAAATTCATCTAAATACTCGAACTACAATTTATTCTAATTGAGGAATTGAACACATGATGGGTAAGTTTTATAGATGGTCACACAAATATGTGTTTTTCCTCTTAAGACACTTAACTATTTTTTAACATAAAAGTAAAAATTTTGCCCTTACTAACACTAAAATCACATTTCGCTGAAAATTCCAACTTCCAAAGGGTAGGATGGTTTTATTTATTTTTTATTTTTTATATACTTCTTAAATATGACCAATACAAATCAATTAAAAAAATCAATCCGACTCGATCCATTGGAGATGAGGTACTAATCATTTTCTCTTTTATTTTTAATCAAATAAGACAATATGCAAATGTTTTCTTTTAGGAAGTTCTATATTCATCCCTTTCTCTTACTAAGTCCTCCTGAGACATGGACAATAAAGCTTAATACATGAGGTTACTTGGTGTCTTGCAAATCTCACATATTACAAGTATGAATTTGAGCTCTAATTTCCGTGGTCTATAATATTGGAAGCATGCTTTCACAGCTGAGTTACCAGGGATTCAACATCTAGCTCCTTTTTGCTTTTGGTGTAAAGGGATGTATTCAGAAGATCAGGTTTCTGTTTTTGGTGTCTTAGATTCCTTGTGAGATGAGATGACAAAGGAATTGGAGTACTGTCTATGTGCTCACTTCTGTAAAAAACGGTGACTCCCAGTTTTGAGTGGAGTCAACTTTATATCAATATATATATATATGTGTGTGTGTGTGTGTGTGTGACCATGCTAAAAATTTACAATAACCTTTAGGTTGAATTTGACTAGCTGGATAGGATAACATGGGGAAGGGGTATCAGCTAGAGATACATCGAGATGAGAATAGGTAAATGGAGAGTTAGATAAGAGATAATGTGCATGAAAGACCACATTAACTCATTACCTTGCACCGTGGATAAGTTGAATGCATGAAAATTTTCACTTTCCATTTCGTGTATGTTTCTGGCATTGGAGAATGGTTGCAGGGGAATTTCACTCCACTGAGGAGCAGTTTCATAGTATGGGGAATCCTCCAGATTTTGTTATCTCTTTTCTGATAAAAGAAAAGGAAATTTTGTAGAATTTCACATAGGATAAAACTACTTCCATATTTTTCTGTAATTTTGGCATTCCGAGTGGTTGTTAAGTTGTGAATAATTTGGTTCATCATAATAATCAAGGAAGCAAGGTGAGTTTAGATGTGAATAGCCTTCATCTTAAATGCCGAAAACCACATAGGATATGACTGGTTGAAACAAAACCTTGAAGAGTTAGTTGTGGACTTTTCCTGAACATGTTCAACTTCTGTGCTACTTTCAGGTCTTCCATTGATTCAACTAATTTGTTTGCTTCCAGTTCCGAAAATGAGGGAAGGAGGGGGGTGGGGGTGGGTGGAGTTGGTAGGTTTATTTAATCGGATATTGTGTTTTGAATCTACAATGATGTTTAGGCAGTTGCATGTAACATTAGATCAGAAGGCAACACTTCTGTTCAGACCTTTTCTATTTTATATATGTAAATGTTATTCAGTCCTTCATTTAGCTGGAGGGTCTCCTCACAGGAACATCACGTTGGGGAGAGTTTGGTGAAGGTGGACTTTTGTGGGGAGAATGTAATGCTAGACAGCTGGAATGGTTGGATGGCAATCCTATTGATGAGCTTTTGTTCAAGGTTTGGCTTACATCTTTTCATTGTTTGTGACCCTACCTGTTACTTCTGTTTGAAATTACAACATGCAAAGTAATGAAAATTTCAGGTAAAAGAGCTATATGGTCTTGATGATGACATTCCATTCCGAAATGTCACTGTTGTTTCAGAAAATAGGCCCCGTCCTTTACACCTTGGAACTGCCACACAAATTGGTAATGATTAAATTGTGTCTGATTCAGTTACATTCTGTCATCATGTGGTGGTGTCACCCTAGGCTGAAACATCTGTTTCCGGGGTTTATTACCTTTAGGTGCTATTCCAACTGAAGGGATTCCATGTTTGTTAAAAGTGTTGCTTCCTCCACATTGCAGTGGTCTACCAGTTCTGTAAGTGAGCATTGTTTTACTGCTAACAATTTTCTGCCCTTACTGCAAGGAGTTCTCTCTGTTTCTTTATTGAACCCCAACTTCCAAAAACCAGCAATAATTGTTCTGTACCTGTGCTGGTATAGTTTTTGCTCCATCCAATTGCTATTTTAATAATCCTTGTCTTGGCCACAGAATTATCAAAGGTGTTAGGATCACTGTTCTTTACAGCAGCATAAAATGACTATATTTGTTTTCCAGACATTGAGAACCTATAGCTCCTTAAGAACATATATTTGTTTATCTAAGCTGGTACTTGTCTTTTTGTTGTATAGAGGTCCACGTGCATGGGTAATTCACGATCTCTGAAAATTTAGTGGTTGTTTTATTTCATGGTTTAGCACTTTAGCTTAATAGGAGACTTCTCGGGGGGGGGGGGGGGGGCCCGTTGGGTTGGGGGGGGGGAGGGAGGGGATGGCATTTATTTATCTGGGGGCGGGGGAAGGGTCCCCTCTGGTTTTCTGTGGGATCTGTG
>JAOTQR010000109.1:23797877-23811900 GCA_025774065.1 Solanum ossicruentum | reverse complement strand
ACTCGCTCTTGCTTATTTCTATTTTTGTTCTTTTTTTGTTTTTTTTTTTTTTTTGTTTGGTGTTGTGTGGTTATAGGGGGGGTGGGTGGGGGGGGGGGGGGGTGACCACTAGGATTGAGGAGGAGAAGATATGGTATTCAATTAATTAATCTGTGGTCTGGGAAATGATCCCCTCTGTTTTGCTGTGGAATCTGTTTTTTTTTGTTTGGTTTAACTTGCCATAAAGTAATGATTATTACTCCTTCTGTCTAATTTTATATGGCATGGCCCGCTGTTTAAGAAATAAAGGAAGATTGAAACTTGTGGTCTAAAGGAATCCTTAGTTATTTGTGTGGTTTGTAAATCGTTTCATTAAGGATAAAAGGGGAATTTCAAAATTAAAATCTTTTTTGGGACGGATAAAAAAGGAACGTGTGACACATAAAATGGGACATAATATTAAATTTTACGTGGATATGATCTCTAAGTATTCTAGAGATCGCGTTGTATCATACCACACAACTCTTTGCCTAGTTTGCATAGCCTTCTGTTCCCACACTTGTAACTCTCTCCTTGTTCCATCCATGGTAATAGCGACAAGTCACTCCTATCCATTAGGAAACTTTTGAAGTTACATGCTAAACACCTAACGAGTAGCTTACTCCTTCGACATAAGCCGATTTGATAGTCTACACACGTTGATATGGGATAGTACACTATATTTTAATTTTTGAATAGCCCCGAAAGAGTTTTCCTATTTGTAATGTGGTTATGAAAATACTTCACAGGAACAGAATTAGTTCTTATATCTGGTACACCCCCAAATCATGTGGTCATTAGATAAACACTGTGCCGGTTAAGTAGACTTTGTCCAAGCTACTAACAGAGGTGTAACCCCTAAGAAGACGGAAATGGGGTATTCCTTCTGATTTTGTAACTCAATCGAAGACATGTTACTAATTTCGCTTAGGCTTCATTTGATCAGTGTATTTTCCACCTCCACTACTACCAACATACCTAATGAAATCCCACAAGTGGGGTCTGGAGAAGGTAGAGTATGCACAGATCTTTTCATTGTATTTCCCATTTAGTAATTTCTTTGAAAACGTTTTCAGGTGGATAACGTCCTCTTCCTTTGTATTTCCCATTGTATTTTCAACAATGGGAATGCTGGACGCCATCAAAAACAAGTTACAAAGAAAGTAGACTTTAGCTTTATAAAGCTCCTAGAAATGCTATTGACTCCTCTAAATCCTCTACACAGTTATGTTTACACACAAAAAAAAGTTAGCAGACAATTTCATTCCACATCATGGACTGATTTGATCTTGTCTCAAAACACATATCATTTCTCTCTGTTAAGATTGACCACCACATGCAAGAGGGTATAATCCTCCTTTTTTTCAGACTTTTTTCCACCCTCTTTTCATCCAACAATTCATTACATCAGCTGCGTGTTTAGGCATTGTCCACACTGTCTTTGTGAGACTGAAAAACAGGTCTCACAGTTGAGCAGTGATTCTGTAGTGTAAGAACAAGTGGTTTTTTTCTCTCCCTAGTCTCATTGCACAAAAAGCATGTAATCACCATAACTCTCCCCTTTTTTTGTAACACTTACGTGTAAGGCATGCCTTTTTTATGAACTTGGTAAATTGTATTCATCAGCATACCCTACAATCTGATCTACATCTTCTATACAAAGTACTTGACTTTTATTAAATGACGATTAAGTTACTTTCATGGAATGCAAGGGGGATTAACAACATGTCGACTGGGAATATTGTTAGGAGTGCATTACTGAAATGGGAGGCAGCTATCTATTGCTTTCAAGAAACAAAGGTGAGCACGGGGGTGGAAAACATTGCTGAACAGCTGTGGTCTAGCAGATGGATGAGATGTGGATATATAGAAGTAGATGGGCATAGGGGTGGAATCCTAATTATGTGGGATTTGCAGAGTTTGGACAGGGAGTTTGGTAGAAATAGGCCAATACTCCATTACCTACAGATTTGATGCTGTAAAGAGTGCTTTTAGTTGGTCTCTTGCTGGTGCGTTGCTCCTCACACTAGGAGTGAGAAACTAGTTTGTTGGGAAGAGGTGGCAACAGTCAAAAGAGCTATGTGGGGGGACCTTGGATAACTTGTGGTGACGTCAACACTGTTAAGAGTTATGGCGGAGAGGAGAGGATGCAATCGGATTACAGGGTTATGGCAAATATTGTTCTTTCCAGTGTGCTACTCTCTTTTCAGACCTTTCTATAATGTTGCCCTATTTCTCTACTCCTTTGTACTTCCTACCCAGTGACATACCCAAATACACTGTGGGCAAAATGCCCACTTCACACCCAGCAAACTAGCCACAGACTAAACATTTGTTACCTCTTTGATTGGGAAGATGATATTTTTCCTCCGGTTCACCTTTAGACCAGAAACAACTTCAAACGCCACCAGCATGGCTCTGACATAGTTAACTTGGCCCACTTTAGCCAATTGTTGTAAGTTGCTATTATCATCATGCTACGGAACCTTCCATAGCCAAAATAGATAGGAAAGGAGATAAAGGTTCCCCTTGTCCGAGTCTCCTTTTAGAGGGAATAAAACCAACAGGTTCTCCATTTATTAAAACGGAGAACCTAACAATTTTAATACAAAAGTTGATCCACTTCAACCACCTGTCCCCGAATTCCATTTGTTTTGGAACACTTAGCAGGTAATCTCAATTCACAGGATCATTAGCCTTCTGAATGTGTAGTTCACACATTAAGCCAGCTACGCCTCCCCTGATCCAGGTTTCTACACTTTCATTTGCTGTTAAAGCAGCATCCATTATCTGTCTTCCTTTAACAAAAGCCATTTGATGCTTATTCACCAGATTGTCCATCACTTCTTCAATCTTCAGTTAGCACCTATGTTGCTCGGACTCTTCAAAAATGTCAATGGATGCGTGTCGGATTCTCCAAAATTAGTGTATTTTTGGAGAATCCTACTTGAATGCGGCATGGAAAGTGAAGAATCTGTGCAACTTAGGTGAGCACTTTAGCAACTATCTTGTGAATCACAGAAATCAAACTAATGGGTTTGAAATCCCTTAGTTCCACTGCTCCTAGCTTTTTTGGTATAAGGGTCACATATGCGGCATTCAAACTTCTTTCAAAGACCTGATGATCATGAAAACATTGCATTGTACCCATATGATCACACTTAGCAATCTCCCAGAAAGTTTGTAAAAAATTCATATTGAAGCCATCAGGCCAGGTGCCCTATCAGTTGCACATGATTTGATGCTATCCCATACTTTTCCTCTTCAAGTTCTCTTTGTAACCATTCTTGGTCTTCAGTGGAAATAGCTGATGTACCTTGGAGAGTGAGATCAGGTCTGCATTCTTCTATTACAAACTTTGTTAGAAACTCTGAATGGCACTTCTGATTTCTTCTGGATTGGAGATAGTTTGCCCTCTGTCTTCTAAGAATCCATGGAATTATATCTTTTGTGAGAGTTAGCTAACCCGTGGAAAAACGTAGTATTCTTGTCTCTACTCTTCAACCACTGTACTCTTGGTCTCTGTCGCCGAGCTAATTCTTCCATTTTAGCATCCTCCTCAAACTCGCATGGCAAGGTGGGTCTTTTGTACTAGTTCATCATCAGTCAAAACTCTATGGTCCAGAATGACTTCCCATGCACTCAACTGCTACAAGGTATTTTCTTTCCTCCGCTTCCAATTGCCCTTATAGTTTTTACTCCATTGAGTCAGCACCTTTTTGAGAAGCTTTAGTTTGTTGGCTAATATGGATCACTTCCTCTTCTTTCAGCAGTTATGACCTTCTGAATACTGAATTTTGTTTCAATGCTACTTTGAAGTGCTTATTAAATCTTCCTGATAGTTCACTTATTTCTAATATGTATCTCTTTGTCTATCTTGTATCATTTTCCCCCCTTAATTTTACATTTGATGTTTACCTGGTGTCTGTGATATCATCTCTATCAGGTATATTAGGGATCTTCTTTTAAATCCACCGGCGTATGAGATTTCTTCAGATATCCAAGGTGAGAAATATTTTGCATGGATATTTGTGCATTCCTCACTTGTTCATGATGGCAACCATTTTACTAATTACATCATAGATTTGATCAATTTTAAGATCATATTAACAGCTTTTACTTTGTTTTGTTTATCATATCATAGTGAATGAAGTTTCATTATTTGGCTTCTTCTTTTTATTTTTGATAAGGTAAATAATTTTGTTAATAATGGGAAAATATCCCGCATACCAGTATTATGCCAAAAAGTAGAGAATTTACATTAAAATATGATTCTCTATGAACGACGCCCAATCTTCTGTACAAACTGACACCTCGTGTATGCACCAAAAGGTAACTAAGAATGAGAGTATTCCTTAAACGTGTGTTGTCATTCTCTATCCCCGCAAAAGCTCTCGTATTTCTTTCCTTCAACAGGACCCACTTGAGTGCTAGTAGGAAACATCAGAGGCTCTTTGACTTTGTCTTTGTCCTTTTATCTTTGTTTTGGATTTCCACTGGCTGTTTTATCCTTCAAATGCACTCATGTGATGCTTTGCTTCTCTTCTTGATGGAGAGCTGCCCCATGATTCAGTTGGCAAATTTCGGTCTTTCTGGTTAGTAATGAGGCTGTCATGAGCTCGATCACTTCTAGGGCTGCAATCAGCTGAGATCATTTGACTGCATTACCAGCTGTGGTCTGCATGACTGAATTCTGCACCATGATTCCATTGATAAATCATGTCCACCTGACTATTGATCAGCCAAGTATGAGGCATCACATTTTATATTGCATCCAAGCTAAGGCAGCTTGATTGCTTTGTAAGCCGGGTTGCCTCAAGTTTGTGCTTTCTTTCTATTCAGCTCATATAATTTCTGAGCATTAAATCGAGCTTACATACTTGGCTTTGGTGAGCCGATATCCCCTATTAAGATTTCTATTTTAACATACTATATGCTTAATAAGATAGTACTTTTTTTTTCTTAATAGTTTTGTTATTTTGTTCAAACAATAACTGGTTCGTGGATATTGCATAGATGTTCTCCTTATTGTTCTCTGTTAATGCCTCCTCCTCTCCATCTGTTTTGTCTCTTTCATTCCTTTCCTGTCACTGCCACAATCTATGCAGATATTACAACCCAAGTAATGACTATGACCACTGCCCTCTGTCTGACCTCTAACCTATGGCCTCCGGACTGCCCCTTCATTGCATCTCACCTCGTCTCTTACTGAAATTACCATGAATCTCGAGTTTAGGTCGTTAGGACTGGTCTTTGTACAGCCCCAACCCTACCCTTTCTCTCATACATTGTTTTGGTCTAGATGATTGCAACACTTTAGATGATTCATTCATTTGATCAATAGTTCCTACTTTACTCACTCAAAGAATAATGTTCGTTTCTCTTCCATAAGTGGACCTCGATAAAGGGATTTACCAAGTATATTCTCTAAAAAGGCATTCTAAAAAATCTCAAAAGTATATTCTCTGAAAAAAGAGGTGTAATGAACTTTTTGTTGTTTGTCATTCTAATCGTGAATCGAATCCATAATAATTATAGTATTCTTTTGCCTCCCTATTTCCCCTCTCTCGGTCTCTCTTTATTTCAGGTTTCATGCGCAAATAGCACAAATTGTAACAAACTTCCAATCTAGTATAGCTTTGGGATTGTAAAAAATCACTTATTACTTCTTGTATACAAGAAGTAATCAAAAACATGGTTCTCGCCCCAAAAATTCTATCATTTATGCTAATTAAGGCCTTATGAGTGCACCAAATTTTAGTAAAAACTAAAAGGTTGTCCTAGTATGTACAAAGTTATTGAAGATCATATTTTGCTGAAATTGTTCTCTTATATATATTTAAAGCAAACATGTGGAGCATGTTTTTTTTTCCCTGATATTCTCCTATTTTAGATGAAGTATTTTTCTCTGATATTCTCTATTGTCTAACAAAAATCTATTGCGATTAGTTAGGAAATAAAAGCTGAAGTCAATAAGAAGCTCGATCGTGTCACACTTTGCTACTGAAGTTTAGATGAAGTTGTAAGCTTAGAGGTTTGATTGACTTAGAATTCTTTTAAAGGACAAGGGGTTGGTGGAGTTTGAGATGAAACCACGGTTGAGCAATGACTAACTTGTCCTGATTTGGGCAATGTCCAACTAGTTCATCAGAGATTATTTGCGTTGGCAAACTTACTTTAGATCTTGTGTTTGCCATCTTTTTAGTGTGTTAAGAGCTTTGTTGAGAGAAAGTGTAGAGAATCTCTAGTAACAGAAAAATCCTCTATGTTTCTCAGACTTTTCAAAAGTGTCAGCGGGTATGTGTTTGGATTTACCAAAAGTAGTATATTTTCGGAGAATCTGACATGCGTGAGGCATTGAAAGTGAAGAGTCCGCGCAACATAGGAAATCCTAATCTGGAAAAGACAAAGCTGTTAAGTACAACAACAACATATCTAATAGAATCCCACAAGTGGGGTCTGGGGACAAAGCTGTTAAGTATTGGAATGAAATTTGGTTCTCAAAAAAAGTATTGGAATGAAATTCTTCACATTGAGCTAACTTGAAAGATTCAGACTGACTCAATTATTATGGAATTAAGGCATAGTTGCTAGTGTTCTCTTTTACCACGATCAGGAGAGGGGAGGGAAGGAGAGAGTTGTTTTTGCCAAGCAATTTCTTGAAGTGTCATGTATGGCTAATATGTCTTCTCCTCATATATGGCTAATATGTCTTCCTTATTTCTCGTCTTCCGTGCTTATAACAAGAATGAATTTTTATTTACTAATATGTGCCATTTGCTTTTGCAGAGGCATGCAGACTTATGATGAGCGTCACATGTCCAATTCCTGATTTTACTTGTATTTCATCTGCAAAGGTTGCATTTCATCATTCAATTCATTTTCACTGCAAACTCTATCTATTTGTAATAGTCAATAGATATGCATATATTTCTCAGTGGAGTTCTGTTCATATGCTGTAACATTTTTCTCCTTAACTAGTAAAGTTTGGTAGTGTTATTTTAGTACTCCCTCTATTTAAAAAAAAAAAAGGACCTACTTTCTATTTTAGTTTGGTTAAAAAAATGAGCTCTTTTGTTTTGGCAATATTTTAATTTCAACTACATGTTTAAGGACGCAAGATTAAAAGGCATTTTGGTACAATTTGACATAATTTTAATTTACAACCACAAAATCAAAATGTCTTCGTTATTTTCTTGAACTTCGTGCCAAGTCAAACTAGGTCATTCTTTTTCAAATAGAGGAAATAGTATTTCTTGTGCGAAATAAAGACCTAAATTTTAGTGCTGATGCCTATGAACTCTGAGGCTTTTTCAGTGACTGGTAAATTTTTCTTTTTCCCAAGTTCAAAATTGAATGAATTGGTAGCTAGTTGGAGCTTAATGTTGGGAGATTCGGAGGCCTTTTGTGTACCAACATTATTTTGTCTGAACTCATCACATGGTTCCCGTCATATGTTCATCTTTGTGATTCTTGGTTTGTCTTGTCAAATTTTTATCTCTGGACTAGAAATCACTCTCTTGTAATGACATAAGTCAGTCATCACTCTCTTGTAATGACATAAACCAGCCATCACTCTTTTGTAATGACTGTTAGCTCTCTGATCCTACTGTAGATTTTTCTGTACTAGCAGAGGTAACAGTCATCACTTTTGTAATTTTGCACCTTATGCATCTTCCTGATGCCTTTTTATTTTGGAGATATATTAAGTCCATCAGTTCTGTCTACTAATCTGAAGATTAGCAGCATTCTACTATTCATTATATAAAAATCATTTATACTATTCATTAAAAAATCATTGGTTCTGGTATTATGGTTGTGTTTTGAGTTTCAAACCTTGTTCTAGGTTGGAAGACTAAAGTACTATAAAAGAACTTTTCTCTTCCTCGAGCTGCTTTCCCTTCCCAACAATTCTTAGCTTTCTGTGCTTTAGTTTGTAAACACTACCGTTGTGCTTTGTTGTTATCTATTTACAGCTGGTCAAGCTGCTTGAGTTGAAGGAGGCAAATCATGTAGAGTTCTGCAAAATAAAGAGCATGGTCGAAGAGATACTGCAGTTGTATAGAAATCCAGAGCTTCTTGCTATTTTAGAGTTACTGATGGATCCTACTTGGGTGGCAACTGGGTTAAAAGTTGGTTTTGATACACTAGTAAGTGATGTTGGGGTTTTTGTTCCACTTACAAGTATGAAGACTTCCTGTACAGTTTATTATTGAGGGGTGCATAAAGAGCAATAATCTCGTGCAGTCCAGTTTGGGATAGACAGACAGGAATCATTCAGCTTTTTCTACTTCTTTTTTAATTATTTTTTTCCTTTTATTTTCTTTGGAAATGCTTTTGCATTGTATGGGCTTAGAGATCAAAGATGAAACTATGGAGCTACTCGAGCTGTTTAGCAAGAATGTATCTTGTTAATTGAATGACTCCTGTATAAAATTTTAAAATTTCTTCTAATATTGTGAAAGCATGGCTACTTTTTATACCTAGTGAGAACTTTTTATGCCAACTCTATTACAACTCTAGGTGCTTGCTAGAAAGTTTAGGTATAAAGATCATCAAAATAGTTGAGCAAACACTAAATTGTGATACCTTTTTGATGGACATACTCTTTTATAGCTTATACATGGACTAACAACAGTTAGAGGTGTGTAATGATCATTCAATATACTAGAATTATAAACTTTGTTCTCCATGCGTTCCTCAAAAAGTCCGATTCGGGAGGATTCTTCCCCCTACTACTTGATCATAATTTAGCTTCCTCGGGGTAGCATACATGCATATGCCTCTCGCTTTTTGTGTAATTCTTTCTCCTGTGTGGGGTTTATACCGATTTTAGTTTTTGCCCTTTTTAGTTTGGTCCATGGGCCGGGTGCTCTTTGTAGCTGCTCATGTATTGACTGATTTGACTGAGATATTGTTTTTGCCCATTCTTGCGAAAGGTGCTTTGATTGTCGATCTGATTAAGATTAACCATGTGTTACTTCAGGTAAATGAATGTGGAGAGATTTCTTGTAGAATCAGTGAAGTAATATCCGTACATGGTGAAAGTGATCAAAAGATAAGTTCCTATCCCGTCATCCCAAATGATTTCTTTGAAGATATGGAATCGTGGAAAGGCCGTGTCAAGAGGATCCATTTGGAGGAAGCATATGCAGAAGTAGAAAAGGCTGCGGAAGCTTTGTCTTTAGCTGTGAGTCTCTTTTATTTATCTTTAAAGTGTCTTTAGCTGTGAGTCTCTTTTATTTATCTTCAATAATTCTAATGATTTACAAGTTGTGCATCTGGTGCTTTACTACTCTTCTTGATAGCTAAAATGTACATTGCTTTTGCTGTGTAGTTATTTATAATGTTTTTGTTGGTTGACTAACCTGATTGAAATTCTGAGTCTGAAAAAAATGATCTATAAAAATAAAATTTTTAGAGAAAGTTGTTTTAATTGCTCCAGGCAAATAGATCTTGAAGTATAGAAGTTCAACTATGCAAGTCAGTTCCAAGACTGGAAGCCAAAATTATAAACTAAAATAAAAACAAAGAAAGAGAGACAGAAGAATCTGAAATTAATGAACTTAACAACCAAACCCCCAAATATTTAAGTGGTCTTACATTCTGTTTCTAGATAACAGAAGATTTCCTGCCTATAATTTCAAGAATAAGGGCCACCATGGCCCCACTTGGAGGAACTAAAGGGGAGATTCTGTATGCTCGAGAGCATGGAGCTGTATGGTTCAAGGGAAAGCGATTTGTTCCAACTGTTTGGGCTGGAACCGCTGGAGAAGAACAAATTAAGCATCTCAGACCTGCACTAGATTCAAAGGGGAGGAAGGTTGGAGAAGAATGGTTCACTACAATGAGGGTGGAAGATGCAATATCTAGGTTCCTTTGCATACATTGAGGCCAATTTGTGATTCTTACAAGAAAATACTTTCTTTGGTAATAATTGTTTGGATCTCTTCCGCAGGTATCACGAGGCAGGTGCTAAGGCAAAGTCAAGGGTCTTGGAATTGCTAAGGGGACTTTCTTCTGAATTACAATCTAAGATCAATGTCCTTATCTTTGCATCCGTCTTGATTGTAATAGCAAAGGCATTATTTTCTCATGTGAGGTTAGTGACACAAACCTGCTGATATCTGAAAAAAAAGTTTCTTACGTTCTTTAAGGGGTTGCTTTTTTTTTTTCCCGCTTTTGAGGGGTGGGTAGCACTTCTGCAATTTCTAATTTTGTTGACTCAAAACTTCCTAAGAGTGTACTTATCATTTTACATTTAATTTGTTTCCATTCCTTGCATGTCTATTTGCAACTAGAACATGAATCTATATAATCTGGAAGATTCCTACTCAAAAATATGACATTGCACTGATAAACAACTTAATCCTTCTCTACACAAAGAATCATAGTGACTGCTACAAGCCATTAAAGATTTTTGTGACATCAAGGCTATTTCAACTTTTTCATGATATGAACAGAATGAGCTTGTACCTTGTAGTTCTGAATTCTGTTAAGCTGATGCGCTAGTCTCTAAAGAATTTATGGGTAAGTATTACAGATCGTCAAGTAAATATACTTTTTCTCCACTTAAGTCACATAACTATCATTTCTAACCCCAAAATCACCAACTTTGAGTACAGTAAACATTTTATACCCAAAACTAATTTTCAACCACCTTTTTTTTGGGTGGGTGGGAGGGTGGAGATATTCGATATTTCTGTTCCGTTCTTTTAATATTTTACCTTCTTCATATGGGTTTGGGTTTGGGTTGGTGCTTTTTAATTGAATTTTTATTTATTGAATTCTTTAGAAAAGTGAAAAATGAGTTATCGACCGGATTAGTATTTTTAGGTCGTATAATTTCGTGTTGGTATATTCAAAAGTTCAGTTATTTTTTTGTTAAAAATGATAATTAAGTAATTTTTGTGAAAAGGGTGATAGTTAAGTGATCTTATGTGAAATGGGCGTGTACACAAATATTACCCCTATCTTGTGAAGACAATAAAGAAAACGGGAAACATACATATACTTTAACACAAATGCATCATTTAGGTGTAGGATTTCAAATCCAGAGAGCATTAAATTCTCTTGTGTTTATTATCTTTTTCAGTTTTTCTCCCAACAATCACATAACAATTCCTACATATAGGGAAGAAAATAAAAATTAATTACAGGAATCGACGATAGTAGAAGTTATATTTCCTCTTGAGCTCTTTTTCAAGCTCAGTTTCTCTTCTCAAATATATAGCACGCCTATCTTGCAGATGAATCAACTCTCCAATGTTGCTTTCAGATCTAGATAGAACATCTCGTATTTGAAACTCAGTTCCTCTCAAATGATGCTTCACATTTTCCAACTCTGTGCAAATCTCGCGTAACCGATCACCGTTATCGCTTGAGGGCAAAGCCATTTTTGCTGTTAATAATTGCAGGATAAAAAAATGGAAAAATAATTAGTTATTACAGTCAAACAAACTTATTTTGAACACTCATCTCTATAGCAATAATTAACAGTAGATTGCAAATATTGAAAAGTTTGACTGTAATATACATGATAGGCGAGAAAATTTCTGTAGTTAATTTAATCATTGGGAAAAATAGATAAAACTCTAGTTATTACACCTCTAGAGCAATCATAAATTCATGTTGGAATTTTCTTTTAAATCAATGTTTCATGTTTTCTATAGCCACCAAAAAATAATTTGGACAAATGATGCATTTATAAAGAGGGTTGATTGTATATATATACACGATAAACGAGTGCATTTTTGCAGTTAATCAATCAAGGGGAAAAGATAAGTCGTTATAACTCGGCCTTTCTATAACAAGTGAATTCACAAAAACATTTGAGTTTTCTTTGGAATTGATCTTTACGTTTTCTATAACAATTGAAAAAGATCTAGACAAATGTAGTTATAGAGAGATTTTTTTTTTTGATAACAAGGCGAACCCTAACCACTACCCTTTAGGTGCATACAGGGTAAATCCCTGCTTCTATGCAATAGCTCGCAAATCACATCGTGAGGTTACCCTCACTACGCAAGCCCGGTGTGACAAGCTCGACCCAGAAGACAAACCCTTGCTTTTAGTGGCAAGGGGTTTTAAACTTGAGACCTGTAACATCGAAGTTTCAAGCCCAAACCACTGGGCCACCCCGAAGGGTGCTATAGAGAGATCTTACTTGTATAGGAACAATTAATTTGAAACAATTTAATAAACGAAAGGACATAATTAAACTAACCTTTGCGAGTTGAAGAAATATAGCAATCAAAAGGAAATAATCAAACTGACCTTAGTGAGGTGATGCTCAACTGTGCGTGAAGTGTGATGAAAATAAAATGTTGAGACCTTGGTTATTTATAGGGGGTTTGTGAACCTAATTTCCTATGAGTTGTTAAAGAAGCTAGCATAATAAACTTGGATTTTCAAGATACGGAAGAAATAGAAGGAACTTAGTTATTATGATTATCTTCTTTCTTTTTTTTTTTTTAAGGTAACACTACATAATTATTATTATCTTTTTGGTTGGTTTAATATATATCTATGGCCCCTCTAACTGATTCCGAAATTCATTTAGATACTCGAACTACTATTTATTCTAGTTGAGGAACCGAACACATGGTATTTACTTAATATCATGTGTTTTTCCTTATTAGTTGCCCTTTTTTTCCCTTTCTTTTCCTTTCCTTTTCCCATATCTAGTTTATTCTACTTATGGGTTTTGAGAAGAGGGTTCCCAGGAAACAACCTCTCTACCTCTACGAGGTAGTGGTAAGGTCTGCGTACAATCTACCCTCTTCAGACCCCACTTGTGGGATTCCACTGGGTATGTTGTTGTTGTTTGTTGTTGTTGATATGCTAGTGAAGAATCAGGGGAAGTGGGGGTGTAGAATAGTGCATTGTCTATCCTAACACAATGGTTCACAAAATTCCTGAGGAACGGAACTGACACGTCTTTTTCCAGTGGGGAGAGAGTACTTTGTTCCAGATGCTAAACTGTTGTTGTATTTTTTATTACACATGAAAATACCATCGTGTTTAGAGGACTGCATAACTTTGTTGAGAATGATGCTGCATAAATATAAGAGTAGGCTTAGTTCCTGCTTAGTTGATGCATAAAACTTATTACTTGTGTTAAGTCCCACTTTGGTTGAGAAAATGAGTTAGGGTCTCCTGATATGAACTTGAACATTCCTCCCTCTTGAGCAAGCCTTTTGGGTTGAGTTAGACCAAAAGTCTGTTTCTTCATTTGATATCAGAGCAAAACCCATCGATTCTTGTTGCGTTTCTCATTGTTGATCCATTGTTTATGTTATCCACACTCCAATTGTCCAGTCCCTTGGTGTATGGGGGTGTTAAAGTCCTGCGTTGGTTTTGGGAATGACTTATAGTCTTGGGAAATCATGATGAGATAACTTTTTGGATTGAGTTAGCTTCAAGGTCTAATGATTCTCAACTTGGATAAAGAAGATAAAGTGAACCTTTTAAGTCACATTGGATTTCTCAATTAAATGTGAAATTTAGCTGCAGGCTGCAGCTTGGAACTAATGAAATCTAGTTGTACAAGTCTATGCTACTAGTTGGATCTATTTCATAGATTTGTAAAAACTTGTAAGTGCATATGAGGTGAATTTAGGATATGGATGGTGCTTTCTTGAATTCTCTCTAGGTGTTCTATTATATTCTGTTGGTACTTTATATTGATATATCATAAAATTTTCTCATCAATGCCCAATAGCTAAAGCCTTTTCATTTTGAAGAATTTATATGCATTTGCTCAGAGCTCTGCATTATTTTTCTCTCACCTGTTTACCTTTCCCGTGATTTGAGCTCATAATCTTAATCTTGGTTTCTTATCAGTGAAGGGAAAAGAAGAAATTGGATTTTCCCAACAGTTGCACAATTTAACAAATGTCAGGTACTCTCTGAATCTTTGCTTCTTGAAAAAATGCACTTGTTGAGTGGCGCCCGCTTTAGCAAAATGCACTTGTTGAGTGGCGCCCGCTTTAGCGTATATGAC
>JAOTQR010000109.1:23763814-23792317 GCA_025774065.1 Solanum ossicruentum | reverse complement strand
GCAGATAGTTTAAAGAGCCATTTTGCTTTATTCCATCATACTCCAAGGCCAAAAAATAGTCAATCTTTGGCTCCAAAGGGGAATATGGATCTTCAATCCTTAGTCAAGAGGGATGCACAATTCCGTGAGTGGTTTAGGTAGACATTTGGCACAACTGATCTTCTTATTCTCTTCATCCCATAGAGTGGATCGAGTATAATGGATGTACAACAAGAACTATGTACCCTTCTTGACAAAAGAATCTTTAGTGCATAGATCATCTATAGCATATTATGGTAAAAAAGGTAATCTCTCTCTTCTGGCCATCAAACTGGTTCTTATTTTGGAGTCTTCTTCCTTTGTATTGTTCTCTTGGATTGATCTGTAGGTGATAATTATGTTAGTTCCACCTATACCATATTTCTTTCTGAGAGTGAAGCTATTTCATTCGTTTGTGTATAATAATCTTGACTCTAGGTGTTGGTGTTTCCATTCATCATTTTTCTTTTTTCCTTGCTGACATAGTAGAGTTTGAAGACAACATTATGACTCTTAGTTGTCTAACATGCCTCAGATCGAAATGTCTGAAATTCGTTCTCTGATTACTGGTGCCACTTCAAGCAGTCTTGTACTTATAGATGAAATATGTCGAGGAACAGAAACGGCAAAAGGGACATGTATTGCTGGAAGTCTCATAGAAACCCTGGACTCAATTGGCTGTTTGGGAATTGTATCAACCCACTTGCATGGAATTTTCGATTTACCCCTGAAAATCAAGAATACTCAGTATAAAGCAATGGGAGTTGAGTACGTTGATGGTCAACCAATACCAACTTGGAAACTCATTGATGGGGTCTGTAAAGAGAGTCTAGCATTTGAAACAGCTCAGAGAGAAGGAATTCCACAAATATTAATCCAAAGAGCAGAAGAATTGTATAACTCAGGTTACGGGAATCAGACACCAAAGAGGAAAGGCCAAATAAGACCTCTTTGTTCAGATATTGACCTCAATAGAACAGACAAAAGCTCTTACGAGTTAAATTGTACAAGACAAATAGCTTTGGATTCTAACACAAAGTTAATGCAGCAAATGGGAATTTCAAGCAACAAACTTGAAGATGCTGTCTGTCGTATTTGTCAGAAGAAGTTAATTGAGCTGTATAAAATGAAAAATCCATCAGAAGTGGCAACGGTGAATTGTGTTCTTATTGCTGCCAGGGAACAGCCAGCTCCATCAACAATTGGTGCTTCAAGTGTCTATATAGTGCTAAGACCTGACAAAAAGTTGTATGTCGGACAGGTACATTTTTTCCTTCTTCCTGTTTGAGTCTTAAAGTGCAACCATACTTTGTCTAATCAATTTTTTAAGTGATATTTAATTGTATTGAGATGCTTACGAGTTGGAGGAAGCCTGCACATTCTGCAGTCCATGCAGAATTGAGCCTCATTTTGTTGTAAAAAATTGTTCTGTTACGCAAGTGTGTGGCGAATGACTGAATAAGTGTTCTATTTCCAGTATTTTTTAGAAGTTCGTTTTTTCCGAAATGTTTAAGTTGTGGAGGTAATTGTGTTCAAAGATATTTTGAAATAAATGGCCAATAGACAGACAATCATTTAGTTATCTAATGAAGTCTATGGGCACGACAGTGCAAACGCTAGTCTTCCTTGCTGGAATTGTGAGCTATTACTTCCATTTACATGTTATATCTTAAAATTCTTCTTTCTTATTGTATGTACAGACTGATGATCTGCAGGGCCGAGTGCGTGCTCATCGCTTGATGGAGGGGATGGAAAATGCATCAATCCTATATTTCTTAGTCTCTGGCAAGAGCATAGCCTGCCAATTGGAAACTCTTCTAATAAATCAACTTCCTAATTATGGTTTTCAGCTAACAAACATCGCTGATGGTAAGCATCGTAATTTTGGCACTACTAATCTCTCCGCGGAACCTTCAACTGCCCTTAGATGAACTCACCGTCAGTCTCAAGTTTGGTATATAGAAACTTATTGTTAGTTTTTGAACTCTTAAGGGATGAGCAATTCAACTTACAGTAGCTGCAGCAATTTTGGGTAGTTTTAGCTGCTCCACCTGTGTGTAGCTCATCATCACCTTGTAACTGAGGGTGAATTATGTTCTAATTTTATGCCTGATTTTTATTTAGCTATGAGTAACACTTTGATACCTAAGTATGAGAGTTTGTTTATTTCTTGATAATGATGTCCAACAAAGGTGTGGTTTAACAGTTAAATGAAGTGTGTGAAAATCATGAGACAGAGTGCAATATTTTGGAAACGCTTGTATAATCGCGCTTTCACATCTTCTTAACCTGTGATGGGTGGGGAGAGGAAAGGTTTCCATCTCTGAGGGTACTCTTGGGAACAGATCCAGGGGAGATGGGGTGGGGCTGGTAGCTCAATGGACAAAGTTTACGTATTTTAATTTGTTTGAATTATTAATTTAAATAAGAAATTATCTTACAAGTGAAGTCAATTTTATTGAATTACTTCTTATAAGTAATAAAAAGATAATTCTTGTACTGTGGCTAAATTAGTGAAATTGAACAAGTTTAATAGCCATGCCAAAAATAAGTAAGCATGAAACATTACTATACAACAACATACTTAGTCGAATTCCACAAGTAGTGTCTAGGAAGGGTAAAATATACATAGACTTAATCACTATCTCATAGAAGAGAGAGGCTAAACATTATCATACTGAATTAAAAATTATTTTAATATAAGTTTAATTAATATAGAAATAAACTGAACAACCAATACTCCTAATTTGACTCTACAATCTGAAAAACCAATACCCTAACATGAATGCAAGATTTTCTCAGTTTTTGTTAGTATTAATTCATGAATTTTTTAAAATATGGCTAATCAAATGTTTTCGCCCTCAAATCTCAGGACCATAATTAATAGTCTTTATAGGATTTGCATCACCTTTTTCAGCATTTAGGGACTACGAAACATGAATTCTTGATTTTTCAATTTTTCGTGTATATTAGTACATGAACTTTTAGAAACTTCCATAATGACATTGTTTAATGTTTAAAGGTCTTGGAGTAGAAATTCAAGATTTTCTCAATTTTTTACTTGTATTTAGTTAATGAATTTCTAAAAATATGATTAATCAAAAAATTTCTTGACCTCTAATTTCTTGGGACCATCTTCAGTGCTGGTGAACGATATTCATAGACTTGGTAGGATTCATACAACTTATTTAGCATTTACACGACAGTAAATAGAAGTTCTTAATTTTTTTTTTAATTTTTGTATTTGATAGTCCATGAATATTTTAGGAAATATGGTTAATTGAAAATTTTCAGCCCAATCTTTTTTGGGATTATCCATAATGACCTAATGATAGTACTCATAAAATCCTACCAGGCCTCCGCCAATGTCATCGGGCCACGTGGACCACTTGTCGGGCTCATTGCGGACCCACTTGTATGATTTTTCAGGAATCTTGCATTGGAGCCCCATGCAGCGCCATAATCCGTGTGCTAACACCCACAAAAATCTTTCGAAATCGCTTGTTTTGGCTTCCTTGGCCCATAAAATCCTACCAGGCCTCCGCCAATGTCGCCGGGCCACCTGAGCCTCTTGTCGAGCTCGTTGTGGACCTACTCGTATGATTTTTCAGGAATCTTGTGTCGGAGTCCCATGCAGCGCCACAATCTGTGGTCTAACACCCAAAGAAATTTGCCGAAATCGCTTATTTCGGGCACTACCAGGCCTCTGGCAACGCCATCGGGCTACTTGGGCCTATTGTCGAGCTCATTGCGGAACCACTCGTATGCTATTTCGAGAATCTCCTCGCTGGAGCCCCATGCAGAGCTAGAATCTGTGGGCTAACAGCCACAGATATCTGCCGAAATCGCCGGTTTCGACATCGTTGGCCCATAAATTCTACTAGGCCTCCGCCAACGCCGTTGGGCCACCTGGGCCTTTGGCCAGGCTCATTGTGCATCCACTCATATGATTTTTCGGAAATCCTACGCCGAAGAACCCTGCAGCGCCAGAATCCGTGGGCTAACACCCACAGAAATCCATTGAAAATCGCTTGTTTCATCTTTGGCCCATAAAATCCTATCATCCCTCCGCCAACGCCGCTGGGCCACCTGGGCCTTCTGTCAGGCTCGTTGCAGACCTATTCATATGATTTTTAAGGAATTTTGTGCCAGAGCCCCATGCAGCGCCAGGATCCGTGGGCTAACACCCACAGAAATCTACCGAAATCGCCTATTGCAGCTTCTTTGATCTATAAAATCCTACCAGGCCTCCGGCAATGCTGCCGAGCCACATGGGCCTCTTCTGGGGATTCTAGCGGACCCACTCTTTTGATTTTTCAGGAATCTTGTGCCGAAGTCCCATGCAGCACCAGAATCCATAGGTTAACACCCATAAAAATTTGCTAAAATCGCCTGTTTAGCTTTCTTCGCCCATAAAATTCTACCAGGCCTCCGCTGACGCCGCCAGGCCACCTGGGCCTCTTACCGAGCCCGTTACGGATCCACTCGTATGATTTTTTGGGAATCTTGCGCTGGAGCCCCATCCAGCGCCAGAATTCATGGGTTAACACCCACAGAAATCAGCCGAAATCGGTTATTTCGCTTCCTTGGCCCATAAAATCCTACCAGGCCTCCGCCAACGCTATCAGGACACCTGGGCTTTTTGTCGAGCTCGTTGCGAACCCACTCGTATGACTTTTGGGAATCTTGCGCCTGAGCCCCATGCAGCGTTAGAATCCATAGGCTAACACCTAAAGAAATTTGCCGAAATCACCTAATTCGACTTCGTTGGCCCATAAAATCCTACCAAGTCTCCACCAACGCAATAGGACCAGCTAGGCCTCTTGTCGAGCTCGTTGTGGACCCAGTCATAGATTTTTTGGAAATCTTGCGCCGGAGCCACATGCAGCGCCAAACTCCGTGGCTAGCACCCAGAGAAATCTGTCAAAATTGCCTGTTTTGGCATCCTTGGCCCATAAAATGCTAGTAGTCCACCAACGTCGCCGAGCCACCTGGCCTCTTTCCGGCCTCGTTGCATACCCACTCGTATGATTTTTTAAGAATCTTGGGTCGGAGCCCAATGCAGCGCCAGATTTCATAGGCTAAAACCCACCGATATCTACCAAAATTGTCTGTTTCAGCTTCTTTGGCCCATAAAATCCTACCAAGCCTCCGCCGACACTATCAAGCCACCTGGGCCTCTTGCCGGGCTCGTTGCGAACCACTCATATGATTTCTCGGGGAATCTTGTGTCGGAGCCCCATGCAGCGCCATAATCTATAGGCTAACACCGATAGAAATCTACCGAAATCGCCTATTTCGGCTTCCTTGGCCAATAAAATCCTACAAGGCCTTGCCTCTTTTCGGGATCGTTCCAAACCCACTCGTATGATTTTTTGAGAATCTTGCATCAGAGTCCCATGCAGCTCCAGAATCCGTGGGCTAACACCCAAAGAAATCTGTCGAAATCGCCTGTTTCAGGTTCCCTTGCCCATAAAATTCTACAAGGCCTTCGTCAACACCGTCTGGCCACCTAGGCCTCTTACCGAGCTCATTGGAGACCCACTCGTTTGAAGTTTTGGGAATCTTACATCAGATCCCCATGCATCTCAAGAATCCATGGGCTAACACCCACATAAATTTGTCGAAATCGCCTGCTTCAACTTTCTTGGCCCATAAAAACATACTAGGCCTTCAACACACCGCTTGTCCACTTGGGCCTCTTGCACGACTCGTTGTAGATCCAATCGTATAATTTTCGATAATCTTGTGTCGAACTATCATCCAGTGTTAGAATTCGTGGGCTATTACCCACAAAAATCTGCCTAAATCGCCTATTTAAGCTTCCTTGGCCCATAAAATCCTACCAGGCCTCCGCAATGTCGTCGGGCCACCTGGGCCTTTTGCCGGTCTCGTTGCGGATCCGCTCGTATGATTTTGTGGGATTGTTACGCCAGAGCCCTATGCAGCGCCAAAATTCGTGGGCTAACATCCACAGAAATCTACCAAAATTGCCTATTCCGACTTCCTTGGCCCATAAAATCCTGTCAGGCCTCCGCCAAGACTGCGGACCACTTGGGCCTTTTGTCGGGCTCATTACGAATCTACTCGTATAATATATCAGGAATCTTGAATTGGAGCCCCATGCAGCGGTAGAATCTGTGGGCTAACAAACACAGAAATCTATCGAAATCGCCTGTTTCGACTTCCTTGCCCATAAAATCCTACCAGGCCTCCGCCAACGTTGCAGGGCCTCTGGCTCCTCTTATCAGTTTTGTTGCATATCCACTCGTATGATTTATTAGGAATCTTGCGTCGAAGCCCCATGCAGCGCTAGAATCTGTGGGCTAACACCCACAAAAATTTGCCAAAATCGCATGTTTTGCTTCCTTGGCCCATAAAAATTCTACCAGGCCTCCTCCAATGCCACCGAGCCACCTGGTCCTCTTGTCAGGCTTGTTGCAAACCCACTCGTATGATATTTTGAGAATCTTGCACCGTAGCCCCATGCAGTGCTAGAATCCGTAGGCTAACACCCACAGAAATCTACCGAAATCATTTGTTTTGACTTCCTTGGACCATAAAATCCTACCAGGCCTCCGCCAACGCCACTGAGCCACTTGGGCCTCTTTTCGGACTAGTTACAAACTCACTCGTATGATTTTTCGGGAATCTTGCGCCGGGTCTCAATGCAGCGCCTAAAACCATGGGCTAATACCCACAGAAATATGTTGAAATCTCCTGTTTCGGCTTCCTTGGCCCATAAAAACCTACCAGGCCTCCGACAATGCTGCGGGCCACCTGGGCCTCTTACCAAGCCCGTTGCGGATCCACTCATATGATATTTTGGGAATCTATAGCTGGAGCCCCATGCAGTGCCAGAATCCATGGGTTAACACCCATAGAAATCAGCCAAAATCGGCTATTTCGCTTCCTTGGCCCATAAAATCCTACCAGGCCTTTGCCAACGCTATCGGGCCACCTGGGCATCTTGTCAAGCTCGTTGCAAACCCACTCGTATGACTTTTGGGAATCTTGCAGCTCCAGAATCCGTGGGATATCACCCTCAGAAATATGTCAAAATAGCCTGTTTCGGCTTCCTTGGCACATAAAATCCTACTAGGCCTCCGCCAATGTAGCCAACCACCTGGGCCCCTTGCTGGGATCGTTACGAACACACTCGTATGATTTTTCAGGTACCTTGCGCTAGAGCCCTACATAGCACCAGAATACGTGGGCTAACACCCACAGAAATCTATCGAAATTGCCTGTTTTGGCTTCTTGGCCCATAAAATCCTACGAGGCCTCCGCCAACGTCGCTAGGCCACTTGGGTCTCTTGTCGGGCTCATTGCGGACCCACTCGCATGACTTTTTAGGAATCTTACGCCGGAGCCCTATGCAAGGCTAGAATGCCATTGTTTCGGCTTCCTTGGACCATAAAATCCTACCAGACCCTGACAATGTCGTCGGGCCATCTGGGTATCTTGTCGGGCTCGTTGCGGACCCACTCTTATGATATTTCAGGAATCCTGTGCTGGAGCCCCATACAACCCAGAATTCATAGGATAACACCCACAGAAATTAGTCGAAATCGCCTGTTTCATTTCCTTAGCCCGTAAAATCCTACCAGTCCTCCGTCAATGTCATCGGGCTACTTGGGCCTCTTGCTGGGATTCTTGCGGATCCACTCGTATGGTTTTTCGGGAATCTTGCACTGCCAAAGCACCATGCAGAGCCAGATTTGTGGGCTAACACCCACAGAAATCTATCGAAATCGCCTGTTTTGGCTTCCTTGGCCCATAAAATCTTACCAAGCCTTCACCAATGCTGCTGGGCCACCTGGGCCTCTTGCGAGCTCATTGCGGACCCACTCATATGATTTTTCGAGAATCTTACGGCGGAGCCCTATGAAGCACCAGAATTCGTGGGCTAACACCTATAGAAATAGGTCGAAATCGCATGTTTCAGCTTTCTTCCCCCAATAAAATCCTATCAAGCCTCCGGCAACGCCACCTGGACTTCTTATCGGGCTCGTTGCAGACCCACTCATATGATTTTTCAGGAATCTTGCATAAGAGCCCCATGCATCGCCAGAATTTGTGGGTAACACCAATAGAAATCTGTCGAAATCGCCTATTTCGGCTTCCTTGACCCATAAAATCCTACCAAGCTTTCGCCAACGCTGTCGGGCCACTTGGACCTCTAGTCGGACCACTCATATAATTTTGCGGGAATCTTTCACCGAAGCCTCTTGCACTGCAAGAATTTGTGGGTTAACAACCACAGAAATCTGTCGAAATCGCTTGTTTCGGCTTCCTTGGCCCATAAAATCCTACCACGGCTCCGCCAACGCTGCCGGGCCACCTAGGCCACTTGTCGGGCTCGTTGCAGACCAACTCGTATGATTTTTTGGGAATCTTGCGTCGAAGCCGCATGCAGCGCCAGAATTCATGGGCTAACACCCACAGAAATCTGCCGAAACGCTTGTTTCGTCTTCCTTGGCTCATAAAATCCTACCAGGTCTTCGCCAACATCGTCGGACCCCCTGTGCCTCTTGCAAAACTCATTGCGGACTCACTCGTATGATTTTTTTGGAATCTTGCGCTGGAGCCCCATGCAGCGCCAGAATCTGTGGGCCAACACCCACAGAAATCTATCGAAATCGCCTGTTCCGGCATCATTAGCCCATAAAATCCTATCAGGCCTCCCCTAACGCCGCCAGTCCACCTTAGCCTCTTGTCGGGCTCATTGCTGACCCACTCGTATGATTTTTCGGGAACTTTACGTCGGAGCCCCATGCAGAGCTAGAATCCAAGGGCTAACACCTACATAAATGTGCCAAAATCGCCTATTTCAGCTTCTTTAACCCGTAAATTCCTATCTGGCCTCCGCCAACGTTGTCGGGCCACTTGGACCTATAGCTGGGCTCGTTGCGGACCCACTCATATGATTTTTCAGGAGTCTTGCGCCGCAGCGCCATGTAGCGCTAGAATCCATGGGCTAACACCTACAGAAATCTGCCAAAATTGCCTGTTTTGGCTTCCTTGGCACATAAAATCCTACCAGGCCTCCGCCAATGTCGTTGGGCCACCTAGGCCTCTTGTCGGGCTTGTTGCGGACGTACTCGTATGATTTTCTGAGAATCTTGCGCCGGAGCCCCTTGCAGCACCAAAATCTGTGGGCTAACACCCACAAAAATCTGTCGAAATCGCCTGTTTTGTCTTTCTTAGCCCATAAATCCTACTAGGCCTCCGCTAACGCCGTCGGGCCACCTTGGCCTCTTTTTAGGCTCATTGCGGACCCACTGATATGATTTTTCGAGAATGTTGCACCGAAGCCCCATGCAAAGCCAGAATCCGTGGGTTTAACACCCACATAAATCTATCGAGGTCGCCTATTTCAGCTTCTTTGGCCCATAAAATCCTACTAGGCCTCCGCCAAAGCTGTCGGGCCACCTTGGCCTCTTGTTGGGCTCGTTGTGGACCTACTCGTACTATTTTCTGAGAATTTTGCACCGGAGCTCCATGTAGCGCCAGAATCCGTGGGCTAACACCCATAGAAATCTATCGAAATCGCATATTTTGTCTTCCTTGGCCCATAAAATCCTACCAGGCCTCCGCCAACGCCGTCGGGCCACCTAGGCCTTTTATCGAGCTCATTGCGGACCTATTAGTATAATTTTTCGAGAATCTTGCATCGGAGCCCCTTGTAGAATCCGTGAGCTAACAACCAAAGAAATCTACCAAAATCTCCCTGTTTCGGCTTCCTTGGCCCATAAAATCCTCCAAGCCTCCGCTAACGTCGTCGGGCCACCTTAGCTTCTTCTCGGGCTCATTGCGGATCCACTCATATGATTTTTAAAAAATCTTGCATCGGAGCCCTATGCAGCACCAGAATCGGTGGGCTAATACCCACAAAAATCTGTTGAAATCGCCTGTTTCGGCTTCCTTGGGCCATAAAATCCTACAAAGCCTCCGTTTATGCCATCGGGCCACCTAGACCTCTTGCGGGACTCATTGTGGACCCACTCGTATGAATTTTCGAGAATGTTTCACCGGAGCCCCATGCAACGCCAGAATCCATGGGCTAACACCCATAGAAATCTATCGAAATTGCCTGTTTTGACTTTCTTAGACCATAAAATCCTACCAGGCCTCCGCTAACGTCACTGGGCAACCTGAGCCTCCTTTCGAGATCGTTTCGGACCCACTCGTATGATTTTTTGGGAATTTTGCGCGGGAGACCCTTGCAGCACCAGAATCCGTGAGCTAACACCCACAAAAAATTGTTGAAATTTTCTTTTTCTTGTTCCTTGGCCCATAAAATCTTACCAGGCGTCCCCAGCCGCCGCCGGACCACCTGGGCCTCTTCCTGGGCTCATTGCGGATCCACTCGTGTTATTTTTCAGGAATGTTGCTCCAGTGCCCCCTGCAGCGCCATAATCTGTAGGCTAACACCCCTAGTTAAATTGTCGAAATCGCATGTTTCCTGTTTCTTGGTTCATAAAATCCCACTATGTGTCCCCTGCCACCGTTGGACCACCTGGGCCTCTTCCCGAGCTCGTTGCTAACCACTCGTATGATTTTTCAGGAATGTTGCGTTGAACCCCCTTATAGCATCATATCTGTGGGCTAACACCCACAGAAAAACTGTCAAAATCACCTGTTTCCTTTTCCTTGGCCAATAAATTCCCACAAAGCGTCCCTCGCCGCCACAGGCCACTTGGGCCTGTCCCCGGGCTCGTTGTGGAGCTATTCGTATAATTTTTTTGGGAATATTGCACCGGAGATCCCTGTAGTGCCAGAAACTATGGCTAACACCCACAAAAACATGTGAAATCGCATGTTTTCTGTTCATTGGCCCAAAAAATTCTACCAGGTGTCCTCCGCCGCTGTTGGGCCAGCTGAGCCTCTTTTCGAGCTCGTTGCGGACCACTCGTATAATTTTTTGTTAGTGTTACACTGGAGCCTCCTGCAGAGCCAGAATCCGTGGGCTAACACCCATAAAAAACTGTCGAAATCGCCTGTTTTCTGTTTCTTGACCCATAAAATCGCTGTCGCCGGACTACTTAGGCCTCTTCTCGGCTCGTTACGGACCCACTCTATGATTTTTCGAGAATGTTGCACTTGAGCCCCCTGCAACGCTATAATCAGTGGACTAACACCCACAGAAAAACTGTCAAAATCATTTGTTTTTTGTTCCTTGGCCCATAAAAGTCCACCAGGCATCCTCCGCATCACTATGCCACCTGGGCTTCTTCCCGGGCTCGTGGCAGACCTACTTGTATGATTTTTCGGGAATGTTGTGACGGAGTCCCCTGCAGTGCCAGAATCTGTGGACTAACACCCACAGAAAGCTGTCGAAATCGCATGTTTCCTGTTCCTTGGCCCATAAAATCCCACCAAGCATCCTCTACTGTCGTTGAGCCACTTGGGCCTCTTCCCAAGCTCGTTGCAGAGCCACTCGGATTATTTCTCAGTAATGTTGCGCCGGAGCCCCCTGCAGCTCCAGAATCCGTGGGCTAACACCCACAAAAAACTATCGAAATCTCCTGTTTTGAACCTCAAATCGAAGAACTGAACTTTTAAAAAAAGAATATCGACATCAAATCGAAAAATTGAATTAATTTGGATTGTTTCTATTTTTTGATTTTTCGCTATTTATGTTCATCCTAATAAAAAAAATTTTAAAAAAAAATTAAATTTCTTCGCCACTTCCCTTCGGCCTCCGCCCCACCCCCACACACACACACATTTCCTCCCTACCCTCGTCCGCTTACCCCACTCCTGCCTCCAAATTTCTTTAAAAAAACTCATGCACAAAAAATTTTTCTTTTTGCAATTAAGAATTTTTTATTATGAGGTGGGGATCTATAGGTCTATATGGGTACTCATATTTTACCCAGTTTGACAATATTTACATACAATTTTAAAATAGATCAACCCATATTAACCTATTTAGAAAATATCAGTGTTCCATTAAAATAAATATTGATAAAATGAATTTCTTTTACCTTATATGGATTGAAATTGTCACTATATATAGATAGATATTGTATCAATTTGCTTTTTTTGTTGATTCCTTATTTATTGATATGCTATTATGCCAAATTGAAGTATCAAATTATCGAATTGAAAATTTGAAATCCCAAATGAAACATCGAACATCCGGTATATGTGGCTAAATTGGTAAAATCGACTCATAAGTAAGAAAAAGAAAAAGAAAATTTGTATCTAAACAAAATTAATTTTAATTTAATTGGAATGACATTTATTTCAAAATTGAATAATTACAAAATCAATTACCTCTATATTCAAGAATCAAAATGAGTTGTTCTTCCCACGAAATTCCCAAAATCATTCTCTGCTAAAATTCACCATTGAAGGAACCCCAAATGGACCAAGTGGTGGAGGAGGAAGTAGAAAACGTGAAGAAAGAGTTAGAAGAAACATACAAACAGACCCAAGAACACATCAAATCCATTCATGATTATGGAAAATCAGGAACAACAAGATCAATTTCAGAAGAGAAAAGTTCACTTCCTAGATTGAATGGTCTTGCTCAGGATGGGATGAATCTGCTTCAATCACTTCAATTTAAGCTTGATCTCTTAGCCCCACAACTCCCTTCAGATGATCAAGTTGAAAAAACTCAGTCTTTGGCACAATCATGGAAAACCCAGATCCAAAGGTAGCTATAAGAACAAATATGCATATTTGGGTTCTTTTATATGAATCATATGTATCCTTTTATTTGGAGCTGTTTCATTCTAACTGTAGACTTGTAATGTGAGGAATTCAGAAATTTTGGGTTGGGAAGTTGAATAAGAAATGGGGATGATTCAAGTTTCTTGCTTTCAGCACGCCACGGCCAAGTGGAAAATTATGCTATTTATACGTGGTTAAAATTATTTTTGTATGCATAATATAGCATGTGTTGAATCTCATTTGGCTTCTTTGGGTGTTTACTTTTCACATTTTGAACCCCCTTGGTGATAATACTGTCTCCGCCATTGGCTTTCAGATGATCAATTAGAGAATTCTCCATACTGAACTAGTTTGTTCAGCTGTATTCTTTGCTTTTCGCGCTTGTTTCATTCCCATACTTTATAGAAGAGTAATGTGAGGAAGTTAGAGATTTTAGTTCAGAATAGGAAAGATTAAGATTTGTCTTGTGTTTTGGTTTCTCTTACTTGGTAATACAGTATGGACCTTGACAAAATATGGTTTTTGTTTGTCTGGTTGACTTTTAAACCAAATTGGCTTGTAGTTAACCTAGTATTGGATGAATTGATATCCGGAAGGATGACATTTTTCTAATTGCTGAAGTTTCAACTGTAAATATATCTTTATGTAGAGTTCTTTACATGTTGGTATACCTCTTGTAGAGGGGAAATTTCTCATTATCAATAAAGTTACACTTGGTCAAAAATGTGAATATTAAGATAGGTGTGCTGCAATGAATGATGGAACAAGACAAGAAGCTTTCATATCAAAACAAAGTACGCAATTACCTCACATAGAGGATAAGATAAGAGAAGGTTGTCCGAATGGTTTGTCTGTTTATCACGTCGGTCTCTGAATGTACCAGTTCGGAAGTGTGACATTATGGAGGGAAGTTGTGTTTTTACACCTAACTCTCCTAGAATCATTGTGGATTAAGAACACAATAGTAGAAGTAAAGGATCCATATATTGGATAACAATAAAAGTTCACTTCGTGTGTATTCATGTGTATGAAGTTAGTTATTACTATATTCTTTCATCTCCCTTTATGATCTTTTAAATGTATGTTGCAGCTTGAGGTTGAGTTTAAGAAATGCTAATTTACAAGCAAAGGAAAACATGAGGAAAGCTGCTCAAGAAGAGGTAGTTTGTTTATTTGTATAGAAGATAAGTACCATTTAGCATGTCAGAATCATTAACTTGTCAACATCCTGCATTTTATTTTTTATTGTGGCTTATAGATATCATGCTGAATATGCTTTGATGATTTTGAACTATGGAAATCTTTTACCAGCAATTTATCCTCTTTGGGACCAATATTTAGAAAATGTGTCATACTAAAATCTGCCTTTTTACGATGTCAGAGGGAGCTTCTGTTGGGAGGTGGGGAAGAATCTACAGTTCGCAGACGAAATCTACAGTATGTGATACCCTTTAAGTCTTTATGTTACCATGGTTTTATCCACTTTAAAAGTCATCTGTCTGTGTTTTTGAGGGCAGAAGTATCACAATGTTTCTTTTGCCAGGACAAAAGCTGGAATGACATCTGCAGCTGAAAGCATCACGGAGAGCCTGCGCCGCACTCGCCAACTTATGGTTCAGGTAATTACCATCTTTCTTCTATTTTCATTTGCTTGTCTTAAGATATTTGTTTAATTTTTTTTTCCTGATGTATTTATGTATGAGCTTTTTATGTTGCATAACACTGCTTCTTCTCTTGTCGTTTGTAATATGTTTACAGGAGGTTGAAAGAAGTGCAAGCACTCTAATGACAGTTGGTAAGTACCTTTCCGTGATTATGAATGACATTCACTCTTGTCGTGATATGTCTTTATTATCAGCTTATTTTATGTTGTTTCATCCAGATGATGTTTTTCTTGTCTTCTCTAGTTCTTTTGCAATTTATTCTGTTGTTGTTACTCTAAGGACAAGCATATTGAAATGAAAGGTTGTTGTCTTTACTTCTAAAATTTTCCACTTTCCTCTTCTTCTCTTCAAGGGGATATAAGATATTTCTTTAAAGAATGAACAAAAGATGTGTCAAACAATGCAGTTCTTAATACTACACAAAGTAAATGATAATTTCAAAAGAAAAAAATACCATACAAAATAAATGATCGGATCGCTTCTTGACACATGTTATGAAGTGTATCAAACATTCTATAGAATGAAATCTTTGAAAACAAGTCCAGTTTGAAAAGTATCTTGTTTGCTTTGGAATAAATTTTACTTCCGCTACTTTTGATTATGCATCTGAAGTAGTGGAAAATAAAATATTGTAAACCTCAATTTCCAATATATGCCCTTTTTGTTGGTCAAAGCTCTACTTACAGATTAGCATCTTTCCATATATTTATAAAAGAAAGAGTCAGGCCTTGTGTTTTTGGACTAAGAACCCTGGTTATCTACTAGATCAAGTGCACTTAAATATGTTTACCTTATTGTAAAACTTACCCTATAGATAAACACTATCAGCAGCCTAAAGCCTTAGTTAATGGTTGGAAGGAAAAATATAACTAGAACGTGACCAGAAATACATTGATGTTATTCATTACATGACTTGATGAGTCTACACATTCAATGTGGTACATCGTGCATGAAACAGTTTGGTTACTTTGACGAGGCAATGATGTATTCAAGAGATACAGCTCTCATAAGATGACAACAACGTGGGCTTTAATATCCAATTCTTTTTGTGATGATAACTGCTTCCATGACTTTTGGATGTCATTCTGCATATCCTAAATGTGAAAAGTATGTAAGCTGAGGCTAGATGAGAATGTACATGTTCTGGATACTGCAGATGAATCAACAGGCGTATTAATGAAAGCCGAGAGTGAATACAAGGGCCACCGCTCGTTGCTTTCGCGAACTCGGAACCTTCTGTCCACAATGCAACGGCAGGACATTCTGGACAGGTACCATGTGACAATACTTTGTAAAATAACATTGACTTTTTCTTTGCAACTCTACTGCAGAGTTTATAGTGCATAGCAATTTTGCTGAATCATACTTTTCCCTGCTGGTTCATTACGTTATTTGGAAGTGTAATTAACCAATTACTGCACACACTAACGCAATCTGTGAACAGGGTGATATTGGTGGTTGGATTTATTATTTTCTCCTTGGTTGTGCTGTATGTGGTTTCAAAGCGGATGGGGATACTCAAATTGCAGCGTAAGCTCATTCAAGCTGTGAAGTCCGGAACAGCCGGACAGGTGGAGATAATAGCTGAAGCTGGTAGACAAGGTGCAAATGTTCCTCAGATTCAGATGAATCCTGTTGTTCCTAAGTTAAATGTACCCTTAGAACAAGCAATGCATGATGAACTTTAAATTCTCTATACCTTTTGTACATTTTCTTCATTACATTCAATTTCATCTATATCTCCACAAAGGTTCGAGTCACACTGAAGAGTAAGTGGGAACATTATTAATCCTCCTGAGGGTGGGTTGGTTGAAACAAAACGCTATGAAGCTCCATATCTCATTTACAGCATTACTAGAAACCATAATCTTTTGTTTCCTTCATTTACAGCTTGCTTTGCTCCCACACCGGTTGTATCGTTTTCTATACTGGTGTTGTAGACACAGGTAAAGAGTATATGTACAGTAACTTTCAGAGAATGCATGTACAATATTGTTTGTGTTCCTGCACTTTGGCATTACATTAAGCTTTCCCAATGACAGTAGCAGAATGAAATGACATCTATTCCTATTTTATATCCACAAAATTGACAACAGCAACTCTTTTTGTAGATAAACCAAATAACATAGAGAAGTATATATAGAGTGCTAGCCATTTTAGAACCTGAAGAAGGAAGATGAAGCAACTATTTTATACATGTAAAGTTAGGATTATGCTAAGAGCCAGAAATTTCTATGAGTTTTGGTGTTGAGAAGATATCCTGCTGCTTGGCCCTTCTTCTGAACTGCAACACAGGTACATTTGCTGTTGTCAATCAAATAATCTGCCATATCCGGCCCTCTTAGTGAAACACTTCTTCTAGACCTGCCCACATAAATGCAACATGATTTACACAAAAAAGAGAAGGGAGGTAAAGGAGGTTTTTGTGATTGTGTAAAGTTCCGTTCTTCGTTCTGTTGTTGATAAATCTCACTGAATCACTGGCTGCTGTCATTTTCGGACTTTTAGTTGTATGATCACACTCAAAAATATGTATCTACTTCTTGTATTTTTACCCCTGCTCAGTAGTTTTGTAGCAGGTAGTTCAGATGTTTTCTAGGAAAAGAGGGTTTGAAACTAGGTGGATCATATGATTTCGTCCCTCTGCCACTTAGCATGCTCCTAGGCTAGAATTTAAACTCATGATGTGTGCCTAACTCGGACATCATTTTGAATTTATATAATATGAAAAGAATATAAACTCACCGAAGTATTACGTTAGAAAGACTCCTCCTTTGACCTATAACAAGAGTATCAATGCCAAGAGATGCAGATTTAGCAAGTATGACAGAAGCCTTTTCCTTTGCATTGCCATCCATTTCCACCGTCTCTGTACAAACTTTAATCTTAGGTTTTGCAACTTCACATGCGTGTTTCATTGTCCCAAGAAAATCCATGTATCCCTTTCCATTGCACCCTTTGACACCACTACCACCGTCTTCCGTTGGCAATGACTTTCTAAAGAAAGTAGCAAATGGACTACTATTTACACCTCTTCCTTCGGATGGGGGCGTGGATGTGGACGTGGACGAGTTTGGAGATGGCTTCTTGATCAAGGCACCAAGAATATTCCTCCATGCATTAGGGTTGCCTACATGCAGAAGAATCAACGTGTCATTCTCCGCGACTGCATGAGAGAGGGCGTATTGAAGGGCGGAGGCTGATTCACGAGTTGGATCAGCCACCACCATTATTTTTCGAGTTGAGTTCTTCCCATCTGCCATGATATGGTCTCTGCCCACCACCACCCGCAAAACGTTGGTTTTCTACCTAATGATAAAACCAGCGCTTGTGGGAATGGTAGTGGAACGGTAAATGAGGAGGAAAACAAGAATATGAGGCTGCCATCTTTTTAGGCTTCTGGTGTATATATATGATATCTATGTATATCAGTCAAAAGGGTAGTTTTTTTTTCTATAATAAAATTGTGATTCCTAAACTTAATTCCCTTTTTTGTTGTTTGCAAAAACCACTAGAAAGACCAAATGAATGTCAGCCTCTCAAGTTGAAAGGGTAACAATTTTTCACACACAAATTTAATAGTTTATTTGGAGGATCAAAACTAAGGAATATCATATGGTATTTAACTTTTTATTCATATTAGATAATTTTTCACAAACGTACTATACAACAACATATCCAGTGAAATTTCACAAGTAAAGTCTGGAGAGGGTGAATGTACACAGACCTTACCACTACCTTATAGAGATAGAGAAGTTGCTTTCAGAAAACCCTTGTCAGAAAAATATCAAGTTTTTCACAACGTACTATATTCTTCCTATTTTGAAAAATCAGTCCTTTCAGGCAAGAACCACAACATGCATATTCTAGCTTCATCAATAGAAATATGCAAATGACATTGAATCCACAGTGAAGATGCATGTTTTAGTTACACTTCTAAGGAAGAAAGGATCAGCTGCAATTGCATTGACAAGTAGCTTATTCTCCACTGTTGCTAGTACATAAATCAGAACTTTGTAGTCCAAAATTATACCATCTTGTACTTATTAAGAACTAGTCCAGAATAATCTTAAAAGTAATGGCCTATCCTAACTCTGGTAACTTTGTCCTCCTCCTCATGATTTGCAGATCATCTGATAGCTCTTATGGGGTGCTTCCACATGTTGGAGATATCAAGATTATCACTGGTTAACATCGCTGCTTCATCAGTAGCGAATCACTGAAATCACATTGCAAGGATGGTAACAGTCATCACGCCATCCAAATGGAACAAAAGCAATATGATAAGAGAGGAAGCAAATGTCTAATGATGCATATATGGACCAGGAAATGAAAGAACTAAATGTAACTCATACGAGCCAACATCAGCTTTTGGCATTTAATTTTTCCAAGAGGATTTTGTTCAGAAGTTTTGGATTTGCTTTGCCTTTCGATTCCTTCATCACCTAGTAATCAGCACAATTGTGAAAAATGTTGATCAATAGCCAGCATGATATGAAAACAACAAACTTCAAAAACTGAATGAAAACGTACCTGGCCAGCAAAATAGCCTTGCAGTTTAGTTTTACCACCACGGTATTGTTCCAGCTGCTTTGGACTATCTGCAATCACCTTATCTACCATTTTTTCAATCTCTGCAATGTCAACAATCTGTTTATTCAAAAATGGAGAAGTTCATTAGATTCCTTTAATAATGAATAAGCTTCAGTTCTTAACTGGTTTCAAATTGTCATTCCTGTAAATCAACAAGCAGCACTTCTTTAAATACATTAACATCAAAAAACATTACCACAAGGACGGTCAGTCTGAATTACATATGGTTCACGTAGATCAAGATGTTTACAGACAAGATAGCTCAAGGTAGAAATCCCTATTCGAGGCGGTGTAATTGAAAAACATATACACACAGCTCGACTCTATCCATCAGAATGAGGGAACATAGTCATTGGTGATAGGTGAAAAGTTTATGATCTTGCTAGTTTATTTGTTTGGTTTTTTCAAAAGATAAACAACAAAATCATTTGACTATATCATTATCTATAACAAGAGGAAAATACTAGAGTTCTTGTAATACTGCAAGCTGACTTGCCTGAACCAGATCCTTTTCTTTTATCAGTCCCTTGACAGTTCCACCCTTGGCGATTAGCTCAAATAAAATCTGTGAAGTTCAATAACAACTGATAAGTCAGAAACATAATAACTGAACAGAGTAGATCAAAGTAAAGCCAATGAAGAAAGTGACCCATTAACATATATTTATGCATTTCTCAAGAATGCTACTGATCATGAACAAGTTGATACTCTTTCCCTCTCCTATATGCACTGTCCGTGCATGTACTAAGATGTATCATTAAAAAAAAATCATGCCAAACTAGTCATGCCAGAAAGATTCTTGATCAGTACTGATTTCTCATGCTCAAACAACAGCTTATGATCGTCACACAGTCCAGTATAACAATAAACTGAAGTTACTGAGAGACTACATTGCTGCTAACATAGGGACTCTTTTAATTGGCCTCTCAGTCATGACTGTCTGAAGAAGGTATGTGGCTATATGCTAAATTCTTGATATATGTTCCATCTTCAGTTATCCTATTTCAAAGAAATTGTAAATCAAACCATCAACACCAATAAGAAACATCGTATAAGATGAGGAAAGAGAGTGAGATGGTTTTGACATGTAATGAGGAGGTATGAGGACGTCCAATAAGGAGGTACAAGAGGTTGACTATAGAAGGAGCTAGAAGAGGCCCAGACCCACTTGGTATGTTGTTGTTGTATCAAGTCCGGGCTTCTCAAAGGAAACATTGACTGCAATCGATTGAAGGTCAGTGATTCACAGAAGAAATCAAGAAAGATTAAATTCATAAGCCTAACAGATGGTTAACTTGTGACTGCACAAACCCCCAACCTCAGCACCCAAAAATATTCTAAATGGTGAAGAAGATCAGCAAAACAAAAGTTCTACTTTAAAATGTATAGGAAAAACATAAGATGTGATTTTTCAATCATAAAAATTTAGTTATATCAGCACCTAAAGCGTAATTACCTCCTTCCCAATCTTTCCGCTGATAGTCCCATCTTTAATGGAAGCTATAAGCTCCCCCAGTTCTTGAGGGGTAAGTTTAATCTCATTGATAGTCACTTTTTCATTTTTCATGTACGCAGCAATATCTCCCATGATCCAATTGGCAGCAAGCTTTATATCAGCACCTCCTGCAGTTGTTGTATCAAAAAAATCTGCAATCTGATACATTCAATTATCAGTGGATTCTGGATATTTCTATGAAGAAATCACAGGAAAAGCTGGAAAAGACCTGATTTTGCATGTCAACAGTCCAGAAATTTTAATAACAGAATGATGAAGGCATGTCATACTTTAGGACTCCTTTGAAACAAACTTAATAGGGAAATCCATCCATGTTAAACCATAAAGTCCATGGATGGCAGTGTTCTTGAACAACATCATCCTTCCCTCACCACCCCAACCCCCACCCACCCCCAACTTTGGTCTCTTTGGGGCATTGTAAGAGAAGGGAGGAGGGAGAAGGGAAGGTAGATATTTCCAAGGGACATACAGCTAAATGAACTTATGCATATCTAAAAGTCAAATAATTTCCTTTAGCTGCTTAAGGATTTAAAGCATCATATTGAATTTCCAACAGGAAGCACTTCATGCACAGGTTCAACCCTTACAAAATAACATCAGCTAGATAGATTTTAGTACTGGAGTGTCCACATGCCAATAAGGCAGTATAAGCAGAACCTGACAAAGAGAAGCACTTACATTGTTGTCATTGGCAAGAAATAGGACATCTTGCATGCTTAGGCCCATTTTCTCATACCTCCGACGCTTATCTTCTGGAAGTTCAGGCAATGACTCACGGATACTGTCAACATACTCCTTGGTGAGAGTAACTCCAGGAAGATCAGGTTCAGGGAAATAACGATAGTCAGCAAGTCCTTCCTTTTTTCGCATGGTTACTGTTCTCTAGATGTATGAGAAAGTTAAGCATATAAGTTCTCCATGGAAAGACTTGAGTAAACTAGTCCGACACACCGCAGTAATATCAAAAAGAACAGTTGCATACCTGAGCACCTTCCTCCCATAGACGAGTTTCCTGTACAATTTGATCAATCTGACCTTGGTTATGCAGTAGCGCCTGTCTTGAAATTTCATAATCAATGGCCCTACTCATCGATGAGAAGGAGTTCAAGTTTTTAATTTCAACCTGACGCAAGATAAAATATATCAGTTCATTATATAGAATGCTGACTTAACAGTATGCACAATTTCCTGAACATAGAAGAGCAACAATAGAGAATTAACACCAGATGAAGTAGAAACTTGATCCATAATGGAGAAGAATCAATGTAATTGATATGAAAGTTGCAAAATTGGGAAAATCATGGTCGCTCTAGCAACAAATACAAGGACATCTAGCCATTTACTTAAAGTTTTGAATGGCATTTAATATGTAGTTTGAGGAATTAAAAAACAATCAAAATTGCATGCTAAACATGTTTCCAGTTTCAAGTTTGTCAAACGAAAGCGGTTTCCACCAAATGAAGCTGAAATTATGTTCATCCGAATATAAAATACTGGGCTCATAAAACTTGGCATGCAAATATAGACTCCACCAGGACCTACCATACATGACACTTCACATTCAAATGACAAGTAGAGTCCCTTACTAAGTTTAAGGCTAAAGCCAGAATTTCATAACTGGACATACACCTGCCGCTAAACTAAGTTGTCCATTAACCTGATTATAGGAACCATTCTTTGTAGTGCATAGATGAACAATGGAAGCGAAGCCAATGTATCACTTAAAACACAAAAGTTATCGAACCATCCATCCAGAAGAATGGCAGAACAAGATAAGACAGAAAAACATCCACAAAGGAAAGAAAACTACAATTTGGAATCTTTAAGCCTGAATCATCTAGCTATAAATTAGTATCTCCTATGCATAGGGGAAAGCAACAGAGATGGAAAGTACATCAAGCAAACCTTTGTACCAAACTCTAATTGTCCGATAGGACGAATTGAAATATTGACGTCACAGCGAAGTGATCCTTCTTGCATATTCCCATTACTCACTCCCAAATACCTGACCAACCTTTGCAATTCTGCAGCATATTCTGCAGCTTCAATACCAGTTCTCATGTCTGGTTCAGAAACAATTTCTAATAATGGGACTCCAGCCCTATTTAAGTCAACCTGTATCAGAGAACCAAACAAATAAACAGCTGCCTAAAATTCATAGTGAATCTTAAAACGATAAGTAATACTTTATCAACAGAAGCAACAAGTATGTTAGATGAAATAATTCAACTCCATTCATGCACATATGCAAAGTAAATTACCCCAAATTGATACAAACATCAATGGCCATAACATTACAATGTGATGCATCTGATGAATACAAAAATATGCTATCTGAAACGAATAATTAGAAAATAGAAAGGAAAAAAAAATGACAAGCACGCGAAGGTTTAAATGTGAAGGAGTGCTTTCCTGTGAGTAGCTGCCACCGTCGGTATGAAGCAGCTTCCCAGCATCTTCTTCCATATGCACCCTGGTAATGCCAAACTTTCTATGGCCACCGCCATACTCGAGTGGAAGATCCACATCAAGATAACCTCCACTCGCAATTGGAATATCAAACTGTGATATTTGATACCCTTTCGGAAGATCAGGATAGAAGTACTGTTTTCTATCAAACTTGGAATTCATAGACAGTGTACAGTTAAGTGCAAGGCCAACTCTTACTGCACACTCTATCACCTTTGAGTTCAACACCGGCAATGCACCAGGCAAACCCATACAAACAGGGCAAACACTGGTATTTGGTGGAGAACCATAGTTATAAGGGCAACTACAAAAGGCTTTAGTAAGAGTAGAAAGTTGAACATGGGTTTCTATGCCTATAACTGCCTCATAATCCTTCAGAAACTTATCAGCTGGTTTGGGTTGGCTTTGTGTGGAAACTTTCAACTTAGTCTGTTCCTTTTCTTGAGTTGCAGTTTGTGTCTGTGCACTTCTCATACAACAATACAAAACACCGTGTTTTCTTGCAAAATATGAAGATGGGTATAACATAGATGGGTTAAGCTGTATCCCTCTAAGAAAGGTCAATGCCATCTTACAACCAGAAGAAACACACTAAATTATTCCTGCAAATCATCAAACACATGGTTCATAAACCTTCTTTTATTCAAGAAAATGCCTTGAAGTGTGTAAAGATTGCAACTTTAAGCTGAAATTGATAGAGAAAACTGAAAATAGAGAATACCCAGGATTTATCTTGGGACCAAAAAGATTCAGCCACTGCTGGGAGTTTCATACACGATACTTTAGAAGAGGGGCCAAGATTTTACTCCAAAAAGCTGCGAGACATTAAAGGAAATGTTGCAAGAATTGGTTTTTTTGGAACTGTAGTGAGAAGTAGAGGAAAAATTTAAGTCCAAGTGGCAGCTTCCATGAGCATAGAAGAATTGGAGGACTGAAGAAGTTCCAACACTCGAAGGAGAATTGATGAAGATAAAGGAAAATCAAAAATCAGTCATTCATTTTCTTGACAAGTTGAGGTAATATACGTAGACTAAGATATAGTTGGACATTAAACGGCCATGTCGGAGTGGCTATCGGGCATGACTTGGAATCATATGGGCTCTGCCCGCGCAGGTTCGAATCCTGCCAACCATGTCTTTTTAATCGATGTTTTGCCGTTTGTCGTCGCGAATTCACAAACTTTATACATGCATAAATAGTGGATTGTGATAAATATATTATCATGTGTTTCGGGTTTGTCATCACGAATTCACAAACTATATACATGCATAAATAGTTACAACACCCACATAAATGGAGTTTGGGGAGGATAGAATATATGCAAACTTTACCACTACATGCATAAATAGTTGATTATGTTAAATAGTTTACCATTTAAAGTTTGGCATTTCATACCGTGGCAGAGAAAAAGCATTCAAGTGATTTGTTAAGTCGAGTTTGTCATTGCGAATCCACAAACTTCATATCCTTGGAATGGATGATCATAATAAATGTGCATCTTTTAATCATGTCTTGTATAGGTAGGGGTGTTCACATTTTGGATAAAAATTGATCCAAATTGAAAAATCGAACCAAATCGATTAAACAAACTGATTTTATTTTGGTTTTAGTTTGGTTTGGTTTTAGTTTTATAAAAATTGATAATATTTGGTTTGGGTTTGGATTTGTTCGGAAAAAACGAAGAAATAACCGAACCAAACAGATAAAATTATATTCATATATATTATAATTATACATACTTAATACATTATTTATGAAAATAATTTTTATTTTTAATCTATTATGAAAGTATAAATGCTCATAACGAGAACATTTATCATATTAATTTCATGTATATGAATGTCTACAACAATTATTGAAGGGACTAGAAACGTCATTTGCTTTTTCTTCTAGGCCAAATAGTAAATTTTGAAATTTTTTCATAGTAAATTTAGTGATTGATAGTTTTATAATATCATGTTCTAGCTATTTTTCGTTTTGAATAGATTGATATCGCTTTTTCTCCGTTTTAAATAAATCATTACTTTTACTTTTATGTATGGTTAATAACTGAACCAAAACCGATAACAACCAAGCCGATAAATATATATTATAATTGAATTGATTTGATTTTGAAAATTTAAAAATTGAATTAAATTAATTTTTTTTTAATCTTAACCAATAACCGACCCGTGAACCCGAGTTGTATGTTAGTAGTGGAGATTATTAGATATAAACATTAAACTTCTAGTTTCTCATTTCATACTACCTAATGCTCTTCTAAGTCATTCAAATAAAAAAGAGATGATTATAGCCGACGGTAGAAATAGAATTTCGAAATATAAATATAATAAAGTAAACACATAATTTTCACAGTCGGATGGAGCTAAAGATTTACTATTTTTTTACTTTAAGGTACGATAGAATAAAGCAAAATGGTACTTTAAACTGTCTGCTTAAAATCAATTTGTTATACCCCTGCCCTATAACTCGATACCATATGTCGTTTGGTATCAAGTTATGGGGCAAAGGTATAACAAATTGATTTTTTTCTCCCATTGACATGTGATTATCTTAAATCTTTCTTTAATTCCATTCACCAGCTAAAGATAATAAGAAATGGAGTATTGTAGTATCAAACTTTATTAAGTATTACAAGAACTATGTTAATTCTGTATGCGGTAACCAAGTGATTGATGAACGTTATAATGCAGTGAAGTGAAATCAATTTAAGAAACTTCTAGAGAAAAAAATCAATTTGTTATACTCCTGCCCCATAACTCGATACCATATGACATATGGTATCGAGTTATGGGGCAGGGATATAACAAATTGATTTTGTTTCTTTCAATTGTGAAGCAGCAGTTAGTCAATACAACTTTCGACACTTATCATGAATCATCCAGAAATAGCCGATCTATGTTTTAAAGATAAGGGTCAGACTGCGTACATCCGACCTCCCCTTACCCCGCAATGGGCGGAAGCCTTTGAGGAAATGGGGTAATGTTGTTGTAATAAACACAAAAGGGGTTCAACAGCTACAATACTTCACTCCATCAAAATGTTAAAACAAAAACTTAAGCTGAAGGAACCATTTTTTTCTTCAGTATTATTGGAACTTCCAAGCAGAAGCAGAGATAATTGGGGTTCCTTTCTAACTGATGACTAGCCATTTACCATCCAGCTCAAAGGTGCACAATCCGCGGAATTTAGGCAGCTCAAACAGTAACCTTGCTTGGCACAAGGACGGGTGGCTCAGTTCTGTTTCCACCATATGGAACCTGGCAAACAAGCTATTCCCATGGCGGGGAACAGTCTCTTCTCCATAGTGGGTGATCATACTTGTAATACCTGTGGACAGAGCAAAAGGAGGAATCTGCCGAGGCCGTCTTATTAACTATGGCTGAGGCAATAACTTACCAAGGCAAATGATCAGTAGTTGGAGTACGATCAGACACAGTAGGGTCAGAATATATGTAGAAGTAAATTTTTTTAATCAGCATATTCACTTCAAACTTTTTATTTCCATGAAGAGCACACATTAACTTTACACTGTCTTATAAGCCTCTGAATTTGTTTTTTGGGAAAATCCTTTCTTGTTCTATCCTCGAATGAATCAACAAAAATGACAGAAAAAATCCAAGAGCAAGAATATGTATATTTGATATTTTACCATCAATATAAAGAGACAAACTCATAAAAAGGCAAGACCTCCATCTGAATATTTTACAAATTAGACTACTCTATTCCAAAGGGAAGAATAAAAGAACAAATTCAGAGACTAAAGAAATGATCAAGCAGAACTCAACATTAGTAAGAGAAGAATTACACTAGAAACATGGAAACAAACAGGATTTAAGTTCTATGTACTGACATTGTAAAAACGTACACGATTGACGATCAAGTCACTTATAAGGTAAATCTCTAGATAAAGATTAATTAATAACCTTGTAAAAAGAGGTAAATAATTTACTATTACAGACTAAATTACACTGATAGTAATCAGAAAAAAACTTACCATAACGAAACCGATCAGCAGCAGACGCTCAAGACAAGAAGGAACGAACTGGGAAGATGGCATAAATTCAAATTAAAAAGACTGTTTTTTTAAGTAGATAGCCATGGTTTTGCTGAATAACACAGCTCTCTTAAAGCATCCTACATTAGTATCGAAACATGACAGGAAGAAAGATTCTTGAATGGCTCCATTGGCTAATAATCTTTTCAATCATATCATCCTAACTTTGCTAACTTTAAAATCTGGTTATGGTAAACAACAAGACTTCTCTACTTGACAGCAAAATCAAGAGAGGCAGAGCATTAACAAGAGAAATCACAGAGACTTTTGTTGAACAGAGCAAATAGATGGCAAAACTCATGAATCAACCACATCTCCTAAAACAACAAACATACTCAATGAAATCCCACAAGTGGAGTTTGCGCAAGGTAAAGTGTAAACTGACCTAATCCTACCTCGTGGAGGTAGAGAAGTTGTTTCAGAAAAACCCTTGCCTCAAGTGCAGCAAATCCAAACAATAAGAAGAAAACAGTGAAGAAAAACATAGCAACAAATACAGAAAGCAATGCATAGCTTACAAGAAAGGAACTATAACAGTAAACACAATATGTAATCCCACAAATGGTTTCGGAGAGAGTGGTATCTATGCAACTTTAGTCCTATCTTGTAAAGATAGAAAACTCGTTTCCGAAAGACCCTCAGCTCAAGTAAGGCACCGCAAAAGCCAAACATGTAAAACAAATACACTAGCAAAGAGATCACGCTGAAAACAATTAAGAAGAGAACAAATAGCAATAACATCAAATAATTCTAACATCGAAGAGCAAGATAGTAGTAATTATAATCCCCACAGTTAGAAATAATTATTTCAATCGTACTACAAATGTTACTTAGTTCAACAAAATCTACTCAAATGAAACAATTACATGCCATTTTCTTTAGGTGTCTTTGCGACAATAGAAAGAGCATGTAAACCAGACTGGAGTTCATCAGACAAGAGATCGTACACCATACGGTGTCGTTTAACAAGGTTTTGTCCATCAAATTTACTGGAGACAATTTTGAGATTGAAATGTGTCTCATTTGCTCCAGTTTCCCTGACGGCGGCATGACCGGCATGCTGGTAAGAGACGTCTTCTACCTCAATTAAGATTGGTTCAAGTGCCGATTGTAGCTTCGTCTTGATCCTACTTGCCCTAGACAGCAGCCCTCGTGAAGCCATGGCCAAACCCTAGTTTCCCTCACTCTTCTCCACTAAGCTGTGCCACCCATCGAGCTAAAATCTCTAAAATAAATTTTTTGTTATTTAATAATTTTATTTTTGTATATTAAGCTAACTATTTATTAACTTTATCTCGTAACAACAACAACAATAATATACTCGCTGAAATTTCACAAGCAGAATTGAAAAAAATAACAGAAGAGATTATTTTCGAAAGATGCTCGTTTTAAAAATATTAAGCCCCAAAAATAAAAGAACTAGATATAAAAAAAAAGAAAAAGAAAAGAAAAAAATTGACTAAAATTAAAAAATAAATTATAATATAAAAAATACAATA
>JAOTQR010000109.1:23750034-23763454 GCA_025774065.1 Solanum ossicruentum | reverse complement strand
AAATAAATTATAATATAAAAAATACAATATAAATAATAAATAGTATCCATAAAAAATAATATACGATAAAAAGATACTATCAATTCTATTAACTCCTTAAAATTAATTAAATAAATAAATAAAATAAGTATTTTGTATTGAATTATGGTCATATGGATATTAATTAGACTCAAAAACCATTTTATTTCATTTTCTCTAATTTTTGTTCAAAAAGCTAAGACCCCAAATGAGTAGTTTCCAATTTATAGAACCTTCCATTGAGAAAACACCATTGCTGTATCAAGAACCTTCCTTTATCAGCTGGGATTGAAAATGGAGGTGGTTCATATACAACATCGATGGAGGTTAAGGTGGTCGTTCAAGAATGCTACAATTATTGTCACTTTCTTCAACATCATTGCTGCACTTTTTCTACTTCACAGCTTCTTCTCTTCTTCTTCATCTTCCACCACACCATCTTCAGGTTCCCTTCTTTTCTTGGTTTTTGCCCCTTTACAGTTGCTTCTGTTTTAGGTTCGTGGGGTTCTTAATCTGTAAATTTTGTTTCTTTCTGTTTGATTTTTTCTGGGTTTGTGCTTTGGGTAGCAACAGAAAACATAAATTTTGAGAAAGTTCATATAAGATAGAGGTTTTGTTATTTGACCAAGAAATGTAAAAATGATTACTTTGATCTGAGGAATTGCTGCATTTGCTGATCTAAAGTTTCACTGTGGAACCATTTTTTGTGTTCAATTGGGTGTGGAACTTGGAAATTCAGAAAGGGGAAGCATGATTGAGAGTATTTGAGATTATAAAGTTACTGGCTTTCTTTTGTATTCCCTCTAGTGTATACTATTTAGTGAGATTTCTTGCTTAAATAGCACAAAATAAGCTTTCTTGTAAGTTGCCATATGACCCTATTTGAGTTTCTGCAAAAGCTTTTGGAAGTATCCCTAGAGGTGATCCTAATTTTGTCTGTCCTTCTGGAGGTCAAACAACAGCAACAACATACCTAGTGGAATCCCATAAGTGGCATCTGGGAGGGTAGACTTTACCATTATCTCACAGAAGTAGGGAGATTGTTTCCTTTTGGAGGTCAAATTGGGAGATTACTTGGTAAGCCTAGTCAAAAGTTGCATTGCTTTTGTGCTTGTACCATCTTGTGATTCGATGGAAACAAAATTGATCCACTTTTAAGGCAGGAGTAGTTGTACCCTGCAACATGAATAATAGGACATATTGTAATGTATGAATGAGCATGATATGGTGTACTTGTGTGCTAGAGCTAGCAATGGGGTAAGACGTTCAGTTGCTCCCCGGTAAGGTGGCTTGATGGTAAAATCCATAAAAAAGTGGAGGACTTTCTGGTCCATCCCATGTACCAAAATAAAAAGTGGAGGTGTAGAAGCCATTTTCTCTTAAAAATCTGATCTAGGATATTTGTTTTCGTGTCCAATAAACTGATGCAAGATTACCTAATCCAATTTGGTAAGAAAATGACTAATATGGCATCTTGCTGTTTGATTTGCAGTTGACAGGTATATCAAGGAAGCAGAAGAGATTCGCCTTGCTATGTTACCTGTGGACCTAATTAAAAGAGTAGGTGCCTCCTTTTTCCTTGTTCAGTTGTAGCTGAAGAATTAGGATGTCGTGCATCAATAGTATTAATAATGTTTTGTTCTGTATTCTGTGCGACTTTTGAAGAACATTAAATCTTCCGTCATGATAGGTGAAGGAAATTCAGAAAGAAGGGCATGTTGAACCAGTTCCTGTCCAACAGAAGGATGCAAAGCAGACTGCTGCAGTAGACCTCATATCTAGATTGAACAATTATCGGTCATATTCAGATTCAGGCAGCATTAAAGGTAAATTATCAGCAACCCTATGGACACTCTTCTCTTATCTACAGACACAAAAAGACCTCTATAATGCTTAGCCACATGGTGAGTCCATCAACAATGTCTTCTGCAACTCTTGGAATCAGTAAAAGAAAATTTGTGCTGAATTAAAAAGCATAGCAAGCTTCAGTCTGTTGTGTATCTTCTAAGAAGCACAATTATCAATATATCAGTCATCTGACTTCCTTGAATTGACAGTTCATTTGTTTCCTTCTGAATTCGGTCAATGAATTGAGGCTATATGAAGGACAACTTAATTGTCAGTAGGAACACATCAATTTTATTTGTTTTTAACTCAATGCTAAGCACATTAACACTTGGAGAAGTACTTTTTATCAGATGATGTCACGTATAGTAGGATCAAAGCTTTATATTCTACTTCTGTGCTTGATCACGGTGTCCAGAAGTAGATTAGACCCAGAGAATATGGTAGACTTATCATCAGCGTTAGTAGGAGTAAGAGCGATGCAAATAGACTTGGAGAGGAGGTCTGAATTTTGATATAGGAATTAGTAATTTGTCTTATCCTGTATCCTAAAATGGCACTAGGAAGAGTAATGAAAGAAGGTTGATTGAATTGTTAAGTGTGATTATTCTTCAACTTTGATTGGGCATTTATACTAAGTACATAGATTATTGCTTTGGTATATTAGATTCTTTTGCAAATTTACATCTCCTAATCTAGGTAAAATCACAGCTATCAAATTAAATCAATACAAACCCTGAATGATCTTCAACAGAAAACGCTGTTCCCAGTAGAACTAAAGCATTGAGTTCAGTAGCATTTATCCTTCTTTTTAAAAATTTCAGTAAGACATTCTCTTTCTCTGCTATATGTTTCCGCTCCTTCTCGTAGGTGTAAACAGTATATGCCATCCTTATCGTGCAGCATGAATTATATTTACAGAATCAGAAAACTATGTTTGGTTATCCTGTTCATTAGTACTTACATAGTCTGAGATGCAGCATTGATGTAGCAAAGTTAAACCTAGATTGTAGTTAATCCACTGCAATTGAGTGTAAAAAGTCTGAAGTGCTAGGACTGCATTCTGTCGCTGATGTTAGCTCCTGTTAATTTTCATAATGACTCGGGAAAATGGGTATCAACTAGTCACAATAAGCATCTTAGATCAGGGGAATACATGAGGACTTTTTTGTGTGCATCTCTTACTAGTTACATGTGCTTTTGGAGCATATGGTACAACCTCACGATGGTTTTCAGGGGCTTCTCCGACCTTGTATATTCTCCTTCCATGCATGAGTCATCCAAAGTGCTAATGAGAACAAATAGTTATGATAAACAAACATGGTCCACATGAAATGGACTTGAAAGCTCTTGTCATTTTTGAATGGCAAATAGAATTCTGAGCTAGCAATGTGTCTGTGGTACAGATTTTCTCATCTGCTTCTTGCCGGTGTTTTCTGCTGTCACAGTGGAATTTACCTGTGAGATATCCTTTAATTGTATATGTCGAGATCTATGGCTAGAAAGTACTCTTCTTGCATTTAAAAACCATTAGACATTAACAAGTCTTACTGTTTGGAACTTCAAGAGAGCGTGAGGCACAATTTGCTTCAGAATTCCTTTCTTTTTTCTAGGATCAAATGCAATGCAACAGTTAAAGCATGATTTTGTACGATTTTTCGTTAAACTCATTCCCTTCAATAATGAAAATTTTGTACAGTTGTGGAGGAATGGCGTAAGCGAAAGATGGAAAGAGCCAGGCAACGCGAACTTGAAAAGAATGGAACCACCATCTGACAGTCCTAAATCTTTTTGAGGGGGGTTTGAAAACATGGGGCCATTTGATCGATACAGCTCGTTATATCAGTTGTATATATTTATACTATTAACGGATATGTCTATTATCCAGATTCTGCTGCACTAAAGACAATTTATGCCATATAACATGTAAGTTTTTCTGTGTCAAAGCAAAATTTTTGGCTCTCCATACGATATACTAACTGCTGCTTTCTCAGTTCTTGCTATATCTTTTTGCCTTTACCAACAGAATACAAGTTTGATATATTTATCTTAACTTGGCAAAACTGAATCTTCTCTTAAAAGCAGCAAATTGATGTAGTTTTTACACAACAGAAGAAAGTTTGTCTATGTGCTGCTGCTCAGTAACACATTGTTTTCTTTTTTGACCAAACACATCAAATACAAACTTTTTCTATAAGACAGTATTTCCGAAAACTTGGCAAAAACAGGCAATATTCATTAGTCTCTGTCAATTGATGATGATCTTTCAAATCAAGATTTTTATATTTGTTCAATAAGTTGAGACATCAGCATTGACTGTCAAGTCAGCATCATTGTCCAGTTGGCTTCCTTGTCACTGTCCAATCAACAGTGCCACACCACCAAATAGTTGCACAAATTAACTCTCAAAAGCTAGCTTATGCGCGATTTATGTGGTGATGTCTAATTAAGCATTGACTTTAAAAATAAAATGAGAACTCTAAAAGTTTGTGACACCAGACAACCTTTCTATCCCATAAAGGTAGAAATACGATTTGTGTATACCCTAATAGTTGTTAAATTCTGGAATATGTTCACCACTAGATGGTGATTCAATAATGTAAAGCAAGTGCATGAATAGTAGTAACATTTACAAGGGAACGAGCAAAGATACAACTAAATAACTGAGAATCACCTAGTATTAAAAAACAACTGACACTCGAAGCATCACAGCTGAAGTTACTGAAAAAACTTGACTAAGCCAAGCAATATGAGTTTATTTAGTGTTCAATAAGGTAAACAGCACAATGAAAGAAAAGTTTAAGCTAAGGCTGAATTCAATAATTTGAATAAAATTTGCATTGCCATGTCCAGAGGGAAATTTGGCAGTAACATATTTCCTGTGCCATATTGATGCTTTCAAAATTCCCAGCATTCCTAACTTGGACCACATACTAGGTTCTTCCCTCTCTGTCTAGCAAAAGCATTTGAACTTAACTACAGTTATCCGGTAAACACAATATCAATACAAGCTTCTGTACAGAATAAGCAAGTTTGATCTTCATATATACAAGCTATTTCTACAACCTAAGAAAGCTCTTACAATCACGAACATCAGTAGCAAGTTAGCTTACAATCACGAACATCATTGACAGGTTAGCTCTAGCAAGGAGATGCATAGGTTAAAAAGGTTCCTTCCAAAGCGCGGATATATAGGACTAGCTATCACTTCCATTCTTCTAGCTAGTCATTGAACACCATGCTATCTACAACATAGGATCTACAAGCTGGTGAAAGAACAGCTAACGGATCAACTTGTTTTAGGAATCTAGTGATGCAGTCTAGACTGTCACCCAGATAACGGAATGTCCACAGGGTAACAGTTGATAAAACTCACCCTTCATCTGCATGAGATAAACAAGTAGTCAGAAACAGCAGAAGGTTAGCAGTAAGCTGCTTTGAGTGAAAGCTGTAAGCTGATATCTCCATAATCAAAATCATTCCCCTTGTAGGTTGCTTCCTGACAAAACAAAGATATCAGCAGTACAAACAATGATTTTTAGAACCAGTAACCGTGGCAAGAGGTTGGAAAAAATACATTATGTATTTCAATTATGCAAACGACAAATGGCTGTGGGTAAATTCCTTAAAGTAGAACTCAAAGGGTGCATGACCAGAATAATCTCTAAAAGGGTATGCTATAAGTAGTACTGACCAAATTCCAAAACTATGATCTGCATCTGACTAAGGTGACGTTGAAGAGGAATTCAAGGACAAGTGATAATTTTGAAAGAGAAGAAAGGAGTATGATCTCTGGCTAATATTGCATGCATGGGTAAAAACAACAAAGATGACCTTCTCAGCGACTTATTCCAACAGCACCAAATGGAAGGTAGGGAAATTCAATTTATTATCTTACTTGACAGCAGGCATCAGCTAATACACAATCTAAACAACACTAGTTGGTCACAGAAGCACATTTAGTACAACATATTAAATATCACAAAAGTTCCTTTTGTCAAATGCACAAAAATAGTTTCAGTTTAAAAAAAATATGAACCACTGGAGCCTTTATAGAAATGCACCCCACAAGAAGGAAGAAGCAGAATTCTTCAGGGGCATCAAAAAAGTAAAAGACAAACTATCAGCAAGCAAGTTCAATTCATCAGAAAACACGACAATTCAAGGTCAATTAAAAGATAAAAGAAGCAAAAAAGAAGAGGAAATTACTTCTGTGTATTACTATGACAAGAAGCACACTCTACGTTTGACAGAAGTAGCTATCACTTCTTTTTGACAACCAAGAGATTCCAAAGGAGCAGCTGCATTTGAGGCTCTCAGTGGATAACGGATATGTCTCTCTACTCTTCTCCACTTGAATATCAGGCTTTTCTGCAGCAGAGTCCGAACTCTTGACATGTGCCTAATCCACACATCACGTTTTGCACTCTTACCACAGAGAAAAGGCTCCGGGAGTAATTGTCTATTACTAACATATAAACAAATATATCCAATTCCTACATAAATTATAATATATCTATAATTAATTGTCTACATGAGCTTCCTACAATTGAAATTTTCAACTAATGGGAGATTAACTTACTTCTTATCAACATGTAATGTCAATTATTACAAGAGCGTGTTTTAGAAAAACCTATAATATAATGATAAAAGTTTCTAAAATATAGAATTGGTGTCAATTGCATGGTACTTAAAGATCTTATCTTCCGAGGGGCAGTTGAACTAGCAACTCATTAATGTTGTCAGGTTGAAGAAGTCAATAAAAAAAAGTTAATAAGGTAATAATAATTCTATTAACATCACTACCAAAAAGGTACTAGGTAGAGTACGAAAGTGCAGATTTAGAAATTCAATGCGTAATATCAATGTTCAATGTGTATTCTGAATAATCTAATATTTAATCATTCAACCATTTCATTTTACCAAGTTCAACCAGATTAGTAACATTATCTCCTTCGATGAAACAACAAGATCTTAAGTGTAATAAGTGGTTTTCTGAGTTGGTTATTAGTCACATTTTATTTGAAAAATAGCTTAACCTCAACAAGACCAAAGAATCCAAAATTAATTAACCTTATCCAAAGATGTGTGGTCATACCCGAGGATAAGATTAGGAATGAGATCATTTGGGGGAAGGACAAAATGAAAAAAGCAAGACTGTGATGGTTTTGGCGGCATGTGCAGAGAAGAAGTGATGACGCTCCTGTTAGGAGGTACGAGAGGTGGGATGTAGGAGTTACGCGGAGGGGTAGAGGTAAACCAGAAAAGTATTGGAGGGAGGTGATCAGATAGGATATGGCATAGCTTCATATCACCAAGGACAGGATCTTAGATAGAGAGGAGTGAAGGTCGTGCATTAGAGTAGAAGGTTAGATGGCTAGTAGAAGTAGGATGATATCTGGCCTTGTGATATAGTAGGATAGTAGAGGTAGTCGTGTCCTTTTATATTGTGTCGTTATTGTCCGTCATTTAGTTTGTTACTTTTATTGTCTTTACAAATTATCACTTGCTTTTCATTCTAATCATTTGGTTTCATATCTAGTATTTTCTGCTTTTAGGGATGATATTGTTTAGATGGGAGTCTTCCAGAAACAGCCACTCTATCTCTATGATGTAGTGGTAAAGTCTACCCCACTTGTGGGATTTCACTGGGTATGTTGTTGTATTATCTAGTATGTTTCTTCTGCAGAAAAATTACAGATTTGGTAGACGTACAAACTTCATGAGAGAAATAAACCGTTCTTTTTTATGATGCTGGTCTTCAGGAGGCCAATATTTCATTGAGTACTTGCTACCTCCATCGGCATAAATGTCAGGCAACTCTATCAACCGAGGTTTAGGCATAAGGGATAAGTCACTTAGTGATTTCGCCTCCGCTATGATTGAACCTAAGACCTCATGTTTCTTCTCCCACTATAGTGACCATTAGGCCACACATTGCTCTAAGGAAATGTAACTTGAAGGCATTTGGTCTACTTATTGAGTGAAATTCTTTTTTTGAAATGGAACGAAAAAAGAATAGGATCATGTACAATAAAAAAAGAGAACGGTGCAAACATATACATGTGCATGCTCATTAATCATTAAGCAAAGCATCGTATTCTATCTTTGTTCTAACAAAAGAGGGAAAACCTAAATTACATATCTACCTCTTTGGATGAAAATGAAGAGTGGGATAGGTAAAAGCTTAACTCTTAGATGTGACCCAGTAGAGTGGAAGAGCAAATCATTATCTCCAAATTGGAGCAAAGAGGTCGTGTTCACCTGAAACTTTTCAATTTTGAAAGGTTTGCTTCTGGTATCCTATTTATTTATTGGCAATGCATCCAGCTATATTCTCTTAATGTCTTCTATTCTTTTGTTCATATAGATAATTGATGGTTCTTCCTTCAAATGTTAAGACAAACATCTAAAGAGGAAACAAATGAAAATGATGAAAAAAACCAAATTTGGAAAATACAATAAACAATTGAAAATGATGAAAAAAGGACTAAAATTAATGAGAAAGAAGAGATAAGCATATTGTGTCGGGGCAAAGTAGGGTCAGGTAGAGCGGGGTATTAGCAGGGGGAAAGCATCCGTTCTGGCTCCCTGCCATTGCCATACCCATTCTCTTCTAATGGTGAGGAATAAATTTACCCTTTAAACTTGACCTAATTTGCAAAGGTGATACCTATGGAACTGTATTTTTCCTCACAAAGATTGATAAGTCGCAAGACAAGTTCTTTCCTCAACCTATTTCGCTTCTCATGTCTGACCATTAATCACTTAAGGAAGCAGAGTCCCATGTAATTAAGCCACTACAACCCACTATGTAACTTGTCCAATCTGTTCAAGGTACTTGAAGTTAAAATGGATCCTTTGAACATTTCTTTAAGGGGTTGTTTGGTATGAGGTATAAGTTATAATAATTCCAGGATAAAATGTAAGACTACCATTTTTGCGTTAGTGATGGGATAAGTTATCCCATATGTATGGTGGGATAACTTATCCCAGGATTAATTATCCTAGGATAACATGTTGTCAACCAAACGACCCCTAAATGAGAAAATTAGCAATCACAGCATGCAAAAACTCAATGGCATAGCTCATGTTGCAATCGACGCTTGGACACCAAGAAACTAATAAAATATGGCACTAGGGAGAATATCCTTTCCTCCGGTTGATCCTGTTAGTATTTAACTCAACTACATTACTATCTTCGTTTCAGAATACTAGAAATTCTTTTTTCCTAAAAATCAAAAGACAGTTCCACTAGTATAGCTGCCTCCACTGGGTGCATGTCTAACCTGCTTCACATTAAGGTCTAGTTCCAAAACAAAACCTCCCCCTGAACAAGGTTGATATTTGTACAAATTAAAAATTATGTCAAGCTTCTTGACATCTTCTCAACTAATTATTATCAAAACCTCACTTTTAACCCTCTATTATAACCCAAAATAATTTATTATACACGGGGGTGTTTGGTGAAGCTTATATGTTGAGTTGGCTACTGTATAAGCACGAGCACTTTTCAGTTTCTAAGCACTTCTAATTTAGACAAGACTTTAACTACACTATCCTCATGTTTTTGGTAATCACCAACGTATCCTTCCTAAAAGAAAACCTCCAACTCCCACTCGATTCCATTTCTGTCATTTGCCCTTTCCATGTAGAATAGCTAGTCAAAGTAGTGTGTGGCGGTATCCGTGTCACTTCAACTATTTCACCGAATATCAACACAGGTATTGGGTAGCTCTGTCCACCAAGATTAAGGTGGATGGGGAAAAATCACCTATAGGTTTTGCCCTCACTCTCCTACGGTTTTCACCAGCTTTATTGAGCAGCCAAAGTTTTGGTGTTGTACAACTATTATGGGACAAGGGAGTACTACTCAGCAGTTGGTGCAAAAAGTCCTTCAGATATGAAATCTAGGGATATATCCAGGGAAGAGCAAAACTAATTGGATACAAAACCATGCTCTATGCCATTAAAAAGGCAAGCAAAAAGGGAAAAGGGAATTCATTTTGACCAGTATGAAACAACAAAATACCCGGTGTAGTCCCACAAGTGGGGTGTGAGAGGATAAGATGTGCACAGGTCAACCAAAAACAACCATTGAACAAGTCAGTTAAGATGCATTCAAACTGCAGATAGCATATTGATAAAAAAACTGAACAAGCAATTGGAGTTCCAACAAGCTTGTTAAAATTCACAACAAAATAAGAATGGCACATCCAGCAGTTGCCAGCAAGATAAATTTAAGAGTGCCACAATATTTTAATGAAATCAGTCTCAAGCATTCAAAGAAAGAGATTCAGAATAAAAGTCATAGGAGCTAGAGTAAGAAGACGACCAATACCAGTAGACTGGTCATTGGCAGAGTCATCTCTCTAGAAAACATGTTGCTGAATGACATCACAATTTTCAGTTCAACAGGAATTATTGTCTTGAAGTTTTTAATTACCTCAGCAAACAATGTACCAGAAACAGCTGTGCAGCATCATTTTCAAAATTGAATCAACTAATATAAGTTAATCAATCACAAATGGCAAGCTTTCCTGTCCATTCATCTGCTACCCCATAATCAATGCTGATCTCCTTTAGTGGGGGGATATTCTCCATTGCAAAGAGCATCAGATGGGGGAAAGATACATGGTTGTGATCATAAAGCACAGGCTGCACCAAAGCGTTGGGGCTTGAACTGTGACTAATATAACATGCTACATTCCTCATTCTAGACACATCCATTGCAAAATCCAGAGGAGGAATGGAGGGGTATGATGGTCGCACATAGTTGGGATATATTTGCGACAGATCTCCCCATTCTGCCCATCTCTCAGGAAAGCGACTTGCATATACTAAACTATCACCATTCATTGTAAAAATTTGAGCTTGCTCTCGTGTGAGCATAACCCCAGTAAATTCACAGATAAAGGACCCAGCTTGGATCAAGTCCAGTGACCTAACTCCCCAACCAGTCTCTCTAGATCGAAACACTTCAAATCTGTTCCTCAAACCTTTCTGAGTCACTCGATTCCGACAAGTTGGAGGACAGCGACAATGTGGTCCACATTCGAACACTAATGGTTTGCCTCTCAACAATATCCCATTATAATCATAGGGAAATTGGCCACCATTTCTCATAGCACAAAAACAATTATCCACACATCCATCAATGCACTCACAGCCACTACCAATATGCATATTCTGCCTGACTTGTGCAGGATAAATAGGTGATACTAGATAATCAAAATAAATTGGATCATGATTATCATCAATATCGTTAAAAAGAAACACTGGCACATTTTCTTTTTTCCTTGATATATCGAGCGAAACATAACCAGTAGGCCTTGCCACCAAAGGTCTGGTCCTAAGGTTCTGTGCAAAACGAAGAATAGCACTTCCCATCTCTTCCTGATTCTCTATCCTAACAAGTTTGTATTTATACACTCCAAATCCAGACTTTCCAATATCAAACCAACACTCTACGATTCTGTATAATCCATCATACACATAAACCTTACCACTTGCACTTCCACTTCCTTCATATTTAAAGCCACGAATTACCCTTACCTCAATTCCATAGTGCATACTTCTCTCCAATGCCAAATTTCCACATTCCAGCTTCTGATGCACACATTGCCTCGAATGCTTATCCTGTCCACCATGTCCTGTATATATAATCACATCTCCTCCATCTTGATCATCCTCATAGCCACCTGAAACAATCACACTCGTAGCAATTGGCTCCCGGTTCGAACTCTGACTTGCAGGTACATAATCAATGCCAGCTTGAGCCTGCCCATGTAATCCAACAACACAAAGCTCCATCCTAAAGAAGAACACATCCCCAATCAGCACTCCAGGAATAGCCCCAACAATGCGCTTATCGCGATTCATCCACAACCCATGTTCTCTCAATATTTGACAAGCCTTCAGATCACCTCTTGGCTTTCTATATGGACCCACCAAAGGCTGGTTGCCATCATCTTCCACCATCGCAAGAATTCGCAGAGAATCATACAGCATTCGAGTTTTCCTAACAGCATCTCGAAAATAAAGCTGATCTTCGGGCTTGAGATCTGTCACTCTAACCAATTCCGCTGACCTTTGCTGATATTTCCGTCTGGGAACCACCACTTCTGAAACCTGATTATTGTTATTACCAACCGGAACAATGGCACGAGAATCCGGGTCCTCCACAATCTCAGCAGAAGCAGAATCCTCATTCTGGTTTCCAACAACCTCAACAGCAGCAGAATCCTCATCCTGGATTCCAACAACCTCAACAGCAGCAGAATCCTCATTCGGGTTTCCAACAACCTCAACATCTCCATAGCGCTGCATTCTTCTAGCAAAAGCTTCCTTAAACAGCCCAGAAATTCGATTAAACTCTGAATAAACCTGTCCATCACACCCAGGTGGAATCTCCGGCATAATCGAGCTAGGAGATTGTGAACCAAAAGTAGCGAATTGCGGATTACGACTGAAAGCCGAACCAGCACCAGAGTAGAAATTAGGACTAGGGTTGGAAATAAAAATTGGTGGGGTTTGAAGATCAGCTTGTGTATACTCATCAAGGGGTTCAAGTTTTGGTTCAATCTTTGGGAAAATTCTTGGATTTGGGGTTGGAGAAGATGTGAAATTGGTGGTTTCAGGCTGAAGATTGAGGTCTTGAAAGGGGACAAGAGAACCCATTTTTCTGTATCAATCAAGAAGATTTTTGGAGATCAAAAATGGGGTTTTGTGGGGTTTTTAGGACATGAAAGAAAGAAGAAAACTTGGGGGTTTGCAGAAATGGTGAAGAGAGGTTTTGTTCATGGAAATGCAAAGACGGAGAGTGGAGAGCTGGACAAGAAGGAGAAAGTATTAGATAAATCGAGAATTTATCGAAAATAATTTTTATAGAGAAATATTTTTATTTATAAAATTTTATAGTTTATATTTTTTTTAAATTATATTAAATATATAATTATTATAAAAATTGAGGATCTATCAAAATAATCTTTTACTAAAATAGGACTAAAACTATTAATTATACCCCCTCTTGTTGACTAAAAAAATTATTTTATTGAAATTATATTGGTATGTTATTATTGTTTTTACTATCACACAAGTCATAAATGAATAAATAATTTTATATTTGTGGACAAAAATGTCCTCAAATATTTTTTATTAGGGTAGGTGATAGGGAAATGTTGGTGAAAAATCTTTTGATATTTGTGCTAAATAAATGTCTACATGATATAGATGTGTATATATATTTTTTGTTCCTATTTAACTTGTAATTTCGAAATTAAACGATACGATTTCATATAAAAAAATTTCAATTAATATGTATTAGTTATTATTTGATGAGTCAAATAATATATTTTTTATGATGAATTTTTTAAGATATTTTTCAAATATTTTAAATTATTAAATGGTGCAATTTATAGTATTTTTTAATATAATTATATAATTTTATTTGAAAGATTGTTGGTCTAAATTCATATTAAGCATTAATTAATTTAATTCTCATACTTTGAATCAAGATGCATAAATTAAAATAAATAAAATATTATATAAAAACTAA
>JAOTQR010000109.1:23703583-23717208 GCA_025774065.1 Solanum ossicruentum | reverse complement strand
TGACCCCTATGTTTAAAAACATAGCGCGACTGTTTCCGGATGACCCATGATGAGCGTTGAAAGTTGCATTGACTAACAGCTACTTCACAATTGAAAAAAGCACAAAAAATTTAAAGAGTCATTTGCTTTATTCCATCATACCGCAAAACCAAAAAATAATAAATGTTTGACTCCATCCGAAATTGATTTAATTATAATTATAATTTGAATTTTATATAATTCATACAATTTATATAAATACTTTGTGTGAATCAAATTGTATACTAAAATATACAAACAGTTTTACGTTACCTAGTAATGTTGAGTTTTATATTGAAAAATTGTTGTACTTGTCAATGCAAAAGTCAAACTTCTCTACATTTTAATTGTGTAAAAGTTTAAGACATTCTAAATAAAATTGAAATAATGAATATCTTCATCCCTAGAACTTCTTGAGAGTACTTTCAAATGTAACACATGATTATTTATTTTTTATTTGGAATATTTGGTTTAGTGCATTAAAGATTAGCACAAAGTAATAATTTTAAAATGTGTACACAACGGAAGCATCTTTTCCTCTCCATTTCTTTTATTGTATGATTGCGTCAAATTCAGCTTACGCACATCTCAACTATTTCAAGCAACGTCATACTATCTTTCACTGGCAAACGTATCGAGTAACTCTGCTACCAGCATCAACACTTAATGAAAAGAAATCACCAAATGTTAATACCCTTTTGAGCTCAAAGTCATGGCTCCCTTTAAGCTCTATGGACCTAAAAAGAAAGCTCTCCATTGCAGAAATAGTACTCTTCAGTATAGTTGCTCTTGATTGTCATTGTTCTCAAACCTCCCACAAACTCAAAGGCAGTCATCATCTAGAAATGGCAAAAGAGCGCGGGGAATCTTTACTCGAAACCAGCCTCAGATCAGTGAGAACTACCTGTAGAGATCTTGAAAAGATCGTCTTCTCTTGCCTCTCCACAACTCAACAGTTAATATGACGTGAATAGGCTACATCGTCCTACTTCAATCAGCTCGTGTAACATCTATTCAAAGTCCCAGACATAATCCGAGAAGCAAACTGCATCATTGTAACTTGCGAAGAATCAATTGATGAGTTCTACTAAGCACCAGGGACTGGTTATGAGTCGTCCGTTCTCTTCATCATTTCCTCATTGGTTGGAACTCGGACATGAACATATTTCTTTGAAGCAGCAAACTCTGATCATTTAGCCAGCACTGGATTCTCATCTAAATCAGATTCTCTTTTGCGTCTATAAGAATAGAACGAATCAACAACTACTCTCCCTACCCTTCTATATTTTCTCGTCCTTTTACTTTGACCTCTCTTCTTTCCCTTTCCAGCTGCAGGTTGAGCCATAGGGACATAACTGAGCCATCCCAGAGGAAGCAACGCTGCAACAAACTGGATAAGAATCCCAATATGTAGACTCGAGTAGTTACTAGGTGTTATACCAAGGAAAGTAGCCAAGGAAACACCTAAAACGCCACTGAGCACTGATGAAAAACACAGCGCTGATGCCAAGAAGGACATGAGAGATCCTTCAAACCCTGATGGAGCCAGACTTGCAAACAGCACATGGAACGGTAAGAGCTTAAATACTGCAATCGTTTCTGCTAGACCCGAGAAGCAAAGAGCAAACCATTCGTTCGAAATTCCCAATTTGAGATTAAGCTGCGTGACAAGTACCAGGTCAAGAAGAAGAGAAGCAGCATATGTTATCTGCACAATACCAATCAGTTTCCTCATTGGAATCCTTTTGCCAAACCGATCATAAAAAACTGTCAAAGAAAGAAGCAGCAATTGGCCTATCACCTTTGACATCCCTATTACTGATGGATCGAGATTTAGGCATTGTGTCTGATAACAAAAGATAGATCCGGAAAGGACCGGGACTGCTAAAATTGACATAACAACCCATATAAGAGGACGAGCAATACTTTCATCTGTGACCGATACCATCAGATCCGAATACTGTTTTCTAAATATTTCCATGATTGGTTGCCTATTAGCGGAATAATTTGATGATTGAGCTAAACCAAGGGACTCTTCTCTGGTAGCTGAAGTTACTACTAATTGCAGCGCAAGCAAAGCAGAAAAGGCTAGAAACATTAACTTAGGTTGCTGTGTTTTGAGCAGGAAATATCCCCCGATCAAGTTACCTAAAATTCCACCAGCAGCTGAAGCCATAAATGCATAAGACTGTAGACCCGGCATTCTGTTTCTTTGACCATATTCAGCCACAAGAGCATCTTTTGCCACTTCTGTGATGGATGCTCCAATGTTGCTAATAAGAACACATGCCATAAGAGCAAGAAGAGCTTCACTCGCAGCTGAGGTTAATGCCAATTGACCCCACGCCAAAACCTGGAGGATAACTGTAAGAGCACATTATTAGGCGCTTGTACAATATTTATACAAAGAGATTCTACTTTACACGTTACTATATACCTTTATATACAGAAATACAGAGTTAAGACTACAATTTCCTCAATCACCTCAACTTCATCATAGAAAAAGAAAAAATAAGAAAAGGAGAACACAACTAATAAGCAAAGAATGAGAGAATGAGATCGATAAGGAGAATTTTTCAAAGAAGAAAGCTTGAATGTATATTGGATCCTTTTCATCCAGCTACCGAAAACTTTAAGTTTATTGGTTCGCAATAGGTAAACTCTCAAACCTAATGATAGATAACACGTGTTCATAAATCCTGGTAGCATTTAGAGTCAAAGGAATTAAACAGGTACACTTCAAAAATAATATTAGAACTTGTCTCACAAGTTCTAGTACTTAAAATTATGACTTTCTACAGTAAATGACATCCATTGTAACCGGTCCTCCCCTCCAGGAGCAGAGCTAGGTAACCCTTTATCGAAAAATTACACTATATATACACTGCTCCACGCGCTCTTTAATCACGCGACCTTCAACTTCCAAACAGTGAATGTGAAAGGGTATCACTTGCTTTGCACTAAAAATCAGTATCTTTTTTATAGCAACTTTCCCTATAATTAGAGAAAACTGCTAACTTTATTCCAACCACCGTTACAGCCAAGGAACCTCTTTGCTTTTGTAGTGAACATATCACAGAATCAAAACAAAAGTGGAAAAGGGATCAAGATAAGAACACCAACACCACACACAAAAACATGGTAAACTGCTAAATCTTGAGAACTTAGAATAAGAAAAAAGCAACAATTATAGCAACAAACTCCAAAGATCTGGCACATCAAATAAACCAATACCTCCAAGGGAAATATAAGGTATTCTGTGAGCACCACCAATATAAACAGCATCAGACAGAATTCCAAAAATAGGCTTAGCAACCATAGGTAAAGTCCCAAAATTCTGCACAAGTTGCAATGTTGATGGATGCATATTCATTCCATGAGCCATATGAAAGTTAAGAGCCAACCAAGGAAAACACCTAAACCCCTGTACCCAATACCCAACCCCACACAAAATTGCCATATATTTACTCCCCATCTTAGATAAAAACCCATTCTTCTCCTCAAAGAACACTTTTTTCTTAACCTTATTAGGAGGATAAACTTTCTCTACTACTTGTGGGGGTTCTAGTATCTTTATCAGATGACTTGGTTTGCTAATGGTGTTCTTGGTGGAAGGATTTTGCTGCTGACTACATGATAAAGATTGAATCTTTCTGAATTTCTGGACATTGGGTAACAATGGGTTTCCACTAGAAACCACTGAACAAGTCTTGTTGGTGGAAGGATGATTTTGCTGGTGACGACATGAAAAAGATTGGATTTTTCTGAAATTTTGGAAATTTGGTAACAATGGGTTTCCATTAGAAACTACTAAACACATCATGATTTTAAGCAAAAGGGTGTTTTCTTTTCAAAGAAGAGGATAAAAGAACCAGCTTTTGGTTCTTGATTTAGGGTGTTTTTCTGAATCTTCTAGAAAAGGGATTAAGAAGAAGAGAGAAATCAAGATGATAATAGAGATTAAGAAACATATTTTTTGTTTAATAGAGAAAATTAAAAAAACAAAATTCTCCTAATTAGTGTGGAAGAAATATGAAGAGGGTTCCAGCTGATACCTTGGACAGCAGCTTTGGCTGTTCTTTTCTATGGAGATTTGAAGGGACCCATGATCACGTGCCCCATTGGGTGTTTGTCCGACACGCGCCTTTCCCCTTCAAATCTTTTTATTTTTTTAATTTTAAAAAATTGCATGAATTTTCTTTACGCAGATAAGTTAAATATGTCAATCCAATAATTTAATAATTCAGATACATTAACTCGGTTTCAGATACAAAAATTAGAGTTTTTAAACATTAACAGGTAACATTTAAAACATGATACATTGAATATAAAGATAATTTAAGAATTATAATTAATGTGTCTGAAGATCTGAATTAATGTATCCAAATGAAAAGAAGGAATTTTTAAAATTTTTGAGAATGAATGAAAAAAATATGATAAAGAAAGAAATGTCAATAGGTAATTTTTTCCTAAATAAATGTAATTTAAAGGGTTATTTATTAATACATATGCCAAAAAAAGAATACAAGTAGAAATTTTAGACAATATTTGGTTGAAGAAAAAAAAAATAAAGTTAAAGTTAAAAAATGGATTTGAAAGTTAATGTTATATTTGAACAATTGAACATAAAAGATTTGCGATTAAAACTTATACCATTTCACTAAAAATACTTATTAACCTCTAAATTAGCATTTTGTAAATATTGAACTTAAGCATTTAAAAATGCTAAAATATTTTTATGGCCAAGAAAACATATAATTCTCTTAATAATTATGAACAAAAAGTCAAGAGTTTTCCTAATCTTGAGATCATTATTTTCTGTAAAATAGTGAAACTAATTTGGAAATTATAATTCTTAAAATGTAAAAATTTTAAGTTTCTAGCTATAAAAATGCCTGCATGCCTCTTTTTATTTGTTTGTTAAATTTACTCTTTTAATTGCTAGTTAACATACTTTTTCTTTGCAAATATCAACCACATAAATCATAAAAAATTATAATCACACAAATTTTAAAATATTATTTTAGCTCACAATTTTTTTCAAACAAATTCTCGTTTTTTTAATTTTGTGCCCAAGTTAAATGACGTTACATAATTTTTTTTAGAAAAAAGAATAATATTTTCTCAGGGAGTCGACGAAGAAACACTTTTTCGATCTTAGTTTTTCCATCTGATGTCTGAAACCTGCATTCAAGTACCATATAAATTCAAATCATGCATTGTAAAAATTGATTCACAAATGACGCTTTCAACAATATTTTTCTCATATCAACAAATATTTTTCTGACATAAGATGTGACCCTTGACTTAATATATGCGGTATGTTCTATATTCTGATTATGAAATATTAATTAATTTCACTAATCTAATTATCATTCTTGCACTATAAACACGTATTTCTCTCGATTATATATTTTAAATTAAATATAATCACTAACTAGGAACTATCAATGAATATTTTATTAATAAAAATATTGTACGTGTATATATAATTGAAAGGAGCAAATTTAAAACTTCAAAAAAATCTCAATCATCTTGACATTTATTTAAAACAATTTAGAGTTACTTTCTCTTACAACGATACTTTAAAGAAAAATAAATCTTAAAATTTTTAAAAATTATGTTACAATAGTATGAATCAAACAATATAAAATAGAGCAAGTATTAAAATTCACCACAACAACAACACTGCATGCAATCCATGCAACATTAATTAATTGTTTGTATCTTCCATTATAATTTTATAACTCCCCAAACCCCATATTATTTTATTTCATTCAAATTCAATTTTAAAATATGATATGATTGAACTTGATCTCACTGAAGACATGACCTTAGATAGAAAAAAAGTGAAAGTCGCGAATTAGAGTAGTATAGACTAATGGTAGGATTAGATGTTTTTTTGTTCGCTTTATTTGTCGTATGTGTTAGTTTTTTTTTCTTTTCTTCATCATGTGTTCCCTGCCTTTTATCATATCTAGTTTTTTTTTTCTGCTAAGGGTATTGAGATAAGGCTTCCCAGGAAACAGCCTCTCTACTTGTATGGTAATGGTAAGGTCTGCGTACATTCTACTCTCCCCAGACCCCACTTGTGCGATTTTACTGGGTATATTGTTGTTGTTGTTCAAATTCAATTTAATTCGTTTATTTCACTCCCCTATATAACAGCAACTTAAGAATATTTACACCTATAGAAAATCCTAATTAATATTTTTCATAAGCTTTTTCACAAAAAAAAAAAAAACTCTCAACATTTAAAAGAAAATAGGTAAAATACTCTACGAATGTTATAAGATGATATCAACAAATTAGAAGAGACAAAAAAATACTAGCTATATTTTTGACTAAAACTAATATGTAACATATGGTCATGAAATATTATTTTTTATATGAATATGAACAATTCTTCAAATCTCCATGCATGCCAACTCAGCTGCTTCCACCCTTAAGATGATTTCTATAATTGATCAAAAAACAAAAAAGTAAGATTTAAGTGATACAATTTTAAATAAAATTGCAATTATCATTATGTAACTAATAATTTATTCTAATTAAGAAAATAGTAACTTAATTTCAGAATAAAGAATTTTTAGACATAAACTTCAATTCCTAACATAAGATTGTAACGTACCAATTTATGTGATAATTTGACACAAAATTTTAAATTATTTTTTAACAAAATTGTGATTTTAATATTTTTTTAATTATTTGTCTGATTATAATAAACATTTTATGATTTTAAAATAGCATAGCAAAAATATACCAAGAAAAGTATTTCATTTTTAAAATATGAAAAAATTACTGTAAAAAAAATATTAAAGAAAAAGACTGTTCATTTCACCTTGCTTCTTGTAGTTTCCTCATGCCCTGTTTCTGATGTCAATGCCGGAGTTGCAGATGAAGGTGCCGATGCCGGAGTAAGAATAATATCTGCAGCAGTAGGATCTGAAATTGATCTGCGAAGAGTTGATTTTACAGAGTTTGAAATGTTCTTGCTGTTTTCCGGTGACTGGGAATTCATGTAACGGCAAAAATCAGTGAAAGAATTGAAAATAGGTGGTTCCGACAGTGTTCGCCGCAGAGTTTTGTTGTTATTGGGCTGCTGCACTTTTGTGAATCTTGAAAATGGGAGTGGTGGTGCCGCGGCGGCATCAGCATTGGTGGCGGCGGCGACGGTGGCAAAAGGTGATTTTTGAGACACCCTTTTGGAGAATGGTGAAAAAGCAGGGGATGGTGAAGTTACCGGTACAGTGGAAGCCGGACTATCGTCGCTGGCGGCAATGGCGGCGGAGGGCGGAGGTGAATTGTGAGTGACCCTTTTGGAGGAGGGTGAAAAAGCAGAGGATGGTGAAGTAACCGAAAAAATGCATGCCGGACCACCCTCCACGGCGGCAATGGCGGTGGAGGGTGGTGGTGATTTGAGAGCGACCCTTTTAGGTGAAGGTTGAGAAGGAGAAGAGATTGTTGAAAGAGATTTTCTCTTCAGAGAGACTGTACCACCATTCATGATGCTGCCGGCGAAGACAGCTACGGTGGCAATGCCGTGGTGTGACGGTGGCAGACGGTGGAGCAACTAAATTTTTTCTTTCAACTGAATTCTTGAAGAGGAAAACTGTTTAAAGCGCGCCAATATATAAACAGAATTTTGCTGCTTTGGCGGTTGAATTTAACGGTTTTGCACATTTAGTCCCTCAAGTATTGACAACATTCTATTTTAATCCTTATGATATTTAATACACACATTTAGCTTTCTGTTAATCAAAATATGTAATTTTGATCCCCATAGTTGAAATGACTAATGAGTCTTGAAAAATTTAAAGAAATATATACAATTATGTGGTTCTAATAATGTTGTATTTTCAGTTTATCAAGGATATGAGCACGTATGATTTCCTCGTAAGATAGATTTGTTGGTAGTCGGAAACAGTCGATTTATGTTTTAAAGATAAGGGTCAGGCTGCATACATCCGATCTCCCCTTACTCCGCAATGGGCGGGAGCCTTTGAGGCAATGGGGTAATGTTATTGTTGTTGTATAGATTTGATGGTAGCTTGGGGCATCATATTTTATTTCCTTTCTTACTAGCAATATTAATATCATGCAATTCGATTTTTTTTACTATTTATAGTTTCTTATACTATAGTTTTCGTAATATTTAGTTGTGTTTGATGTTCCTTTACTTCGAAATGCCATGTCATGCTTTCCTTACTATTTTCTCTGTTCACTTTTCAAGTTCAACTTGATTAAACTTTAAAACTAAATTGAAATAGCTAAATTTAATATTTGAAATCAAAATTTTAACTATACGAAAAATACTACTCCCTCTGTCACATTTTATGTGACACCATTTCCCTTTTGGTTCGTCCCAAAAAGAATGTCACTTTACTTTAATTGAAAAAATGTTACTTTTAAAATTTTCCTTTACCCTTAATGAAATGAATCTCAGTCACATAAAAATCTAAGAATGATTCTAGACAAGTTTTAAAAGTCTTCCTTTTTTTCATAAACATCGTGCCAAGTCAAAGAGTGCCACATAAAATGGGAGGAAGGGAGTATAAGTTACAAACCTTCTGATATTAATATGATGAAAAAATACATCTTGAAATGTTGGTCAAAATTCATATAGTTTTGATATCGACGATTGAAATAGTGACAAGTAAAGGAGAGTATTTTTTTTCATTGAGAAAAAGAGGGGCATTAACAACACTAGTTAAAGTTCATTCACCAATGTACATATGAAGTATGCAATTCATTCACCAAGATCACTATCAGACCAGTTTGGTCTCATTTCTGAAATGTAAAGAAAATCTTTGCATTAACAAGTACAATTATTCCTAAGAAATCTTAGCAACTACAAAATAAATCATTGGAATTTGAAGACGAGATGATCGCATAGAACATCTGTGCTACCTAACTTGCTAGAGCTTCCATCACGAGCAAGGAGGCGACAAGAACACTAGATTTATGGTCTCATGACTATGTCACCCTAATGAACCTGGCTAGTCGATAAATGGCTATAGTTCTGTAGCTTGAAAAATGAATGACTTGGACACCATCCCAAAGATTTCCTCTCACTTGAGCAGAATTGCAATCTAATTACTATATTCCTACAGAAACCAGAAGAAACGTCCATGCAGGAATGCTACGTGGAGGCTTACGAGGGTAAACCATGTCGCGCTGATCAGCCAGGCAGGGGTTTCAAACAACAACAACATTACCCATTGCCTCAAAGATTTGCAAAAATCAAGATGGCAGCTCAAAATCTCTTTCTAAAAGTGACTGAACCTCAACAAGAGAAGACACCTTATAGTCTGGTTGGTGTTCAAAGTTTTTATATTCTGGTGCATCATACCTTCCCGTTTCATCGAGCAAGCAAGTAAAAGCTCCAGCTCGTTTGCCACAAGCAATCTGTATATCAAAACCCCCCAAATTTACATTACAAATCAGTGCACATATTTTACCATATTTTTTAAATGACAAGAAGAGCATGAACCAAAAAAAGATTTCACAAGGCTAGAGAAAGCATCAAAGTAACTACTTAGAGGTGGGAGCCAAAGTTCGAATGCTAAGAACTGCTACAATACGATGGAGGGACTATGCTAAATCAATAACCTATAATTTAGGGTAGCAAATTATTCTAATCCTACATATGCCAAGCAAGAAGTAATGTCAAGTCAATTAGCACCAATATGAATTAGATGAAAACTTAGTCAACCTACGCGAAGGAAAATGCTGCATCATTTGCAGAGATGCATCGAATCACCTATTGCAAAGAGCGGATGTGAAAGAGAAGAAGAGCAATCAGCTTGATAGGAAACTTACATCATCTTTAAGGCTGTCCCCTATCATCATTACTTCATTAGATTGGACTTCCCAAGTTGAACATATGTGCAGCAATGGAGCAGGATCTGGTTTGTAAGGACGATATTCCCTGCTCAGTGCAGGAGAAAATTTCACCTGTATCAAAAATAGATTCTAAACTTAAGCTTTATATATAGTATATGTAATAAAGACCATAGAACAAGACGTATAGCATGAGCCGAGGTGAAATATATATTATAGCAGACATGGAGAGATTTGCCAACCAAAGATGAAAATATCCAGCAAACTCATAGCGAGAGACAGGATTGCATAAAAGAAATAGCCTTTTATCTTTTTTCCTTTTTGTGGCTTAGAGCAATTGAAATGAACTATCTAAAAGCACTAGAGATGAATAAAATATCCTTCTCAAACAAAAAGACATGATCTAAATGATTCGGCCAATATCTTTGGCAGTCTTCCCCATAAAACCTAATTGCGTTTTTTTTTTAAAAATAAAACATGAAACCAGATTGCTATTACAAAGATGTTTTTTGTCATATTTTCTTTGATCATCACATATCAAGAATCTGTACTGCTGACTGGAAAAGTCTAGTTTTATCGTGTATTAAAAATAGTTCTAAGATCATGGAATAGTGTATCACAGAAGCCCTTTATAGAGAATAGACCAGTCCTCCAAGAACCAAAGAGGAAACATTAACATCCGATTGAACCATACGTCCAGCCTATGACTATTTTGTCCAACAATAAGAGAACAATGAGCATTGTAAGTGAGTATTTTCCTTTCTGAAAAGATGAAGGAACACCTGGAGACTCCACTCAGATATCAAGTTTCCTCAAACACCTGGAGAATCCACTCAAATTTCAAGCTTCCTTTTTTTTCTTTTTCTAAGAAGTTAGAATTTGAATTTCTAAGGGGACAGGAAATTAAAGCAAATGACCTTTTCTCCTTTCATTCTGAAAGATAACTAAATAATAGGATGGAAAAAGGAAGTTTGTTCACTCATTCTGGGACTCAGACACAACTACACATTTTGGATTTCCTCCTCTCAGATATGTTCACTTCAGAATGAGACCAGTTCTCCCTGCACTGTCTCTGTAAACCTACCAAAGACTAATTCTCCCTAATCTGTTTCCCAAACACCAGCTTAATGTTCCAAATAATGAGGCACAAGATCCACATATGTTGTCTGTGCAGACTGAAAATCAAAAAGATTGGGAGACTTGTTCTTTTTCCTTTCTTCTGATATTTTTATAACGGAGATATCCCTTCAGGCCAGTGGCACACAGTCCGAAACTCAGTCCATAATGATCCTACCCTCTACCCCTCTCCAAGCTTTTATCTGGGGCAAGATTTGAACTTGAGACATGTAGATAACCCACACATCACATGTTGCATTCATACCACTAGACTAAGCCATGAGGGCCCTACTTCTGAATATTAAAAGGATAAGTAAGAAAGCTACATGTGAGACAGGCAGACAAATTTATTAAAGTACTAAAGACTATGAATTGCAGGCTCGGAACGGTTTCAGTATTACTTCCTCTTTTTTACCTTTCAACCAATGCAGTTTTGCACCTGAGGTGTTCTCTTTCTGAAATTCCCAGTGTCTGCACAACTTATCCAGAATGCAAACTCCTCTACGATATCACTGATGAGTGGAGCCTTCTTTGAGAACATCCACGCTCACACTGATAACTGGTGCCCAGTTCTTCCTATTATTTGTCAGGATTTTATATGGCGCAGTAATTATCTACTTAGCCACGGGACTGAAGTCGAGTGTTTTTCTTTTTTTTCTAAAAAAGGTCTGACCTTGAACTTGACCAGCCAAATAAAGCTCCGTTGGATCAACCAACTATTCCAAGATCTTAGAAAGTAGATGGCCACTAATGCTGAAAAGAGGTGTTATCTCAAAAGAAATACAGCGACTGTTTAGTGGTCGCAAGACCACAAAAAGTAAGCGAAAATTTGGATTTAAGCGCCGTGTAGTGAACAGTGACTGATCCTTATGACTATTCAAAATGATTTGCTATGGATTATATGTGTGAGCTACCTACAGCAGATCCAAGTAGATACAAGATCAAGAAGTCAAGTTAACCTTTCGGAGTTCTTCTCTCACTTTTGATGAGAAAAAGAATTCACTACAACTTCATACATATTTCTGTTTATTTTACTAAGTTTGCATGCTCTTTTTGTGATATATGTCTCTTGTTTTTCTTTTAGATATCATTTATATATTCTGTCATATAGTTCCCTTAATTTATGTACAGAGAAGAAAGAGGGTATTGTCCACCTTTTCTCCCTCTCCATGTTATATGTTTCAGCTACATGAAGTTCCACATTATGTTACAAAATTGTCTTAGATTATCTTTTAAATCTTTGTTCAGCCACAAGGTGGATCCTCTAAAGAAATGAATTGAGTATGCTATCATGCTTCTCGTAATTTCAACAACTGTTTTTACCTCCTTCCTCTAGATGGCACTGGAGCTTAGAGCAAAATAATTGTGATGAAAAACCATACATCCTCTAGTTGAGCTGCCCCTCTCAATTCAACTATAAGAACGTACAGATTCTACACCACACTGTCTGCACAATAATCCTAGGCCATCATGACCTTTGGCAGCTCATGATCCTCTGACTGGTAATGAATGAAGAAGAAAATATTACGCTTGAATATCCATTCTATTTTCCTATTTGCTTGTACTTCACAAACTAAAGAGGCTAAAACGAACAAAAGAAGATACATTCTTCCTCTTCCTTCTCTTATGCAGTGATGATTCTTGTTTCATCCCTATATAGAACTAGCATGCTTTTCTTTTTCTTTTTCTGTTTTTTGGAGGAGGGTAGAGGAGGTCCATTTACTTATCTTAACTAAGTATCAACATATAACTCACGTCAAAACAATTGTTTTATATAGAAAAAGGAAAAACTTACTCCAAAGCGTTCATGAAACAAGTCAACAGCATCTTTGACATTTCGAGTGATTAACCCCCTCCTGAAATAGAATTCACAAAACAATTAGATTATTCTCTTAAGAAGAACCAGAAACATCTATAACTGTGAAATAACAACTCCTTCTAGTACATTGACTCAATATCAATACTTTTCAATAGGCGTGAAGCATAGATCAAATCTATCCAGTACTGCTAATACAGAAACACACACTGTTCCTTCTATCTAATGCATAAGAGATGTGGTAATGCAGCTTCTGGAGCTTAACTTGAAGATGTCATTTCCTTCATCAAATCAAAAATCTGGTACAAGGGAATCTATCAACAGTAAAGGGCATAAAAGAATGTAAGACGCCTTTGACAGATATAAGCAAGTTTAAAAATCTCATGAGCATAGCTTTTTGTCACAAGATAATTAAGCTTGATAACTCTTCCAACACCAATTTTAGCATAATTTGGCTACATCCTCATGATAGTCAAAACAGAGGAAAACAGTAACTAATGCATCATAAGACAGTACAAAGCCGAAGTCTAAAAGACCAATAAATTGAGAAATAAAGTTTTGCGCATGTGAAATTGATCTATAATTTTCGAGATAAATAACTCAAGATTTAGCTAAACACACCATTTATCGTATTTGTCGGATCCTAAGTATTATTGTGATATTATTTTTTAGAAAAAAGAATATTAAAAACATCTCTAAATTTGACACAAATTATTATTTTCATCCCTGAACTATTGATAATATTAAAAACACCCCTCAACAACAACATACCCCAGTGCCTCAAAAGGCTCCCGCTCATTGCGGGGTGAGGGGGGGTCGGATGTACGCAGCC
>JAOTQR010000109.1:23681697-23700168 GCA_025774065.1 Solanum ossicruentum | reverse complement strand
CCATTTTGCTTTATTCCATCATACTCCAAGGCCAAAAAATAGTTAATCTTTGGCTCCATCCGAGATTGATGGATGAACTTTTCACAAATTTAAAGGAGTAAAATAGTTTACATCAACACATCCTTTGGTGACTCTTTCAAATCTACTTTTAAATATGAGGAACCATTTTATCATTTTCTTGTGAATACAAAGGTGGAATTTTGTATTTTTTCTTCTTCTTTTCACATTTGAGTAAAAGGGGTCTTACTGTCCATTCCTAAAACTTAATGAGGGGTATATGTAACTATTAGAAACTAAAGTGGTGTTTTTCGTAATTTACCAAAAGAAATATACAATCACTTCCATAAACCCTCTTTCTCCTTTTGTTCTTTGTAAGAGAGATTTTGAACTCTTTGTAGCAATGGCTTCTCAAATTTCTGATAAGAAGGGAACAAAGAAACCAAAGAAACGAAGCAGAGTTGAATCAGAAGAATTCGAGAGAATCAATTCACTGAATTGGAAACCAATAGTTACAGAGAAAGATGATGCTTTCTCCTTCCTCATTGGCTCCAATGAGCTCGAAGGAGGTTTGTTTTTCTGTCTTTTTTCATTGAACCAGCTGTATTGTTATTTTCTGATAGTTTTTGAGAAACCCCATGATTAGAAAGAGTTTGTTACTGTATAAAGATTGGATTTTTAGCTTATTGTCTCTTGGGGAAGATAAATAAATAATATCAGATTGGATTCAAGGAGCCCTTTTGCCTTGAAACAGCTGTATGGTAATTTTCTGATAGTTTTTGAGAAACCCCATTGGATAGAGTTTGTTATAGTATAAACATTGAATTTTTAGCTTATTGTCTCTTGGGAAGATGAATAATATCAGGTTGGCTTCAATGAGCCTTTTTGCATTGAAACAGCTGTACTGTTCTTTTCTGATATTTTTTGACAAATCCTATAATTGGATAGAGTTTGTTATTGTACTAAGATTGGGATTTTAAGCTTATTGTCTCTTGGGGAAGAGAAAAAATTTAGACCAATTGGATTCAACGAGTTCGAAGGAGGTTATTTTTATGCCATTTTGCATTGAATCAGCTGTATGGTTCTTTTCTGATAGTTCTTGAGGAACCCCATTTTTGGATTGAGACTGTTATTGTATAAAGTTGAAGTTTTAGCAACAATATAAAGATTGGATGTTTATCTTGTTTTTCTGCCCTTTTGCATTGAGTCAGCTGTATTGTTATAAAGATTGGATGTTTATCTTGTTTTTCTGCCCTTTTGCATTGAGTCAGCTGTATTGTTCTTCTCTGATAGTTTTTGAGAAAACACATAATTGGATTCGAGATTGTTATTGGATAAAGTTGAAGTTTTAGCAACAGTATAAAGATAGGATTTTTAGCTTATTGTCTCTTTGGAAAGATAATTAATTTATACCAGATTGGCTGGAAATGATATCTAAGGAGGTTTATTTTCTGCCCTTTTTCATTGAGATCAGTCGTATTCTTCTATTTCGACAGTTTTAGAAAAACCTCATGATTGGATAGGGATTGTTATTTTGTGAAGTTGAAGTTTTAGCAACAATATAATGATTGGATCTTTAGCTTTTTGTCTCTTGGGGAAGATAAATAATTTAAATCAGATTGGCTTCAACGAGCTTTAAGGAGGTTTATTTTTCTGCTCTTTTGCATTGAATTAATCGTATTGTTCTTTTCCGATAGTTTTAGAGAAAATCCATAAGTGGATCGGGATTGTTTTTTTATAAAGTTGAAGTTTTAGCAGCAATATAAAGATTGGATTTTTAGCTTATTATCTCTTGGGGAAGATAAATCATTTAGTTCAAATTGGATTCGAAGAGTTTGAAGGAAGTCACTTTGTGCATCCCCTTTTGTATTAACTTCTTTTATGATGAGGTGGATTTTTCAGATAGTTTAGAAAAAGCTCACTATTGGATGAAGTTGACACTTTCAGCATGTTTACTCTTGGTGACAAATAAAAATCTAACTTTTCGCAAAAGGTGGAATATTTATCCAATATTATGGACCCAAACAAAACATTTATGATGTTGAGGATTCATATGCTGTTGCCAGCTAGCTTGGATTTGAGGTGTAATTATTAAATTTGTGATTGCTGTTGTATGCTCTTGGCAGATAAAAGAGGATTTTTTTTAGGCCTTCTATCTATTGGAAAATATTAAAAATAACTTTTTTTCCTGAGAGGTGTTTTGGGAATTTAAGAAATTGCACATCTTATGAGATTGCAAACCATAACTAACAATAACTATTTGGTTTATAAGCTTTCTTGAACTCTGGGTATTTTCTTGTTAATCATTAATCCTATTGTGTTTTGTTGATTTTTCCCTTTTGTCACTTAAAACTTATGCGTAAGATTTGGACTATGAGCACAAATGATTTTGAACTTGCTGGACTGATATAGGTTGGGGTGTTTGAGTGTAGGTTTTTTATCTCTTGAAGAGATCGATGAATCAGAGTACAATTTGGATACTGCCAAATCAACTGGAGGAAGTGAAGAAAAGGGGAAGACGAAACCAAAGAAACAGAAAGTAGATACAGAAAATAAGGAATTGAATGGTGAAGCTAAGGGTGAGAATAAAGAGGAAATGGAGCAGGTGGAAACCGGACCGAAACAAAAGAAGAACAAGAAGAAGAAGAAGAAAAAGAAAGATAAGATCAATAAAGATGCTGGAAATGAAGCTGAAGGAAATGAAGAGTTACCAGTTGGTTAGTGTTTCATTGAAATCTGATATTTTTCTTTTTGTAAAGGCTTCCCAATTTTAAAGTTACAGTATGATGCTAACTTGTTCTTTCATCAAGTCTCTGGATATTTTCATAATTTCTGAAATTCGGGTATCAGTCAGTTAACGTCAAGTTCAACGTCAATGCTTAACAACCTTTAATCACATTGGCGAACCTTTCAATAATTTCATTCTTAGTTAGGTATTTACTGGATGTCAATGCATCAATATCTTTGCCCATTGTTTCACTAAGCTATGTTCTGTGTTTTGGGTTCTTGAAATGGGTTTGAAAGTGATATATTTTGTTTCAGTTGAATTGCTTCCAGTTAAAAATAGAAATTTTACCTCTCCTTGAATGTTGGAAGAATGCAGGATAAATGCAAAGAGTCAGACCAGAAGAATATGTGATTCTATTGCTAAATGTATTGGCCATTCATCATGCTTTCCTATACTTGCTGTTCCTACGAGTAGTTCTAAAAATTCTATTGTGGCAAGTTCTATGTTCATTGATGCTCACTAGAAAGCTTTTGACCTTTTTCCGTTAAACTGTTATAATATTTAGGGAATGTTAACTTGCACAAGTTTGGAGTAGATGGATCCATTTTTATTAGAAAAGAAAATGGTGTAATTTAAAGTTTCAGTCAATATAGTCCTTAGTTATTCTTTCTGAACGACTTAGTGCCTCATCCATTAGTTTTATAAAGTTGCAACATGATCCCACATTGAAGACTTCTCTTATGATTTGATATTTATTCTTGTTTTGAAATCTGACTCGAACAGTCGCTGATGGAAACAATGATCAAGAACAAGATTCAATAGATGAAACTGAATATTATGCATGGAATGAACTGAGACTTCATCCACTGCTCATGAAATCGATATACGCACTCAAGTTCAAAGAACCCACACCAATACAGAAAGCGTGCATTCCTGCAGGTGCTCACCAAGGAAAGGTTGGTTATGGGATAAAAATGAAGGTGTTTCACTGGAGATGATATATACAGTGATATTTATGCTGGTTGGTTTGTGTGCCAGGATGTTGTGGGTGCTGCAGAGACAGGTTCAGGGAAAACACTAGCATTTGGTCTGCCCATTCTTCAACGCCTTCTTGAGGAGCGAGAGAAGGCCGAAAGGCTGCTTACACAAAATGGCGAATTGGATCAAAAAGTTGCTCCGACAGGTCTTCTCCGGGCTCTAATTATTACTCCTACAAGAGAGCTTGCCCTTCAGGTGATGATTCTCATATTACTAGTTTTCCTTTATTATTTTAAAATAATTAGCTGATATCTTGCCATCCATTTGGTATTGTTCTGAACAAAGTAGTAGTAGGTTCTGCCAAAAAGTTTATATTTGTACCGAGACGGCTGTAGTGGAATATATGCATTTGTATATATATTTACACACACCAATATATGCATATACAAACACACATACATATAAATGTATGTATGTCTTATGTTTTACTCATAAGAACGTATATTAGATTATAACGTGGGTGTATATGTTACAAAATGAGCATCCCCTCACAGGCTCACACACATACATACAAATATATGTAAGTATGTATGCATGCCTCACTTGTGAGATTACATTGAGTATGTTATTATATGTATGTCTCTATCCCCAAATGCTTGTTCAAAATATGTGTAGTAGAAAAGCAGCTGGTTGGCAAGTTTCTCCTTCTGTGTGTCACGTTGTTGGCAGCAAGTTTTGCCAAGTAATCACCCAGGAATCTCTTTCGATCAAGATGAAGGTGGTGATGTGCATCAAGTTCAGGATACTGTTTCCCTGTAGTCCCCCTTATCCTACCAATACTAGGGGTAAAAACGGAGAAAATAAAGGAAGAGAATATGTGTTTAAATTATTGTTTATCATGTTAAGTTTGTGTATTTCTATTTACTATTACTTTCCTGTTTTAAGTCCTTCAGGATGGAATGTGGACTTCATGTTCTGTTTACATTGCAGTCCTGGTTAACATAGTTGGTTTTTTCCCTTTGGTGTTCAATCATGTTGCCTGGAATAGAATGTGGACTTCATGTTTTATTTACATTGCAGTCCTTATTAACCTTGTTGGATTTTCCTTTTGTTGTTTAGTAATGTTGCCTGGCCAGTGCTATCTATCTCTTTAGAATTGGCTGGCTAGTTCATTGCAACTCATTTTGATTGCACATTGTGAGGAGCTTCTCATTTGGAATTTTCTTGCCTATCCATTTTTTGTTTTAGAATTTATAATAATTCCTTCTCTCCAGGTCACTGATCATTTGAAGGAAGCAGCTAGACATTCCAACTTTAGGGTTGTCCCGATTGTTGGTGGAATGTCAAGTGAAAAGCAAGAAAGACTTTTGAAAGCAAGGCCTGAGATTGTTGTTGGAACTCCGGGGAGACTTTGGGAGCTTATGTCTGGTGGTGAAACTCATCTCGTGGAGGTTAGTGGCAATTTATGACATGTGACAGGCTTGTTTTACATAGAGACTCCCCCTATGCCTCCCTTCTTCCCCACCTAAAGGTAAACAGAGGGAGAAAAAGGAAAAAAACAGAATGATCTGTTGGCTAAGCAGGCAAAGGATAAGAGTTGATTTTACCTCTTAATGTTCGAAATAGATTTTTTATGACCTGTTCTTTCATGATAGAAAATTATTCATGTTAGTATACCCCTCAAAATCCTATGTTTCAACTGGTTGAAGATTTACTCTAATGTAGAATCTGAGTCCTAACCAAGTTATTCACTGGGGGCGTGTGTTACCTGGTTTGCTTAATAATTGCAACTCTAAGTGTGAATAACTTCAAACCAAGGTATTCCGTTGCTTAATTTTTCACTGTCTGTCAATTTTTGGTTGTTGCTTCTCATGACACCTGATAATCTGTATGGTCCTTGCCAGTTATTCCACATTTTATAGTAGGTTGAAACATGTATTGCCATGTTTCTACTCTTTCTATAGAGTGGATGATATTAATTTCTTTTGCTTCTGCAGTTGCACTCACTGTCATTTTTTGTGCTGGATGAGGCCGATCGGATGATAGAAAATGGCCATTTCCACGAGTTGCAGTCTATAGTTGACATGCTTCCTATGGCTAGTAAATCAACTGAGGACGATTCTCAGAAATCACAAAATTGTGAAACAGTTTCCAGTGTCCAAAGAAAGAAAAGGCAAACATTTGTGTTTTCTGCAACCATTGCTTTGTCTGCTGATTTCAGGAAGAAGCTAAAGCGTGGATCACAAAAATCAAAAGCAAATGATGAGTTGAATTCAATAGAAACTCTGTCTGAGAGAGCAGGAATGAGGGCAGATGCAGCAATCATTGATCTGACTAACGCATCAATTCTAGCCAACAAGCTCGAGGAGTCATTTATAGAGTAAGTTGGTATTTCTTTTGAAGATGATTTTACCAACTTCACCGACATTGGCCTTACGTAATTTTGTGCTTATGTGCTGGTGAAGTTTAATCTTTCCCCAGAGTTTGTAAATTTTGTGTACTTCGTCCGAGATACCCTTTCCTTTAAATTGCTATAGTTTTATATTAAACTGAAGCTTCACACATATTTCTGCTGCTGTAAATACGTACTTGTTTTCACCATGCATGCTAACCTGGTTTGGAATTGATCATCCATTGTTTGGTTGCAGCTGCAGGGAAGATGATAAAGATGGCTATTTATATTACATTTTGATTGTTCATGGACAAGGTCGGACAATTGTCTTCTGTACGTCCATTGCAGCTTTACGCCATATTTCCTCCCTCTTGCGCATCCTTGGTGTGAATGTCTGGACACTTCATGCCCAGATGCAGCAGAGAGCTCGACTTAAGGCCAGTTTTATGATTTCTTCTCCATATTCTTTAATTTCAAATTTTCTGGTAATTCTTTCATGGAGAAAAGGAGGAGATGTTCAGACTAGTTTGGATGGACACTAACGATCTGTTCTCGAATTATTTAGAGCTCGTTTGGATGGACTTATGGCTTACAAGCCAAAAGCCGTAAGTTAGGATTTCTATGAGTACAATCTTGACATTTTATCCACTTGCTATGAGATTGCAACCCATTATCTGCAGTCTTGACATTTTATCCACTTGCTATGGAATTGTTTCATTCTCTATTGAGAAGAGAAAAAATGTCATTATGTTCCATCTAGTCCAATCGTCACATCAACGTGCTTTTCCTACTCACAGACACCAAACTACTGAACATGTGCTATACTTTATGTTCTGTTGCCTTTTCTTCTTAGTCGTTTTGTTCAATGCAGGCAATTGACCGGTTTCGTGAACACGAGCATGGTATACTCATTGCTACAGATGTTGCAGCCAGAGGTTTGGATATTCCTGGTGTTCGAACTGTCATTCATTATCAGCTACCGCATTCAGCTGAAGTAAGTTTGTAATATGCCTTCTTATTGGTAGCTTGTTACAACGTTCACAATTTCAATCTATGAAATTGTTTGCAGGTTTATGTTCACAGAAGTGGAAGAACCGCTAGAGCTCATTCTGATGGGTGTAGCATTGCTCTAATCACCCCAAATGATACCTCAAAGTTTGCTGCTTTATGCAAGTCATTTTCAAAGGTAATCTCTGAGTAGCCACTGGAAGGAGCAAACACTCATTAGATTGGTACATATCCTCTGTAAATAGCCACTAGAGCTCTAAGCAGACTGCTCCTGCCTTTTCTTTTCCTGATATTTTAGAGTTTCTTGCTTCTAGCTTTCTCAGTTTGTCAATTGTAGCTGTATGCTTAACTTGGTTGACACGCATTTCAAGACATTATTTTTTTCTCCCTCCTGTCTTTACATTTGTACTTTTCTTTTTAATTTTATGAAAGCTTTGTTTAAGTAGTAATTTTTTTGCACTGATGGATACTGTTGTTATTTTCAGGATAACTTCCAGCGATTTCCTTTAGAAATGTCATACATGCCTGAAGTTATGAAGCGATTATCCCTTGCACGTCAGATAGACAAGATTTTGCGAAAGGACTCTCAGGTGATCTTCTGGTCCCATGTATCTTTGAGTGTTAGAATGCTTCAGCCTGTGTCATGGTTATGCGTCTGCATGACCAGTCTAACTCTGATGATTGTAATGCATTTTACTTGATAATGCAATTTACTTTATACTTCAGAAGCCTCTAATGTTCTTCACCGGCTATTGTTCTTCACTATAGTCTGCGGAATCAAAAAAATGTAGCTTTGACAAGTGAAAGACTTCATTTTGTTTTCCATATACTGGAAATTGTTCTTAAAGTTCCAGTATATTGTTTCCTATGTTTGCTGCTTGTAACTTGTGTTCAGATTTATACACTTGGTTCATTGTTAGTTTCGTTTTTTTCAGGACAAGGCCAAGAAAAATTGGCTTGAGCGAAGTGCTGAATTAATGGAACTAGTTTTGGAAGAGAATGATAGTGAGGAGGAAAAAGTAAACAATCATAAACGAAAGAAAGCCACGTCTGCTCAACTAACCAAACTACAAGAGGTCATTCTGAATATGAAATTTCTGATGTTAATATCTAAAAAGAGAGTTGCCCGGTGCACTAAGCTCCTGCTATGTGCAAGGTCCAGAAAGTGTCGGACCACTTTGGGCCGACTCTTTGTGTACACTAAAAGTATTGAACTTTTTTTTAAACTGCAGGAACTCAAAAGTCTTCTTTCACGGCCATTGCAACCCAAAACATTCTCAAAACGCTACTTGGCTGGGGTAAGTTCTCGCAGTAATGTGATGTCTCTCAGAATGGCTGTTTTTTCTCCCAAAGCCATCCTATATGATCTTGAAAGATTATCTGGGACTAATAGACTAGCTATTATTTCTTCCTAAGCTACGTGGTACAAGTAATGAATAACAATTGGTTTCTTTGGGAGTTTTGATGACTCTAATCTAGGACACACGCGTCTCTGTGTGTTTGCCTAAAAGGTTTTGTTTTTTCTTTTCAGGCTGGTGTTTCACCTCTCCTTCAGAACCAACTGGAGGAATTAGCTCGGCAGAAAAATCCAAATAACTCTGGAGACGCGAAAGGGAAGAAACTGATTGTTATTGGTCAGGATTGTGTCGAGCCCCTCCAGGCACTTAAGAGCGCTGGTCCGGAGGTAATATAGAAGTAGACATTTATATATGCACTATCTCAACAGTAGAGTCATTAATGCTACTTTCGTTCCTCGACTCTGCCTATTATGCGCCTTTTACACTCGCAGAGTAAGTTGAATCTGAAGGATATGGCTGAAAAACGGAGAGATATAACCGAGTTAAGGAGAAAGAGGAAAGAGGCCAAAAAACGTATTCCCCTCGCCACTCTCTGACCCTTATCATTGACATCTTCTGTTTGCCTTTTATCTTCCAACCTTAATTCTTATCATCTATGTCCTGTTTCCATTTCACAGGTTTGCGTGAACGACGAAAAGAGAAGAAAAAGCTCCAAGCTGGGAAAGAGTGATTTCCTCGTCGATTCTGTTAGAGGAATCAAACTCGGGTATGGATTCCCTATGCTCATGTGAACGCGACCATGACGAAATTAGATAACTATATATCACTCTGCCAATTTTGTAGTTTTCGACTTTAAGTTAAAAAGACTAAATCATGTTGAAAATCAAATACTTAGTGAGATGTACAAGAGGAACTTCATCTTTCTTGTTCTTTAGCCTATAAAATTCTACCAGGCCTCCGCCAACGCCGCCGGGCCACCCAGACCTCTTTCTAGGCTCGTTGCGGACCCACCCATATGATTATTCGGGAATCTTGCACCAGAGCCCCATGCAGCCCCATAATCCGCTTGCTAACACCCACAGAAAACTATTGAAATAGTCTGCTTCCTGTTTAGATAATGTAGTGAATGAAAATTTTGAGTCGAGGGTGTATCAGAAATAACCTCTCTATTATCAAGGTCAGTGATTTTGCGTATGTCTTATCCTTCTCAAACCTAGATGTGGCGATATTAGCCTATGAAATCATAAGGAAAACTTATTTAAATAAATCATATTTAGAAAATATTTATCATTTATAGTTACATAATTTTAATAGGTTTATATTGCTTGTATAATTTATTTTTAATATATAATGTAGATTTTTTTACTTAAAGAAGTTTAATCCATTTTAAGACATTTATAATACATCTATATTGGATGCAAAATTACTTTTATATAGTGTAATGTATTTATATTATATGCATAATTCAATTTCAATATATAGTGCAGTTTTTTTCTTTTACCAAATCAAGTACAATACATTTTATTATACACGTATGATCCACTTTTAATATATAACACAGTTGCTACAGATGATAAATACTTTTTAAGTATAATATCTAGATAATAAATAAAAGGCGCAATATATAAATTGACCCTTTGGAGCAAAATTTTAAGTTGGAACTCAAATTTTCAAAGTGCATAGGTAGGCACTCCAACTTGCCCGTTTTTATCAAATAGGCACAGTTGTGTAGCAGTTCATATGTGTGAGATGCACTCTCTATGACATAGATTTTATGTCCAATCTTATTGTGTCATGTCATAAATTTATTCCAGCTATTTATATTTTTTAAAAAAGAAAATGTCACGTCATCTAAGACTATTCCATCTATTTATAGTTAAAAAAAGTAAAAAAAATATTTGTGATTGGCCAAAATAAATTTATTTTACGAAAAATTTATATTTTTTAAATTTAAATTTAAAAATTTGTCATATCTAGTTTTTTTCTTGCTTACGGGTTTTGAGGGTTCCCAGGAAACAGCCTCTCTACTTCTATGGTAGTGGTAAGGTCTGCATACATTCTACCCTCGCCAAACTCCACTTGTGGGATTTTACAGGGTATGTTATTGTTATTGTTGTTGGTGTTGGGTAGTTGAAAGAGGAAATATAATTGAAGAAATTAGCACTTGTTTCGTGTTGGATTCTACAATTAAATTTCTCAAATGGACGGATTAAATTGAATTTAATGGATAAAATAAAATAAATTGATAAATAAATATGTCATTAATTTGTCCAAAAAATTACTTGGGCTAAAAGCCCAAGTCATAATTTTTCATTCAATTTTTATTAGGTTTTTATTTTCTTATTTTTTCTTATATAGTTTTAATTTTTTAAGTACCTAATAAAAAGTATACTTTTCTTAGAAATATCTTAATAAGAATTTTTACGAGTCAATTTAAACTACATATCAATTCAATGTTTAAAAAAGAATTTAAAATGAATTATATTATATGAATCAAAATGGATTAAACTAATAAATAAAAAATCATGTGATTTCAAATTTAAATTTGTACAGAGACAAAATAAGCTGATTTGTTCCAAATTTACTTCTTGATGAAGTTATCTTACACTTATATTATAATTAAAAAATAACAAATACTTAATAAAATAGTCAAAAGATGCATATGAATTGATGTATTATCGTCTGAAAACTCACCAATGATTTTTTGGTCACAACCAACTAAAGCTAAAATTTCACTAAAGAGCGTTTTCACATGATAAAACCTCCTTCAAACAACAACATTACCCCATTGCCTCAAAGGCTCCCGCCCATTGCGGGTAAGGGGGGTTCGGATGTATGCAGCCTGACCCCTATGTTTAAAACATAGATCGACTATTTCCGGATGATCCATGATGAACGTCGAAAATTGTATTGACTAACTGCTACTTCACAATTGAAAGAAGCACAGACAATTTAAAGAATCATTTTACTTTATTTCATCATATCCCAAAGTCAAAAAATAGTAAGTCTTTGGCTCCATCTAGCTGTGAAAATATAAAACCTCTAAAAATTTCATAAAACCTCCTTATGAAATATAAAGTTTTCATGACGCTGCACCTGAACGATCATCCAACATCCATCTCTAAAAATAATTGCTCTTTCTATTTTTTGGTGATTGTTGGTTAATGTCATTTGACGTTACATGCACATTTATTTAAATATATATAACAAGTATATGTTAATATTTAATTTGCAATCGATTCAACGTTGACTTCCTTATATAATTAATTCAACATTAACTAGATATGATATTTTTGGGACGTAAATGTATTCACATTTTTATATACACATAAATTCAAAGCAATTATTAAGTCAATTATTGACTTGTTACTTTCCTCTTTTATTCAGCCACTTCTGGTTGTCCATCAAGAAAAAAAGCAAGATCGCGCTTAAAATTATGGTGTACTAATCAATAAAGTGAGTTAAAAAAAATCATGACGTTTGATATTTAAATATTAGTGAAGAAAAAACATAATGTGTTTTTCGTTTATTTATCCAAATTTTGATGGACAGAATAAATCAATATATGCATTAGTAAGAAGTAATATATTTATATCATGAAATTAATTGATGAGATACACATAAATTGGTCTGTCATGCATGTAGTTCGTATTATGACAAGAAAAAATGACATGGGAGACCTTTGAATTTGGCTCGAATTTTCAACTGATTTTTTTTTACTCACAACTTTATCAATTGAACATTTAACTAGATTAGTAATTCCCCACTTGCTTGGTTAAATTTTGTTTCCAAAATTTTCCTCAAAATTTAATAGATAAAATTTGTTAAAATATATGAAGGGAACTAAAAATTTGATAAATACAAATCCCCCAAAAGTATATTTAAAGAAATTATTTTAAACCTATCAAAAATATAAAGGATTATTTTTGTTATTTTCCTTGAAAAATTTATATGATCATTTATAAATAACATGATATTTATTAATAATAAAATATTAATAGTTGATAATGATAAGCGATAACCGAATAATAATGAACTTTGTGAAGTTGTCTTTGTTGGAATTCTTTTGAATAGCTAAAACTCTTCAATTATTACTACCAAAAAATATATATATTAAATTCAAGTAATCTTGAAAGTATAAAACCCAGCTAGTAAACGTTGGTAGGTTTATTTATTAATCCCTTAAAATCTAAGCAACATTTTAACTTTGAGTTTATTTTTCTTAATATTTTAATTTATAATTTCAGAATACATTTTTTATATTGTTAAGAAGCTTTGTCCTTTAGTGTACTAATACCCTCCCCACATATTATATTCCTTTATTTAATGGGAACTTGAAATATTTTATTTGAAGTATATTGTGTATTCTATTTTTAATTTCGAATTTCAAGAAAAATCACTGTCACTTTGTGCATAAATAAATCTTAATGATTTTGGTTAGCTTCGTTCTGACATTTGATATCGAAATTAAGATTTGATTAATTGAGTTTAACGATAAGATTAAGTATTAACTATTACTTATAATGAAAAGGAATATAAGTTATATTTGATTTCAACAGGGAGAATATCGGCTTTTCCTTTCCAAATATATTTTGTCTAATGCAAAATGTATATTTACGTAGCGGATTAATAATTTAATAGAAATATTATTTTAGTCACTTAATTATTGATAAATTATGCTTTTGACTTTTTATGATACTTGATTAAGTATATTTTTCTTCGATTACTTGTGTCGAATTTTTATCATTTTTATCATATTTACATACTGACATGTGTATTTCAGTAGTAGTCGCGTCTTCTTTTCATTCTTTTCCCCTCTGTTTTTGTCATATCTGGTTCTTTCTACTTATGAATTATGAGATGAGGGTTCACAGAAAAGAGTCTCTCTACCTCTACGAGGTAGCGGTAAGGTCTGCGTACATTATACCCTTCCCAGACTCCACTTATGAAATTTTACTATGTATGTTGTTATTGTTGCACTTGTGTCGAACTTATAGTTATTTATTATTTGAGACTAATTTATATTTCTACAAATATAAATTACTAGTAGTGCATGCAATGTTCATGTAAGTACATGTACAAAAATAAATCTATAAATTTGGACTTTAAAATTTATGTCAAACATGGGCAAACTTATAATTGTGTTTGATTATATTTTTGCAAAGGAGAGCGAAAAATAATATACTGAAATATTACAATGACGTGTCAACATAGTTTAATAGGTAGTATTTCAAGAAGGTAGAATGTATGCAAACAAAAAAAGAAAAGGCGGGAGAGGGGGGAGGGAAATCTGATGCACTAAATCTCCTATTATGTGCAAGTTTCGTGGAAGGATTTGACTTTAAGGGTCTATTATATGTAGACTTACCTTGCATTTCTGTCAAATGCTGTTTTCGAGCCTTAAAAATCCTTGGAAACAAATTTTACAAAATAGAGGCTATTTTTGAAAATCCTCAGACCCACTCAAATAACAATAACCACATACATGATAAAATTTCACAAGTGAGGTCTGGAGAGGTAGAGTGTATCCATATTATCATTACCTCATGAAAATAGAGAAACTTCGAAAAATCCTCGACTCAAATATGTTAACTCTAAAATAAAAATAAAAACATAACAAATTTAAAATAACGACTTAAACAAAGAGCAACATCAATTAAAAAAGTAATAAAAAAATAATAACAACACAATTATAATAATAAGGTGACTAACCTTCTACCCACTCAAATAACACATATCAAGAAAAAAATGAAAAACTCATTATAACCCCTCCATATATTCTCTCAATATTTTAATTTGAAACCACTTATAGACAAATCAGCATATGCAAATATACTTACGTGGGGTTAATATTACAGTATTTATTTAGTAGTAAGATATTTATAGATTTGTTGAATTTACTATATTTATCATTCTTTTTCAATGACAGTAGTAAATATTTCTCTTATATTACTAGTTTTGAATTTCGTGATATTTTAATAGCTATCGCAAAATTAAGTAGATACGTTATTGTAATTTCATAATTATCGTAGATGAAGAAATAACTAAATAATAATTAACAGAAATGACACAGTAAAACTAATCCACTGTAAAACTAAGCAGACAGGGTATATTCACCTACCTGCTTCAAGCAACTGTAGCAGCAAGCTGAAATGCTCAGCCATAAGCAGCAATTTGGTAAATATTTCTCTTATATTACTAGTTTTTGAATCTCGTGCATTGTACGAGCCCAATAGATATTTTAATAGCTATCGCAAAATTAAGTAGATACATTTTATAATTCATAATTGTCGTAGATGAAGAAATAACTAAATAATAATTAACAGAAATAACACAATAAAATTAATCCACTGTAGCACTAAGCAAACAGGGTGTATCACCTGCCTGCTTCAAGCAACTGCAACAGGCAACTGAAATGCTCAGCCACAAGCAGTAATTTGGCAAATATACTTACGTGGGGTTAATATTACAGTATTTATTTAGTAGTAAGGCATTTATAGATTTGTTGAATTTACTATATTTATCATTCTTTTTCAATGATAATGATAAATATTTCTCTTATATTACTAGTTTTTAAATTCCATGCGTCGTATGGGCCTAATAAATATTTTAATAGCTATCACAAAATTAAGTAGATACATTATTGTAATTTCATAATTATCGTAGATGAAGAAATAACTAAAAAAACAATTAACAAAAATGACACAGTAAAATTAATCCATTGTAACACTAAGCAAACAGGGTGTATCACCTGTCTGCTTCAAGCAACTGCAACAGGCAACTGAAATGCTCAGCCACAACCAGTAATTTGGTAAATATTTCTCTTATATTACTAGTTTTTGAATCTCGTGTGTTGTACGTGCCCAATAGATGTTTTAATAGCTATCACAAAATTAAATAGAAACATATTTCATAATAGTCGTAGATGAAGAAATCACTAAATAATAATTAACATAAATGACACAGTAAAATTAAGCCACTATAACACTAAGCAGACAGGGTCTATTCACCTGCCTGCTTCGAGCAACTGGACTTTAATAGCCTCCGCAAAATTAAGCAGACCCGTTATTATAATTTTATAGTTACAGTTGATGAAGAAATACAGTAATTAAATAATGCTTAATAGAAATGCTTTAAAAATATTATTGTTGTTGAGATTCGATCTGGAAACGTTGGATTTAAGATGTCGGACTAGGACCATCAAGTCAAGCAACAACTGTCTATTGCAGTTACTTGTTTATAGCTGTTGAAGCAGACAATGCAAATAGGCACGACAACCCTAGACTCCTCAAATAAGATATTTACTCCCTCCGTCTCACAATAATTGAATTTTTGAAACTTTTTTCAAAGCTCAAAATAGTTGAATTTTTCAAAGTTCAAGATAAATGTTTGAAATTTTTTCCATATTTGCCCTTGCATTAATTGAACTTTTATATTTTCTACGAAATCAATTACTCCCTCCATCTCAAATTAATTGAATTTTTAAGGGTTTTTTCAAGGTTCAAAATAGTTGAATTTTTCATATTTCAAGATGAATGTTTGAAACTTTTTTCATATTTGCCCTTTCATTTATTGAACTTTTACATTTTCTAGGAAATAAATTACACTACACATTTATGATTTTATAACGGCAATAGTGGAAAGTATGAGGTAAAGTTTGTCTTTAAATATTTTTCTTAATATGTGTGCATTACCTTATAAATTCAGTTAATATGAGACAAATGGAGTACACTATATATTTATGATTTTACAAAGTCCTTAAATATTTTTCTTAATATGTGTGTATTACCTTATAAATTCAGTTAATATGAGACAGAGGGAGTATTATATATATAGGAACAATAACTAGCATATAACAAATTATAAAAGATTCTTTAAATTTCTCCATAAAATACAAAAAAAGAAACATAATAAAGGAAAAGTCAAACTTGTCCTTTGATTTGCTCCATATAAAACAGTTTCCTATCACGCATTCTCCACCTTCAACTCCCAACGATATTCCCTTGAATCTCTACCCCTTCTTCCTTATAAGCCATCCCCACCCCTTCTTCCTTATACGCCCACGCCCCAACCCCACTCCACCCCCATGGCGTGCTCCGTCGATCAACTCGCTCCGCTCCTCGGCACCAACACCACCGGCGCCGTCGCCGCCGCCACTTACATCTGCGACCAGTTTTCCGGTGTATCGAATAAATTTATTGATACCGGATATGCAATCGACTCGACTTATCTCCTCTTCTCCGCTTACCTGGTTTTCTCCATGCAGCTTGGTTTCGCTATGCTTTGCGCGGGCTCTGTCCGCGCAAAGAATACAATGAACATCATGCTCACAAATGTCCTTGATGCTGCCGCTGGTGGACTTTTCTACTATCTATTCGGATTCGCTTTCGCTTTTGGTGGTCCGTCAAATGGATTCATCGGCCGTCATTTCTTCGGACTTAAAGAGATCCCGTCTAGTTCGTTCGATTACAGTAATTTTCTCTATCAATGGGCTTTCGCGATCGCCGCGGCCGGAATCACCAGCGGTTCGATCGCCGAGAGGACCCAATTTGTGGCGTATTTGATTTATTCCTCTTTTCTAACGGGCTTTGTTTACCCGGTTGTTTCTCATTGGTTTTGGTCCCCAGATGGGTGGGCCAGCCCGGGTAATTCGAATCTGTTATTCGGATCCGGTGTTATCGATTTCGCCGGGTCGGGTGTGGTTCACATGGTAGGTGGAGTTGCTGGGCTTTACGGAGCTTTAATTGAAGGTCCGAGAATCGGGCGGTTCGATCATGCGGGTCGATCCGTTGCGCTTCGTGGACATAGCGCTTCACTTGTGGTTCTAGGTACCTTTTTACTATGGTTCGGATGGTACGGGTTTAACCCGGGTTCATTTAATAAAATCCTAGTTACTTACGGTGCAAGTGGAGGGTATTATGGTCAATGGAGCGCTGTGGGCCGTACCGCAGTCACCACAACCTTAGCCGGTTGCACCGCTGCCCTCACCACTCTCTTTGGCAAGAGGATCCTTTCGGGCCATTGGAATGTGACAGATGTATGTAACGGTCTTCTAGGTGGATTTGCAGCAATCACGTCTGGATGCTCAGTCGTTGAGCCATGGGCCGCGATCATATGTGGATTCGTGGCCGCATTAGTTCTAATCGGTTGCAACATGCTAGCGGAGAAATTAAAATTCGACGATCCACTTGAAGCAGCACAACTCCATGGTGGCTGTGGTGCATGGGGAATAATTTTCACTGCCTTATTTGCTAAAGGTGAGCTCGTGGATCAAGTTTACCCGGGTAAACCGGGTCGACCTCACGGGTTATTCATGGGTGGTGGAGGGAGACTACTGGGGGCACATATAATCCAGATCCTTGTTATATTCGGGTGGGTCAGTGCCACAATGGGTCCACTTTTCTATATCCTTCATAAGTTCAAGCTACTTCGGATCTCACCCGAAGACGAAATGGCGGGTATGGATCTGACCCGACATGGTGGATTTGCTTATTATCATGATGAAGATCCTAAATTAGGAACGCAAATGAGGAAAATTGAACCAACAAGTTCGGCTTAGGGATTAAAAAGGAAATCACCTTTTAATTTCTTTTATTTCCAAATATGTCCTTTGAATGTTCTATTAGTGGTATTTTCTTCTAGAAATTAATTAGGGTATTTGTGGGGGAAATATGTGGATTTTTAGGGGTAAATGGGTGGTTGCTTTTGAAAATAATGTGAACATGGACTTATCTTTGTAAATATACTTAATTTTTACCATTATTGGAACCGTCAAGTTTGACTTGTACTTAATGAATTTATTTTTTTTAATATTTATTGGTTATTATTGAATATTGAAATTTCATTGACAAGAACTACAAAGAAAAGGACAATCGATACTTGCTGTCAATGTTTGCTCCAACTCGTCATATAATATATACTCTCTCCGTCTCACAATAATTGAATTTTTGAAACTTTTTTTAAGGTTCAAAGTTCAAGATGAATGTTTGAAACTTTTCCATATTTGCCCTTGCATTAATTAAACTTTTATATTTTCTAGGAAATCAATTACACTATATATTTATGATTTT
>JAOTQR010000109.1:23663913-23674733 GCA_025774065.1 Solanum ossicruentum | reverse complement strand
GAAAAGTTTTGCACCTGACATGATGACTGTTTTGACATGAGTTGTGATTCTTCAATCCTGAAAGTACTTCTGCTTTCGTCTTGCTCCTCGTGCTTATCATTTGATCATTATCTGTAAACAAAATTCTAATTCTTTCACCAACAAATACACCATGTATAGTGCGTTTTATCTTTGTAAACTGCACAACAGTTCTAAATTTACAAGAGCCGCTGTATTCGATGGTCTCATTTTATCACTAATTCATGGTTATTCTACAGTCTAGTTGGCGTACTTAAAATATACAACACATGAACAAATTTCAAAAAACAGTGCAGAATCAATAATAATTTTTGAAAATATATCGGTAACATTCCTATTTCTCTTCCAAGAAAATTTGTCAGATGCATTGGTAACTCCATTCTGATGGGAGAATAATCAGATAAGCTGAGCTCAATCAAATAAAAGATCCCATAATGTCTCACTGACAAGTGATAATCAGTACCTAAATGTGGATTATGCACATGAAGCTTATTTATTTGAACAGCAGAAGTATATATCCCATGCACTGGCAATCTATGCGAGGGTATGATAACAATAAGCACGAAACATGAAAATGATATGCTATTAATTCATTGTTCCTCAAGTGCATTTTCAGGTATCTTCCATCACACTTTGTTCATGAAAAAAAAATGGTTTTGCTAAACCATTCAGTATCTAGAAATCCAAGTTTGTGTTACCCCATCAAGGAACTTATTCTACAATGCAAAGTTCATTATGGATTACCAGGGCTTGATAAGACTGCACGTGGTCGAGGGACTGAAGTGGCCCTCTCTTTTGTTTTGCTTCCACCAAAAATGCTTTGGTTATTGTCCTCAGTTCTCCCTGCCAATCAACCGAGTGAATGTCAATCCACTTTCATAGTGAATAGTAACAAAAAGTAGTTAAAGAAGTATGTAACCTCTCGATGATGGAAGCCCATGTCTGTCGGGGCTTAAAATACATGCCCGGGGTATCCTCACAACTGATGTAGGAGAGTCATCTTCATACACCATCAGATAGAAGCAAAGCATAAAAAAAAGCAGCAAGGAACTAGTCAGACACTATCAAAGCTAAGAACAAATAAAATGATGGATATGGAAAGGCAATAACACATTGATGGAATCAGTTAAATACTACAATAGAACGGTTGAAGTTATTGCTGGATGTTAATATGAAAGCTCCCATTTTTTGCTTAATCCAACCATCTATACTCTCTCTGTCATGGTTTTGGAAATGGCATACTGTGAACAAAACCAATAAATCAAAGGCTTCAAGCATTAACAGGGATTTGGAGACATCAAGAAAACAGTCTCATAGTCACGAGATAGAAGTGGATATGTATCTGCTAAAACTAACCCAGATCATCAACCATATATAGAAAGCTACAGTATTGATGGTAGGCGTAAAACTTTTGAATAGAATCATCAAACACTAGCAAGTACTTGAAGGAATTTGAATCTAGAGCGACGAAGGGATTCCGCTCGAAATAGATGAGGTCCAGGAACAGCATACACAAAATGGAAATGCTCTAATTTCAGGATTATTTACAAGTAGAAAATCCTTGGAAGGTAAAAGAAAATATGACGTCGTGCACTATTCCTTTAGCTTCAATCAGTACATTAATGTGTCCTGTTTAAGGAAAGCAACAACACAAGCACAAGAAAAATATTACTAATATAACTAAGTGAACTACAATTAGTTAGACGAATTGCGTAGAACAATCTATACATCATTTCGAGAAATAAAAGGCAATTCAAAATAATGCTGCCATGATAATATCGAACTACAAGGAAAAATTTAAAGCAAAAATGATCCTTTACATTCATATCTACTCGAAAATCAAAGCCTTGTTCATTTCAACTACACCTAAGCCCCTAACAAGATGATGTGGATTATATAAACTTCTACATCAATTTCGCTTAACTTTATCCCAATAGTTGCAAATACTTTGTCTTTTAAAGCAAATAAAAATTTCTCTATTATTCAAGGTTCTCAAAACCTGGCATTTGTGCCTATACTGACATACAAATCTAAATAGCAAGAGACTCTATTATCCAGAAGGATTGCTATTGGACTAAAGCCATAGAAAGATATGATTATGATTAACATCCTTCATCTTCAAATAGAATTTTGAAGTCACCTAATCTAAGCATGATAATAAGTAACCGAAAAAAGACCAAAAAGGAAAAAGTGATTGCATGATGATAAAGAATTAACCAAAAGACTGAGTTATATTGGGATGCTTTCTAAAATGACCACTCAGCAAATAGTTATTATCTCGGAAAATCACCTTTCTCCTTGGTTCCAATTTTCTTCGACAAAGAACTTAACTTTATGAGATAAAAACCATACTCAGTTGTACTAGCAAAACTAAAAGATCATAACAACAACAACATACCCAGTGAAATCCTACAAGTGGGGTTGGGGAGGGTAGATTGTATGCAGACCTTGCCGCTATCTGACAGAAGTAGAGAGGCTGTTTTCGAAAACCCTCGTCACAAAACCCATAAGCAAAACTAAAAGATCATAAAGGATGAAAAATGGGATTCCTCACAAACCAGTGTGTACCTGAAGAAGAGAAGTCACTTATGGAAAGGGATTCAAAAGCCTTCAAGGATGGTAAAGACTGATAAGCATACTGATCATCTTCTTCTTTCTGTACCCTCACCTTAACCCTTGGATACACTTACAAAATTCAAAAATCAAAAATCAAAATCAAATACTCATTTCAGCAAATGAAGCAAAATCAGAACCCAATAAACCAAAATTGTAACCTACTTGATTTTGACTTGCAGAAGCTTCAGGATTTGAATACCAAGAGTCAACCAGCTATCACTGTTCCAGAAAAGTGAAAACCCCATATCAGCAAATAAGATCAAAAACAGCAAAATCAGGATCATATTAAAAAAAAAATCATAAAAACCCCAAACCCAAAAAATCCACCTTTTGACTTGTATATACTTCAGAACTTGACAAACAACTCAAAACTCTCCTGTTCCAGCTATTTGGCTTTAGATATCTCAAAAAAGGTCAAATCTTGGTAATGAAACTGACAAAAGGAGTGGACAGACATGAGAAGCATGTGGTGAATATTCAACGAACCACTATGAATGATTCTTGAAAATGGAAACAAAAAATCAAGTTTGGGGTTCCTTTTTTTCCTCTTTTTTAAAAGTTAATTAAGATTTTGTGTGGGGTTTATAGTTGTATTATGCTTGTTTGTATGAGAGGTCAAAGGGGCAAATTTTGGGGGCTATACAAAATGGTCCTTTAGGAAGCACTTTCGGCAATTTTGAGAGAATCTGATGCGTTTGACAAGATAAACATGTACGGTACGTAATTGAAGGAAAGATCAAATGGTCAACTAATTCCTGGTTGCTTTCAAGTCTCAATTTTCAGTTTCTTTTAGTATCTGACACACGTTCTTTACGCAATGTAACCCAAATAGACATGTTAATGAGTAGGACTATACTTGTGTAATTTTATCGAATATATTATTGTTTAGCCTTATAACTTATGTCTGAACAATGAAAGTGGATAAAAAATGAGGATGATATTCAAAATTATAAAAACGATGAGTGGATTAATATATTAAGTCATACCATGAAAGTTTGGAAGGGGATAGTCAAGAAGAGGATGGAGAAGGATGTATCTTTCTTTGAGAACCTATTCAAATTTATGTCGGGGTGATCAATTATAAAAGTCATTGAGAAACATGACGAGAAATTTATGTATTTTGTTCATTTACTTAGAAAAGATGCTAAAGTTCCAAAGAAGGTCATTTGGAGATGTTTGAAGTCTAGACAACAACAACAACAACAACATAACCAGTAATATCCCACAGATGTTTGAAGTCTAGACGCGCACTTAAATTTATGTTAGGTCAATTAGAGTTAGTGGCATACATGATGAATTCAAGATCTAATTAGGACAAAGAAAAGTGACTCATACATGATGATATCAAAATCGAGTTAAGACAATGACAGATAACTCATAGCACTCTCCGATCATATGATAGCGTTGCACTAAAGATCATTTTCTTAGTACTTTCAAATTTGTTTTAGCAATGAACGAATTGCCATGACATATTCACGGAAAGGGGGTTTCACTCCATGGATGTGTGATACACATATGTTATATAATTTTTTTTTTGTCCACGTGACAATTTTTAAGGAAAAATAAATCATATTTTAATGTTTTATAATTTCTTAATTATGTGAATCATCTTTTTTGGTTTAAATCGATAATTAACAAAATTAGTTTGCTTACAATTTTTTTTATTGGACTAAAAAATAATTATATTCTTATCAAGTTATTAGGATACATCTAGCCCCCAGACAATACACTGTTATGGCATATAATCATTGTATCTACACTAATTTTTTTTTTAAAAAAAATACAAAGCTGGATTTCATTATTTTGATTATAAAAAATATTTAAATATTTATTAAAAATTATTTACATCAAGTGTCTATATTAAATTAATAAACAAATGATGCATGTTACTTTCTTTAACCATAATTATTAGTATTTTATTCTGTTCATTTTTACTTGTCATTTTTTCTTTTTTCGTAGTTAACTTGATTAAACTTTAAAACTAAATTGAAGTGCCTAAATTTAATATTTTAAATCTAAAATTTAAACAGCTGAAAACTATACGAAAAGTGTCACAAGTTCCAATCCTTCTTATATTAATACGATGACTATAAATATCTTATGTTAATCAAAATTTATATAATTTGATCTTAACAAATAAAATAATAACAAGTTAAAACGAACGAAGAGAATATTTTTTATTATAGCTAAAATAGAAAATTTAAATAAGGTAGAACTTGAATATTATGTCACTGTAATTAAAATATATATTTAGGGCTCATCTAGGGTTCCATAACCCTGTGGATCTCAGAAATCTTCAATCCCAGAAAAAGGTCAGTAGTTATTATTTTGAATTTGTCTTTTGTCAAAACTCAATATTTTTTGCTTAAGAACTTGACTGATCTATTAGCAGGAGTATTATTGCATGTTCAACTTCTAATTTTTGAATTCAGCTCCGATTATTTATGGGTTAATTGGAAGCTTGTTGAGTTTTTATGTATATCATGGTCACTGAACTTATTTGCCCATACCCATTGGATTTGTTGGGAACTTACATGTATTTGATTGGTTGGGGAGATGGATTTGTGTATGTTAATGGATATTTTAATTTGAACTTGCAACATTTTGGTGAATTTATGACTCTATTGTTTTGTTTTTTGAAAAAAAAAAGGTTAAGGAGTGATGAGTGATGTAAGTTTGTTAATTATTTTGGGGTTTTTTTCTCATTTTTGGAGTGATGGCCATTTAATTTTCTCAGTATATTCATTTGGATGCTTGAAGTTGGAATTGGGGTTCCCTGAAGCAAATGTTTCGTGTGCGTACCAGAATGGCACTTTCTGCTTGTGCGATGTTATATCGTTCCTCAATTTCAGGTCCTGTGCGTTTAATGACGACAGACACACAAAGCATTGCTGCTAAGCTGAACAGTTCTGGATTGTTGCGGAGTCAGGCTCTTATTGGAGGGAAATGGGTTGATGCGTATGATGGGAAGACTATAAAGGTCCTCAATCCTGCAACGGGGGAGGTAATAACAGATGTGCCATGTATGGGGGGGAGGGAGACGAATGATGCAATTTCTTCTGCTTATGATGCGTTTAGTTCATGGAGCAAAGTTACTGCTGCTGAAAGGAGCAAATATTTAAGGAAGTGGTATGATTTGATAATGGCTCATAAAGAAGAACTCGGACAACTTATGACGCTAGAGCAAGGGAAACCTCTAAAAGAGGCTATTGGTGAAGTTAGTTATGGGGCTAGTTTTATTGAGTTCTCCGCTGAAGAGGGTAAACGTATATATGGTGATATCATTCCAGCACCATTAGCAGATAGGCGATTGTTTGTTTTAAAGCAACCAGTTGGTGTTGTTGGTGCAATTACACCGTGGAATTTTCCTTTGGCTATGATTACTCGAAAGGTTGGCCCTGCCCTTGCTTGTGGTTGCACAGTGGTGATAAAGCCTTCTGAACTCACACCCTTGACTGCTTTAGCTGCAGCTGAACTCTCCATTCAAGCTGGAATACCACCAGGCGTGGTGAATGTTGTTATGGGAAATGCACCTGATATTGGAGACGCACTGCTTGCTAGCCCACAAGTAAGAAAAATTACATTCACAGGTTCGACCAAGGTTGGGAAAAAATTGATGGAAGGTGCTGCTGCAACTGTTAAAAAGGTATCTCTTGAGCTAGGCGGTAATGCACCTTGCATCATCTTTGACGATGCAGATCTTGAAGTAGCTTTGAAAGGAGCCCTGGCGACAAAGTTCCGTAACACTGGACAAACATGTGTATGTGCGAATAGAATACTTGTGCAAGAAGGGATATACGATAAATTCGCGAATGCTTTTGCAAAAGCTGTCCAAAGCATGAAAGTTGGAAATGGTTTTAGTGAAGGTGTAGAGCAAGGTCCCCTAATTAATGAAGCAGCAGTACAGAAGGTTGAATCTTTTGTCGAAGAATCTACTTCGAAGGGAGCCAAAGTCCTCGTTGGGGGGAAGAGACATAGCCTTGGCATGACTTTCTACGAGCCTACAGTCGTAACTGGAGTTAATAATGACATGCTCTTGGCAAAGGAGGAAGTATTTGGGCCAGTGGCCCCTCTTTTGAAGTTCAAAACAGATGATGAAGCAATCCAGATGGCTAACGACACTAATGCTGGTTTAGCTGCTTATATATTCTCAACAAATATTAAAAGAACTTGGCGCGTCACTGAAGCTCTTGAATATGGAATTGTTGGAGTTAACGAAGGGCTAGTTTCAACCGAGGTAGCTCCATTTGGAGGCGTGAAACAATCTGGTCTTGGCCGTGAAGGTTCTAAATACGGGATGGATGAATATTTAGAGATGAAATATGTGTGCTTGGGAAATATGAGCTAAATCAGCAATGTAAATTTTCTCACTAATAAAGGACACAATGGTGCCATTCTCAATTTGGGTTTAATCCAGTTTTCTTCTTGTCTTTATCATTTCCTTTTTGGGTAAACACATTTTGAGTGTCTTGTTGCCTCCTTTTCAATAGCTCTGCTCTTTCCTTTTTGTCAATTCCTTTATGTTTTTTCTCTTTTTGGACAACTTTCATGTATTGACACTGAAAGAAGATGAATGAAAGATCACCTCAGGTATGCCCTAACGCCCTTGACAGGCATGTGAAAACCCGGGTCAGTTGGTTCTCCATTCATCTGACCATAGGTATGGATAACGAGGCCATCTTCACAACCTTCTCCCTTATGTCCATAGTGTTGGAATAAGGTAATGCAGTTCGCTTGAGTTACTCAACCGACTCTTAACCTGGTGCTCAAATAAGGCAATTATTTTGTTCATCGTATAGTATAGCTCATTAACCAAATTTCATACACTCGCCAAATTTTCATGGCCAAGAGGCCACAAGACACAGTAGCATTAAGAGTTAAAAGGTTATATATAATAACCTTTAAATGGTTATACATAAGAGGTCGTTTGGTGTGAAGGATGGGGAGAAAAAATCTCGGGATAAAAATTTAGCAGTTTTTAAAATGATTGTTTGGTTGACAAAGGTGGAATAATTTATCCCGATATAAGTTATCCCGTGATAAAAAGAGTCAATGACAATAATATCTTTTTACTCTCTTTTTATACCTCACTTTGTATATTTATATTATTTCTAATACAATATATAATAATATTCAAAACTTTCACTCCTTATTTTTATAAAACTAGTTTAGTGTACGTGCTCTGCACGTATGTATCCATTAATTAATAAAAAGTGTATAAAAAATAATTAAATTATTATGTATATAACTTATTCCACTGAGCATATAGTTATAAATACTTGCGTAAATACTACTATCTCATATCATCAAATTTATAAATACGTAAAATTTCTATTCCTATCACATGATTCAAATCAACTTCATTCTATTTGACAACAGAAGTGGACAAAATAATTGATTTTGATTCAGTATATGTCCTTTTTTCTCATCTGGTGTGTTAAGAACGGAGTAATCTTACCACTGCACGATACCCATATTGATAATTTTATGTTCCTCTAGTGTTCAAGGGAAAAAATATCTTATTTTATCATTGAGTTTTAAATCGCGTTCATATCCTATCTACCTCAATATGAATTATAATCAATACATTCATATTTTCTATTACAATATAATTTAGAAAATAAAATATTTACTTACCATTTGTTTTCTTTTATTTGAAACTTTTAGAAAGAGAATAAACATAGTAATTTCAATAACAGTCATATAATGAACACTATAATTTATAGTTCATTTGGATAGGGGTTGTAGCGTCGTATTCTGAAAGCCCCTTTATTTTAAATAAACACATGTATTCCTTCCAAGCATGCATAACTACAAACAAAAATTGAAGCCAATAAAAGTGCAAACAAATTGTCAACCAACATGCATATAAATTATAGGATAATATAATATTAGGAAGGAGAAAAAAAAATGTTATTACCTCTAAATTCATCGATGTATAAGCGAGTTGCTTTAATGTGAATATGAACTTTAACCTTATATAGATAATATGTGTTCTAGTATTATTGTCTAATTGAAATTAATATTGAATTGTAGAATTTTATATTTCGTGTGTTAGTTTGTTTTAATCCTAAATATTAGGTACATTGTTAGTAGAAAAATTTGAATTTTTTTTCATATTTTTTTGAGTTTTTTCTTTGAACAATTTTGGACCCTTTTTGTAATAGTTTATTTGTTTTTATTTTGGGATGTTTCAAACTTTCAATTATAAAAAAGTTGATCATTATTTTGAAAGATTTTGCATTTTTTATAGGTTTTAAACTTTTTTTTGGGGATTTTTTTTGGTTTTTTTATGTTTCCTTCTTTTAATTTTTTTTTAATTATTATTTGAAAGTTTTTTTGTACTATTTTTTTCTTGATCAAGTCTATTTTAGTTGTAAAAGAATTCTTTATATAGAAATTTAACCATAAGATATAACCATTAAAAACACCCGTGAACTTAATACGAATTATTAGTTTCATCTGTAAACTGTTGATAGTATTAAAAACATCCTCCTACTTGACTAATTGAATTTAAGTACTTCCTTAATCTTGCAATATGAGTGACGTACAATCCTAAATTCTTACCAAGTTAAGGGACCTTTTCAACACTTGTGGTAGATAAGGAGTGTATTTTAGTTTAGTTAGTCAATTAGAGGGGTGTTTTTAGAAAAAAAAACTTATAACTTGCACTAAATTTAGGAGTGTTGTAAAGATAAAAATATAAAATATATCATTCTATTATATAGAATATCTTAAATTATCTTTCATTATGTTCATCAAATTTATATATTTTTTATACAATAACAATATACTCAATCAAAAAAATAAAGTATACGCAAATTGTACCACATTCAATATTATGCTCAGACTAGAAGTTAAATTACATTTGAATATTTTTCGGGTATATAATGACCCTTAAAAAAGACCCGAAACTTTCATAGAGAGGGGTTTTAGAGAGGGTTTTTGGGGAAAATGTTGAATTTAAGCAAACGGAATCCGTCATGGCAGCAGCTGAGGCGATTATCAACGGCGATTCGACAAACTGTAGAGGATGAAGGTGACTGGTTCTATTCATCGGAATGGTGGAACACAACCTCCGGTGGTGGCGACACAGTTTTCCGATCAATTTCCGATAAGGGAAACGGTGTCGTTTCTGTTGTAGCTTCTCCTTCTTCCAGACCAGTTCAGTCTTTCTTCATTTCCTTGATTCCAATTGAGATGTTGTTTTTGTTATTGGATGTGATAATTTCAGTAAAAAATGCCTTTTTTTCTTTGATAGGAAAAGTCTTATTGGGGAAGAAGAGAGAATTGGCTTCAGAAGAGGTATGAAAAGATGTATCCAGGGCATGAACAGGAAGGGAATTTCAGGATTCTTGGTTACCAATGGCGAAATCTTCACTTCAATGATGATACTCGTCAAAGCACAGTTAAAGTAATGGCTGCTTATAGGGATTCACATCCTGGTTCTATATTCTTGATGCAGCAGGCCGAGTGTCTCGCTGTTCCATGTATGTATCGCGTTGTTATTATCTGTCTTGCAGCTCTTATGCAATCGTATAATCATGTAAAGACTGTCAATGGGTAAAAGAAAAAGAATGAACATAAATAAAGGGCATACACGGGAAGAGTTGGACACTAAGGGAAACTCAAGAGATTGGAAGAGTAAATAAGCATGAGTATTAAGTAGTCGTGCTGAAGTTTATAAGATAACACTAGCTGCAACTGTGTACTTTTCATGGAAGGAGAGGAACCGACGTGTTTTCCAGAAGAAGAGTGGCAGTATTGATGATATTCTAATACGTATAGCTCAAGAGGTCTACTTTAGACCTCACATGAAAACTAAGTATAGCCAATTCATTCAGATGTTTAGAACTTATCCTTTAGGTAAATGATAGAGCAGAAGATGCAAGATTGTAAGGTGCTAGGCATGTGACCTGTGGTCTTTTGAAACTGAGCTCTAATTCTCATTTGATAATAAAATTCCTTAATTACCAAAAAATAAAATAAAATAAGCATGAGTGTTTTGCTGCTAAAAACTTTTTCCCTGGAGCAACTAAGATTGTAAAGAATGTGTGACACTTTTCTCATTTCAGACCCCTTTACTTTAGGTACTGAGATGAGGGAGGGAGGAGGAAAGGATAGGGGTGGGGGTGGGGGGGGGGGGGGATCGGGATGGTAAAGTATGTATTATCTAGTGCTAAAAC
>JAOTQR010000109.1:23636666-23663813 GCA_025774065.1 Solanum ossicruentum | reverse complement strand
AGTTGAAAGTGTGTGTTTTCTCTTTTTTCCGTCCCCGCTCTTGTGTGGGGGGGGGGGGGGGGGGGGGGGGGGGGGGGGGGGGGGGGGGGGGGGGGGGGGGGGGGGGGGGGGATCGGTATGGTAAAGTATGTCTTATCTAGTGCTAAAACCTACTTGTCATACTTCTCCAGTTCTCCTCAATGATAATCATTCTTTCACATTTTTAATTTTGCATCTTTTTCATATCATCTCCTCTACAGATGTGAAGAGCATGGTCTCTGCTGGCTTGGCTACAATAGCATCTTGCCAATTTGATATTGAAAGTTCAGTTTGTGGGAGAAAACCAATGAAAATTTTATGCATTGGACATGGTGGAGGAAGCATTCCATTGTTTTTGGCGAGTAAAATCCAAGGTTTGGACTGAATGCTGTTTATCTTACCTCTTCTTCCTTTAAGTCTCTGAACTTGAGCATTATTTTGGTGGTTATGTGTTATTTGACAATATCTGAATGGGAATACAATCCTTCTTATCACCGAATTGTATAAACACACATTTAATCTTACATGAACATGATGCAGCTAGAGTTGATACGGGATACTCAAGATTATGTCTTTCTTGTATTATATAGTTGACTAAACTATAATACTGACTGAATTCTTCTAGATTATGAAGGAATTCATTTTCCATAGAGGATGTATAGGATGTGAGTGGAAGAACTAATGATAGAATAGTGCCCTTTTGGTTGAATAGTGGTTATCTGTAGGTTTTGTTTGGATCATATGGACAAGGGGGGTAAATAATGAAAGATTTGGTATGTTTCATATAGAAAGTTCTTCCCAATATTTTTGTTTTGTTCACATGGATGGAGATAAACGATGGATGACAAACTTTTGTTCCTAAACCGTATTATTTAAATATTACAAAGTCCATAGTGGTCTCTAGACTTTTCAAAATATGCTTGTGAAATGAACACCTTGGAAAGTTCATGTTATTATTGTAGAATAGCTATAAATATCAGATTACCTAGAAGAGAAACTATGGTGTTCTCTGCTTTTAAATCCTGCTCTCATGTTTACTTCGTAGGTTTCATTTTTGTCGAATGTTATTGTAACTTTGCATTGTTCCCAAACTAACTTCTGCTTGTTTGACATACTAATATTTGCCGAACTGTCTATTTCGGAAAAAAAAACCCTGCATTGTATCAGGTGCTGAAGTGCACATAGCTGAAATCGACCCTGTGGTAATCTCAGCCTCAGTCCAAGCAATGGGGTTCCCATCTCACTCCGTTATGACCCCATCTGGTAGCTGTGCACACTCAACTCCTGATCCTATCCAAGAAGTTCAATGGAAAGGCATTCATGAGAGGATTCAATTACACGAATCAGATGCAGAGAAGTTTCTCATCGAGAACAAAAATCTTTATGATCTTGTTTTCATCGACGCATATGACGGGGAAGATATCTTTCCTCACTCCCTGTGGGATACACACTGTCCATTCCTGAATGCTCTCGCAGACCAACTTCACCCGGAGCATGGAACAGTTGTCGTAAACCTTCACTCAGATGTAGACTTCAGGGATGCTGATTTCATTCCACCTGGTTCTCACCTTTTGCCAATGGGAAAGTATATTTCGAAAGTGTGCAGATCATATAAAGAAGTCTTGTTAGGGAGTAAGAGTTCCTATAATGGTCTGGCTTATGTAGTTTCTGTGCCTTGGGTATGTAATACATCTCTTGTTGTGAGCAGAGGGTTGGAGAAATCTAACAGGGATATGGTTATGAGGACTGTCATGTCTAGATCCATAGTTGTTGAGAATATTCTTGACTTGCCATTCTCTTGTATGCAATATTTGAAACGAGGTTTTACTTTGGTGAATTAATATGAATTACAAGTGTTTTTTGCCAACGTTATATTAATCGAGGTGTGCACAAGTTAATCAAGACATACATTGGATGGAGCTTGTGACATGATAGAGTATTCATAATTTATCAAGATTCTTTTCTAGCTTTCTATTTATTTTTTAAAACTAAAAGAGTAGCATAACAGTTGCATGACTTTTTAACTAGGTGCATTTCCTTGTTGAACAGCTGCTCATTAACTCCTTATCTAATAAAAACAAAATTGTTAAAAACTTGGTCATAAACTTGACTTATTGGAACAAACATAGATAGAAGGTCATTGGGGGTGATAAAATTAGCAAATGAAAATATGACTCGTTCAATCATATTAAAGTTGGGCAGTTCATCAATTCAACAATAACATATCACGTAAAATTCTACAAGTGAGGTCAGAGTAAGTTAAAATATACACAAACATTATCACTACCTTATAAAGATATGTGGTACGTTTTTGCTTTTCCTATCATATATATATATATATATATATATAGAGAGAGAGAGATATATTTGCAAATAAAGAAAACTTTCAGCCAAATAATTAGGTGGGCGCACACAGTTTTAACTGCCAACAAGCAAGAGTTTAATTTTATTTATTTTCCAAGCAACCAATATGCATGCCACGTTTACAAAATCTTGACTATCGAGTCGCAGTTTTAAAAGACAATGTATTTTGTGGTATAATATGGGACTTCATTTTTAAAGTTTATTAATTTAATTATTGATTCGTAGGTTTATTAAATTATTATAGAATCATTAAAATTGATTTATTGAATTGATTATCACTTTATTTATTAAAATTAATTGTCAATAGATATACTATTGATTTGATTATTATTTTAATTATTAAAATTTGACATAATTTTTTTTTATTAAAAATTACTTAGAAATGAGATAACAATTCAAATGAACCATACATATTAGTATATTTACTATCAGATTATTGGTTAACTCGTTAGGAAAAACTTAAAATTATTAAGAATTGATAGTCCAATAATTAAAAAGAAAGTTAAATTATTACTGAAAATATTTAATCAATAACTCATTATCAATAAATTAATAATCTTTTTAAACAGCCCTGATACAGGGACGAAACTAGAATATTCTATACAATTCTGTCAATCTAGCATTCTTGTTTAAATAATACAAATATATAGTTATTTTTTACATAAATATTAAGAAATTCTTAATATTAAAATTATGATCTTAAAATTTTTAAAATATAAAATTACAACTCTGACTTATCTAAAATTGAAAACAGGAAGCTTAAATTTGTGTGCTGCAACTTACTCGGTATATAAAGAGTCAGTTTGTAATAACATGTTAAACCATCAAAAAAATTTAAGAAAAATGTCTGGTCTGATAAATATCTGGACAACTGAATTTTCAAAGTTGTTGAAAAGGGGAAGTGAGAATCAAGTTACTGAATTAATTGGTGAAAAGCAACAGATTAAGAAGTTGTCAATTATGGAGAATAATTATGTTGGGAAGCAAAGTCCTCGATGAATGGGAAGAAAATGAACCTATTTAAATAGGTTCAACTCATCCCATTAATATGAGGACAAATTCGTGAAGGTTTGATTCAAAGCAAACAATATCATATTAATGCGGAGTTGAAGTGTGGGTGCGAGTGGTCCCTACAATAAGTGGTATCCGCGCTCAGGTTCGGAGGGCAGGAGTGATGGATCGACATATACGGAGTCACCGGTGTGACATTAGAACCAAAGATCTGCAAGGGTGTCTTATATCGAAAGTCTTCCTCTCATGTGATGGTACAGGCGGCGTGTTCCGTACCTCATTAGTGTGAAGCCTTTTGGGAGATGCCTAAAAACAAATCAGTGAGGGTTTGACCCAAAGCGGAAATTTCCATGATTCTTCATTCTCTTGGCCCTTGAAGGAATAATATCTGCTTTGTATATTTAATAATTTCTTTCTTTGTTGTTGTAGATTCTGGCTTATGAATAATCTATGTCCTGCATAACGTTCTACATGATGTCTCATATAAATTAACACGAAGAATATGTGTATCTATTCGTTCAATTTTATATAAATCCATATGCGCATTCAAAATTTGAGCGCACTAAAACAAAGTTTAATAACATATTTATGCATTATGTATTGTCGAGTGGGGAGTCTTTTTGTTAATCTCTACCATTGATTTTCTTTGTCAATGTAGAGGAAATTATGTATTATCTCTTAATAATAATCAAAATCCATGACTATTTCTATAGCATAATGTGTCATTTGTTGTGAGGAAGAGAAGGGCTTCACAAGCTTTCTACTACAGTTTCTTCTATCCAAGCCGTACTCATTGATGCAGAGGCACAACAACAGAAGTATTGAGGAGAGGTGATTAGATAAGATATAATGAATTACAACTTACTGAAGATATGGTCCTAGATATGATGGTATGGAGGTCGCGGATAAGGGTAAAAGGTTAGTAGTTAGTTGAAAGGTGATCCTATCAGTTGCCTATTTCAGTCTTTGGCTGGATGGAGCTCTGCGTCAGTCATAGTATTTGCATATTCATGTATTTTTATGTCTTGAGCTTATGATTTCATCTGTGGTTTAGGTGACTGCACCTTGTTTTGATGTTATACTATTAGCTGTCATGTTTTTCTTTTGATTTGCTTGTGATAAGGTCTGCGTACACTCTACATTCATTTTGTGGTTTCACTAGGTTCTTTTTTGTTGTTGTTGCTGTTCATCTTCTCCTATGAGTGGATATATTTCAAGAATCAAGATTTGTCGAGTATCACAGAAGGCCATTTTGAGATGGAGCTATAATCACCATATCAGAAGTATTGAGGAGAGGTGATTAGATAAGACATGATGTATTACAGCTTACTGAGGACATGATCCTAGATATGATGGTATGGAGGTCGCAGATAAGGGTAGAAGGTTAGTAGGTCGTTGGGAGTTGGCAAGTCTCATGCATTTGGAGAGCATGTGTTCAAGAGTCTGGAGTCCCTCCAATCCTTGTCTATGCGAAGATGTAGAAATCTGGTCTCTTTACCCATATGTGTAACTCATCTCACTTCCCTCGAGTTTTTATGTAAGACAATTGCCCTCAGCTCGACTTGTCCAACAAAGGCAATGCAACTTCAAGCCCCAGGGAACTCGTCAACTTTCAGAGTTCTCAGGCTTGACAAGCTAGTGACACTTCCAGTTTGGCTCCAACATATCTCAGCTACTTTGAAATCAATAGACATTTAGGTATGTCCTAACTTGGCAATAATTCCAGAATGGATAGGCGACCTCATTTCCCTTAATCGTTGAAGATTGATGGTTCCCTATGTTGACATCCTTGCCAGAAGGCATGCAGCATTGCAAAGGTGTCAGAAGCAAGCAGGGGAGAACTGGCCCAAGAGTTTACATACAAGAATGATAACCTGGAGCAAGTTGAGGTAATTATCCCTCTACATCCTGTGCAGATTGTTCATGTTTTCCTAATGTATTGTTTTATATCGTATTATGTTGTGTTGTTGAATCAACGTTTAGATAGAACGATGAGTTGGGATGTCGAAACCAATTTTCTGGAATTTTAACTATGTTCTTGGGAGATTCAAGTCAATCAAACAGTTGCTAATAAGTAAAGAGGACACTGTTTTAAAGTTACCAGTTTCAAAAAAGGAAAATTTAACTAATAAGCAAGTTGTGTACTGGAAACACAACTGTATACTATTGTGCTTAAAGTGAACTATTATTAGATACACATAATGTGAGTGGGAGGTACATGAAGGAGTAATAAACAAGAAAAGGATAGGTCAGTTTTGGGAAAAAGAAGATTCTTACATTCAAAGTGTCAATGCTGAATTGTGTAGTGACTATGAATTCCAAAAGTCTGACATAACTCCCCTACTCTTCCCTGCACAACACTCCTATTCGAGCTCGACTGAGCTCGACTAAATGTATGTAAAATATTTTTTTATGTATATGCTTTGATTTTTTCCATTAATCTTGGATGGAGCTAAAGATTCACTATTTTTTGGTTTTGGAGTATGATGGAATAAAGTAAAATGACTCTTTAAACTGTCTGCGTTTTTTTCAATTGTAAAGTAGCAGTTAGTCAATGCAACTTTCGACGCTCATCATGGGTCATCCGGAAACAGTCTCGTTATGTTTTTAAACATAGGGGTCATGCTGCGTACATACGACCCCCCCTTACCTCGCAATGGGCGAGAGCCTTTGAGGCATTGGGGTAATGTTGTTGTTGTATATGCCTTGATTGTTTGACACCATTTTCATAATGAAAATATCGAGTATTTACATCAACTGTCTTGAGAATCAATAAAACAACATACCCAGTGAAATCCCATAAGTGGAGTATGTGGAGGGTCATAGAGAGATTTTTTTCAAAAAAAAAAGGGCAAGCCCGGTGCACTAAAGCTCTCGCTATGCACAAAATTCAAGGAAAGAACCGACCACAAGGATCTATTATACACAACCTTATATGGCATTTCTGTCAGAGACTATATCCAAGGCTTGAACCTATGACTTCCTAGTCACATGACAACAACTTTAGTGAGAGCTTTAGTGCAGCGGACTTGCCCCGTATTATACAAGTATAAATGCACACACAGACAGAGAGTGAGAGAGCTTTCTAAAAAGTATAAAACTTTAGAAGAAAAAAAAATGGGAGAAACCATTATTCAAAGACAAAGAGAAAAAAGACAACATGCACATGGCAATAGGAGAAAAAGGCCAAAACAATTTATAATGATCTTTGCAATCTTCTTCATAGTTGACAAAAACATGTATTGTTACATCATTTCTCCAAAATTTTATGTCCCCAAAATAGTTTTTTTGTTCAACTCTTTTTACCTAATAATTCCAAGAATTACAGCTCACAAACTCCCTCACTTTTTTTCAGGAATTTCCAAGAAAATAAAACTCTTTCTCTTTTTTTCTTGTTGTCTTCTAGGAAGAAAATCTAAACAAGGAAAGAATCACCTCACAAAAAGCTTTTGCCAGCCTTTATAAATAATACACAGCTGATCCCTTCAATAATCTGCAAAAAATATTTAAATCATAACTTCAGCAAGTGGCAATTTTTTAAACAATAAAAAAAATTAAGGGTTAATAGCATTTTTAATCCCTTGATTATTGATAAAACCTAATTTAGTCCTTATCATATCTCAGTTACTTTGAATTCCAGAACAAGTTGAGTTTTATATTACAGGGATATAAGTCTGGTGCACTAAATCTTCCACTATGCGTAGAGTTCGGGGAAAGGCCCGACCACAAAAGTCTATTGTACACAGTCTTACCTTGCATTTATGTCAAAGGCTGTTTCCAAGACTTAAACCGTGTTTACCAGTTACAAGATCAAAATCATAATTTACCAATAACGGAGGGATCGAAAATATTATTATCCTAAAAATTTATTACACACTCACTTACCATCATGTTTCTTCATTTGGTTCCTTGCAAACAGTATGCAAATGACTAGAAAACCAACTCCTGCTGCTCCTCCTAGTATTATAGCCACTGTCTTCCCTGTGTTTTGGCCTGTCCCTACACATTCATTCATTCATTACAATATGAAATGATAGCACACAAATCTAAGCTAGACAAACATACTTTATAAAAAAATAGAAAACTCAATTTGCCCATGCTCCTTGTTTGTTTATTCCAAGATCCTTTTTTTTTATTGAAATATACAACTAATTTAATGAGGTAGACAGCTCAAAAATTCCAAAAAAGACAAAATCTTGATTAATTAAACCAAAACTATTGTCACAATCTAACATATTAAGCTCCCATTTGACCATTGATTCTGAAGTTTAAACTTGAAAAGTTTGAGTTTTTGAAGTTGTGATTTCCGTAATCTGGTTCAAAATATATGATCAAACATATATATAAAGATACAACAACATCACTATGGATCTCGTCGCAAAAACTTATAAGTAAAATAAACTAGATATGAAAAAAAGAAAAGACATAGGAAACAAAAAGAGCTACTAATAACAAAGGCAAATAATAGTATGTAAATACAATACAACTAACATTATATAAGATTAATAATAACAAACCCAGATAAAAAGACGCAACAAATTCTACTTCCCTATTGTACCCCACTGGCCAACAATCAGCCTAACTTCTAATTCGTGATCTCCACTTTGATTTTCAAAATCTATGACTAAACTTAGCTAAGCAAATTCATGAAATCAATCAATTCAAGAAATGTACCGGCTGAAGGATATGGAGACCAGTATGAAGAAGATGATGATTTTGTGGGAACCCCATTTGGATAATAATTGTAACTGACAAAGCACTTATGAAGAAAAATTTGACCAGAAATTGAGCTACCACATTCAACTTGAGCTTTTTGGACAGCATTTTTCACACATTCACCACAATCAGAAGAGCCCACATCCCCTTCACATTGTCCCAAAGCAAAAACAGACCCATAATTTGCTGTGTAAAATCCATTATTAGCACTAGCCATTCCATTTTCCAATGTGGAAAAAGCAGTGTCCCTCTTCTCCTCAAATCCACTTCCTGGTGCATTTTTCCCACTACAAGTCTTGTACAACATCTCCATTCCTGATATTTGTGGGAAACCAGAGACCTCATAGAGCATGTAACAGCCTAAAAGCTGAATTCTTGCAGCAACAGGGGTGCCACAGAGCTTGTCAATCAGTATTGGCAAACCATTCACACAGTTATAACACTCAACATTAGAAAGGTCACCTCTACATTGAAAAAGACCAGTTATTGTAGTTTGTCCAGTACCAGTTGTAGTTTTGTAAAACTTGGACTTTGAAGACTGTGAAACTAGAGTGCCAAAAAGGGTTGAAAGGGCTTGTGAATATACACCAGATGGATCTGATAATGCCTGTTTTGCACAACCCTTGTATACCAAATTAGTGTTTCCAGATGCACACTCAGTTGGTGCTACATTCTTGAAAATGACTAGAATGACCAAGTAAACAGAGAAAATGCAACAAAATGGCTTCTTGGACAACCCCATTTTTGGGAGGTTCTTGAAAATGGCTAGAATGACCAAGACAACTGAGAAAATGCAAAAAGATGGTTTCTTGAGCAACCCCATAATCAATTCTTGAAAAATTATATCATGTTTTTGTTGTTTATTTGCTGTTTTGAAGATTTTGATAGAAAAAGATTGAAGCTTTGAAGTTTTTTTTTCTCTTTTTTTTGGCTTAAGAAATCAGTAAGGCATTTTGAAAGGTTGAGATTCTACTACTAGTACTAGTACTTCTTGAAATTTGTTTCTTTTTTTCTGAAAAAAGGGAGTCTTGGTTTTTGTAGTGGTGTTTGGGATTCACTTTCTTTTTAGATGGCCTACTATCTTTGGATGTGCAGAACTGAGAAAAATAGGGTATCTGTATCTTTATCAGTATATATATATATATGTACACAAGGACAATTTGATACTGTATTTTATAACCTCTAACTCTATTTTTTACTAACAATGGCCAAATGGTAGTTGGGTGTTGGGGGTGGAGGTGGGGTGTGGTGGGGGTGTAATTTAGAGAATGAGAACAAAAGAAAAAAGATTTAAAAACCAACAAAAAAACAACTCATGAAAAATGTAGTTAGAAATATTCCCTAGGTAACAAAGTGGGAGTAAACATGGATTAATTGTGGAAGTTTGACCAAAGTACAATAATTTTTAAAAAATCAACATAGAACATATTGTAAAATTTCAAGATTTTGAATTTTGAAATCTTTAATAAGTTTGTTTTGTATTGGTTGTTTTGCTTTGATTGTCTCAAGTACTTGAACATTCTTTAATGGCGTTTGAATATAGTGAATCAATGAGCATGAGACAGGTGAATTTCTTTATTAATAATGGCTTGATATAGTTATGGCAACCAATCTTTATCATGTGATAACAACAAAGATATATATTACTTGAAGTTGGTAAGATTTGAAATAGTAGCTTCTAATAGTTAACTAGAAATAGTATCCTCAAAGTTTTTTGTTTGTTTATTTCCGTTTTCTAGTATATTCATCTGGAGATCGCGTATTAAGGTAGAAGGCTAGTAGGCTAATAGAGTTAGGATGTTGTCTTACCTTGTGATATAATAGGATTGTAAGATTAATCGTGTCATTATATATTGTATTGTTATTGGCCGTCTCTTATTCTGCTACTTGTATTGTATTTATGAGTTTTCAATTGTTTTTCACTATACTCGTTTTTGTATCTTATATTTTATGCTTTTGGAGCTGATATATTTGAGTTGAAGGTCTTCTAAAAACAACTTTTTTATCTCTATGAGGTAGTGGTAAGATCTGCGTACATCTCACCCTCTCAAGATCCCACTTGTAAGATTTTACTGAGCATGTTGTTGTTGTCATCATCGTCTGGTATAATCATATGGTATTTAGAATTTATTAGTTCGACTATGAAAAATACAATTAAGAAAATGAAATGCATGACGATTCTTATATTTAAAATTTTAGATTAGATTGTTACACTCTTTAATATAATATTAATATATAAAAAGTAGATTCTCTTTAGTAGCTTAAATTTTTAGATGATATTATTATAGTTAAATCACTCATTTTATGATCTTCTACATCTTTGGTCTTTCCATTCAGTCATCTGAATTATGTTTTAGGATTCAAATCGAATGACTATATGATATGGATAACATAGGAGATTTGGTATCTTATTAGAGATTTTTCCATTGTCGATTCTGAATTCCAAATCTATTATTAAGGGTGAAGAGATTTATGTTAATATTATTTTTTTTATTTGAGTGATGTCAAGATGGGTTTAGTATAATCTACTGTCTTTATGTCCTTTTTAAGTATAATTCTCAAATATTATAGTCTTTTTGAAAAATGTTTTGTTCGAAAATTGAAGTAGAAGACAAGAATATTACTCAAACTATGATGAGTAATAAGGTTTATAAGATGATGTTTTGTCATTTTTATGTACTATCTAGGTCACTGTCTTGACCATGACAATTCAAAACACACAACCAAAATAAAATAAAGAAAATTTAAAAGACACTAAACTTATCACGAAATGTCAGTTATGACGATTTATTAAACATTTGAATAACACTTATAAGTAAATTTGTTTTCACTATGATGCAAATATAACTAGTTATATAATGAGAAGTGTTTCACGCTCGTATCACGTTATTGTTATGTCAGTGTCACGTCAATAATGATGTCAGATTTTTTTTAAGAAAAATGAAATCCATGTTATTCCTATTGCTTCTTCTTCTTTATACACCATCACAACTATTATTAAAACACCACTATTGTTGTCATTGTCATTAAATTAACATTGCCACAATCAAAAATTGATAATAATCATAATAAATTTGACTTAATTCATCATCGAAGTCAAATCACCATCATTAAAATTCATCACAATCATAATCACAAATTTTAACATCCATATTAAAAGTCACACTAGTTTCATTGTTAATTGTTGAAATTTAACGTTATACCACCAATAGTTTCATCATCCAATCACAAAAATTTATTACCATTAAAAATTTTGTTCAAGTTCAAACATGATAATGGTATTGACCTCACTAACAAAAGAATTGTGATTTTTTTATCAAAAGAATATGAAATGCTATATAATATTAAGTGAAACAAAGTTGACTTGGTGATAAAACAGTCAATCCCGACATATTTTGAGAGAGAGGAAAAAATTTACATATCGTATGAAATCATATTGATTTAAGTTTAAGTAGCACAATGTATTTGATCGATCATAGAACCTATTTTATCTTTAGTGTATCATGCTCATTTATACTCATTACTTAAATTTATGAAAGTGTTATTTAAAACATGAAAGAACTAAAATCTTACATTAATTATAACATTATATATAAATGATATGAACTCTAATCTTGTCAAATTAAAAATACACAAGACGCGATAAGAAATATGTGATTAATACATTCACCCTTCTTTACACCGTAAAGAAAACGAATGAATAATTTGAGTAAAGAGATGAATGCACATGTTAAAGAATTTTTTTTTGATATATTTTACATATTTTTAGTTTAAGATAAATCTTTTTTACTTTATTAAATTTTGTATCAAATAAAAATCAAGCAAACAGAAAATGATAAAAGTCATAATTTTTTTTTTTTTAAAAAAAAGATGCCCAACTTATAAATTCTGCCCCAAATTCATAAATTTTTTTTCAAAGAGTTTGATTTGCTCTATTTGTCACTACCAACCAGGTCCAAAAGAAAAGGAAAAAAAATTGGTAAAAAGTCAAAATCAGAATATCCTTGTCAATGAAATTCTAGTATTCCTTAGTTTCATTTCATGTGTTTTTTCAAAAAAGTTTATCCTATTTATAATTATAAATAATTTAATTTTAAAATTGTAGCATTTCTTTAATTTTCAATTTTTAAATACGCTAAATTAATAAAAAATTTATCAATTTTGTCTATAATAATTTTGTTTTTTATTTACACGATAAGAATGATTACGAGAATTTCTATTAATAAAAAACAGCTAAAGCACCAAGACTATGTTTACAAATTTACAAAAAAAGCTATAATTAGTTAAATACAAACTAAAATAATAAAGTGAATAACTAATAATTTAAGTATAATATAAAAATTAAAATATATAAAGTATTGTCACAGTGCCCTATTACTATTAAATCACTAATGTTTAATATTTACGAAGGAGTAAAACAATAAATTATTATAATTTTTGGGTTATAGGTTTATCTAATAACCCAATAAATTATTTTAACTATTAAAAATTCAATAACCTACTAACAATTAACTATTAAAAATTCAATAATCTAATAATAATTAATCAATAACGTTGTTATCGATTTAGTTTTTGCATATGCATTATTAAATCAAAGGGTGACATATAAAATAATGTGAATAATAATATATATTTCCAATTTATTTTTCTGTCTCTTTTTTTTTTCCTTAAGTTTTTGAGCTGCTACTAACCGTCGGTGCTCTGCATCATCTCAGATCACCACAACAAAGATAGTAAAAATCCAAGAAAAACACCCCATTTTGCTTTTCAACAAATTTCTAGATTTGGGTTTCTCAAATTAACCCTTCAAATCTCAAGTTTTGTTCCCAATTTCAAAGTTTCTGAATTGGGTAAACAGATAGATATGTATGCTGTAAAGGAAACAGTTTCTGAGAAGCTTTCTCGTCTTTTTTCAGCTTCTCCTTCTAAATCTGTTGATCAACAACCTCCTCAGGTTCTTTTTTTCCCCATGTTGTTGTTGTTGTTGTTGTTGTTGTTGTTTCTGTCTGGTAGAATTTGAGCTATTGAATCTTTTGTGGGTTCTGGTTCTTGGGTTATGAGTCTTTTGGCTTTGATCTGTATGTGAAGCTAAAGTTTTTTGTTTACCAATATATATATATATGTGTGTAATTCAATTGCTTTTGCTGGCAATGTTGAAACTTTTTGGTGACCCATTGATTAGTTTGTGCATGATGTTTAGTGAATTGGGTAACTGAAAAAAGAGAAAAAGATGAAAACTTTATATGATGTTCAAGGAATTTATACATGAGCATGTAATTAGTAACTGAAAAAAGTACCTTGTGTAGTCCCACAAGGCGTGGTCTGCGGAGGGGAGGATGTACCTCAACCCTATTTAGAGATAGAGAGGCTGTTTCCGGTAGACAAAAACTACTGCCTATTCTATATAAGGAGTTTTGTACATGTACATTCTGAAACTAAAAGACAAAATGACGAAAACTAGTACTTATCATGGCTAAGAAATTTGTATGTTAAGTGAATCAAGTAACTGAAAAAAGAAAATAAGATGACCATTAAAAAAAGGATGAAAACTTTAAAAAATGTCTAGGGATTTAGTTAGTTGTTTCATGGTTGTTTATCTCGCAATCGCAAAATATGAAGTATTTGATATATTCTCGAGAAGAGAAGTTGATAAGAAGGAATGATGGATGTTCAAGCTCAAGTTTGTTTATAGCAGTTTGTCATTAAATAGGGCAGCATTCGTCAGCTATGGTATTTTATAGAGTTATATGTATATACACATAGATTTTGCAATTCCTGTTGGAGAATGAACTACTACTCATGATACATTGTTCTTATTCTTGTTATTTTGTAATTTAGGATATTTATTTATTTGATCATAAATTAGGAGCACTAAATTGTTTTCTCTTCCTTTTTTGTGTTGGGAGATTTGTTGTTTGGTAAGAGGGTTGCAGTTATCACTACTCAGTGCAGATTATTTATAACATTACCTCTCTCCATGTTTAGGCCGGGCCATATACCAAGGAGGGAAAATCTATAACATCTATACTATCTTTCCTTCTACCATCAACATATTTTGCGAATGTAAGAGGTCGAAGAGAGGTCAAACCACTTCAATCACATTCTTTTACGTGGAGAAGTAAAAGTTTCTCGTTGCGCGATAAACCTCTGGATGATGTTGAGGTTCATGAAGATTACAAAGAGAAACCACATATTGATCCAAAAGAAGGTGAAAATGGCCCCATCAGAAGTTCAGTTTGTGTGAAGGAGACAGTAAATGCAGACAATGATAATGGAGAGCCTACTTCTGCTGGGAGCATTGCCAGTGGTTCTGAAACGTTTGAAGATGCTCCTGATAGACACAGTTTTGAGCAGTCACTGGCCTATCTCACCACTGATTCGGTTTTCATTACTCCAAATTTATATGATTTTTTCCAATCTTCCCTTCCTAATATAGTGAAAGGTTGTCAATGGGTCTTGTTATACAGGTAATCTTGATTTAAAACAACTTCTGCTACGAAGTGTATTGCACCTTCGGTATCCTGAATATTAATATCTATCCTGTTCATTCTAATGAAGGGCAGTACAGCCAGACATGGTATATCGCTCCGTACTCTTATTCGCAAGAGTGCTGATATTTCTGGCCCTTGCTTGCTGGTATGTTCACCTAAAGTGCTGCAAATATTCACCATGCATGCATTCCCGACTTATATAGCAATTCTTAAAGGATCTCTTCTTTATTTTGAAGATGAATTTTCTTCATAATGTTTGTGTCAGATTACTGGTGATAAGCAGGGTGCCGTGTTTGGTGGGTTGCTTGAGGCACCGTTAAAGCCTACTGCAAAGAGGAAGTACCAAGTAAGGAAGCAAACACATGCAGTATCTAATTTATTGTAACTGATTCAATCTAATGACGATGTAATGTTCAAAAAGAAAACCACCAGTTTCTGCAAGTAAAGCATTTCAAACCCACTTTACTTCAAATGAAGAGTTATCTGCCTTCTCCATTCTCACTGAGCATTGGTTTTATTTTGATGCTAATGTGATTATTGTATTATTGTAACAGGGAACAACTCAATCATTTGTATTCACAACTCTATATGGTGAACCAAGGTTGTTTAGGCCAACAGGTAAGGAATTTGTCTGGATGCTCGTTACAATATCAGTTTGTGTAATCGCAGTAATAGAAAAATTCCATTTGAGAGGAACTGCATGGATTAATTAACTATGATATCTCACAATGAAATACACAAGTCAATTTGTTTAAACATGAATTAACTATGAGCTCTTACAAAGAACCTAATTTCCTCCTTTCAACAGAGTCTCTGATGAAAAATGTATGCTGGTTCTTATTTCTTAGTACGTACTGTGTACTGTCACTAGCAAATTGAGGTGACTAGCATATCTCAAAAGTCTAACCCTTTCTGACAATTATCAGCAAGCTAAGTCAACTGCCACTTAGTTTTAAGCCTGGTCCAATCCTTTATTGTGGCCCTTGATGAGATTCTTTCAATCTCCAAATATGATCTTTTCTCTATTCTTATTTCTTTTTGTTTGGTGAGAAGAGTAGTGGAGTTAATTTAAATAGAGTTTCTTAACAGTCAATTCAAATAAGTGTTATATGCTACCTAACTTTGTTCCGCTGTCCAAATTGTTCAAACATATGTTATGGCTACTATACTACCGAGTACAAAATAAACATACCCAGTGTAGTCCCATAAGTGGGGTTTGGGGAGGGTGGGAATTAGGATTTACATAGACATTACTGCGACCTTTTCGGGGGATCGGGTACAAAATAAAATAAAATGAATTTCAGTGTCTTAGCAACATTGTCATTGTCTTCTTGCTCATGTTTTTCTTAAGCATTTTTGTATGAAAAATCTTCTTGCTCATTACACATCTAAACTTGTCTATCATTCAGTCTCTTTGTGTTGGAAGTTTACATAAAATCTGAACTTTGTATACCCATTATGATACATGTAACGCAACAATACAAAAGGCAATTCACTGCATATTAGTTTTAGAAAATCCCAAGAATTCCGATCTGAAGTAATCCACGCAGATATGAGCTAAACTGTTGCCATTTTGTAATAGGTGCCAATAGATATTTTCACTTGTGTTTGAATGATATTCTGGCACTTGGAGGAGGTGGCAATTTTGCTTTAAGCTTGGATGGTGAATTGTGAGTTTCTCTGCCTTGCACTATACATTGTCACTTGCAAGTTGCAAATATCTTCCCTCCTTATTTCCAATTTTCTGCGAAGGTTATCGGGCAGCAGTGGACCTTGTGAAACATTTGGGAACTCATTTTTGGCACATGATCAAGAGTTTGAACCGAAGAATGTTGAGGTAATTTTTTTTTAGCCCTTTGACTTTGTGCCCATTCATTATTCTATTTCCAACTAGTTCCAGAAACTATCAACTAGTCCCAAAAAACTATTTCATGATTGATGTATTACCAACTTAGAGAGAGAGAGATTGACAGACAAAGAAGAAACCTAGCTAAAAAAGGTCGATATATGTTTCATATGTATTTTAACTATGTGTGCTTAAGCCAGTGCTAACATGTAAATCAATGATTCTTGTGTCAAGGAAAAGAGAAATTCCTTGTCTGCTCTGTTGAGGCTTAATGTTGAGTTATTTGTTGTTAACTTGTTATTATAATCGCATTGGGTTTGAAGCTTGGGATGAGTCTTTTCAGTTTGGTTAGGAACTTGCATATCAGTGTAATATATAAAGAACTAATTTTCCTCTAAAGCAAATTATTACCAATATTGATATGAAATGGACCTAAATAGAGCGGAATATGATATAAAGGATTCATGTGAGAATGAGTTTTCCATGTTTTGGACTGAGACAATGTTAATTGACTGATTGAAGGAGAAGGAGATTCTTAGTTGCTTCAATTTTGTGAACCAAAACTCTAGGAGTTAACCCTGGCCTGGTGGTAATAGATTTGAGCCTTGGGGTTTGCTCCCTTTCAAATTCTCAATATCGAAACGCATTGGGTGCAAACAATTTTGAGGGCCATCGGACTGGGTAAAATCTGAATTAATCATGATGCACTTGCGGGAAACTCCTTGCCGAGGGCCTGTGCACCCTCGGGATTAGTCGGGGCTCTAAGAGACTCGGACACCTGGTGCAAATAAAAAAAAACCTCTAGGAGTTAAACTTTCAACTAATACGAAAGAGCACATATACCGGGAAAAATAAGAAAGAACATAACTGATGTATCACTCCTATAGTCCTATTTGCACTTGTAAGGGTCAAACATAATTTCTTATGGATAAAGATTATTGCTTAAAAGTATCACATGTCTTTGTGAGAAATTGTCTCAAACTCATTGGTCACTGGAAATGCGTTCTAGTGCAGACTGATGACATTTTTGAATAAATTTATTTGACATTTCATCACCAAATCTTTGACAATTTGTTGTTCTCTTGATGCAGCTATGGGGTTTTGCACATGCATCTCGATACCTCCCCTCATGCCAAGCCTAAATTTTCTTGGTTCATTTTTTTGTGAGCTATATTTTTTAATACTACACTATCATTATTCTTTCGTGGAAGCTATATTTTTGATGCACTATTATTTATTCTTTCATGTCCATGAAGCAGTTTCCTCCTTTACAATCCTTGAGGCTTCCTGCTGTACATGGGCCGATTGTAACCTAGAAATGAGAGTTTAGCAATTGTGAGGTGATATGCATGTAGATATTCTTTATTCTTCTATTTAGCACACATTCTGAATCCTTCCGGCCAGGGAAGGCTTTCTAGTGTATGATTATTGTGATTTTATATATAGCAAACTACAAGTTTTTTCGAGTATTACTTTGAGCCATTCATGTCGTGCATTGCTGTAGCTTTTCTCATATTCTATTAGATAAGCTGCATTCAAACAAGATGGAGGTGTATGCTCTCATTTGCTTTTCTGCAAAGAAGGACGTGTCCCCGTTGTGGTGACACCCTACTGGGCTAGCTTGTATGTCATGCATTTAGTCTTCCATGTATAGCCAGTGTGAATATAAACAACCACTTAAGAGAACATTGATTATTACATCCTTTTTTTCCAGAATACCTTCTGATTTCTGAAAACTCCCCCTTGAATCTTCCTATACATGCTTTTAATTGAGAAATTTCCATTTGCTGAATGTCAGATTCTGTGTAACCATCCTTTTCAAAGTATTTTTTCAGCCTGTGCACATGAGAGATGGCATGTTTTGCTTCTGTATTCCATATTGTCCCTTCTTTAACGTAGTATTTGTGCACCCTTATTACCCATAGCTTGTCTCTTTCTTTTTTTTTTTTCCTGACAAAGATTCCACAACATACTCAGTATAATCCTACAAGTAGAGTCTGGAGAGGGTAGAATGTTTATGATAAAACCCTTGACAGTGAAATTTAAGCCATCTATAGTCTGGCCAACATAAGTTGTCCCAACATAGAAGATGTGCATCCTCCTGGACAGGACAGAAACTTAGCAGTCCATGGGGTGATCCTCTCCAACATATATTCACTAGTTGCTAGTATCGTATGTGGCAGATCACCTTTTACAACTTGTTTGGGTGGTGGTTTTCCGTCATATGGTATGGTTAGTAAGAAAACTACAGTTGTTTTGATTATTTCATTAATTACATGGTATAATATAGTTTGATTTCATGGTTTTGTAACGATGAAAAACTTCACTTTTTGAAACAATCAATTTTGTATCTCATGGTTCTCTTATATTCTTTCAAATGATGTCTTTAATTAATTTTAAATAATTTAAATTTATCCTTTATTAAACTATACCCTAGTTAGCACATGAATTTTGCATTGCATGGGGCTACGATGCAACATTTTCAAAAAATCAAACGAGTGGGTCTGCAAGGAGCTTGGCAAGAGTCCCAGGTGACGCGACGGCATTGGGGGAGCCCTGGTAGGATTTTATGGCCCAAGGAATAGGAAACATGCGATTTCAGTAGTTTTCTATTGATGTTAGCCCACAGATTATGGCGCTGCATGGGGCTTCGACGGAATATTTCTAAAAATCATACGAGTGGATCCGTAACGAGTCCGACAAGAGGTCCAGGGTGGCTCGATGATATTGGGTGAGGCCTGGTAGGATTTTATGGGCCAACAAATAGGAAACATGCGATTTCGGCAGTTTCCTGTGGATGTTAGCCCACGGATTATTGCGCTGCATAGGGCTCCGAAGCAGCATTCCTAAAAAACCATACGAGTGGGTCCGCAACGAGCCTGGCAAGAGGCCTAGGTGGCCCGATGGCGTTAAGGGAGGCGTGGTAGGATTTTATGGGACAAGGAACAGGAAAGAGGCGATTTCGATAGTTTTCTGTAGGTGTTAGCCCCCGGATTTTGGCGTTGTAAAGGGATTCGGGTCAACATTCCCAAAAAATCATACGAGTCGGTTCGCAACGAGCCCGACAAGAGGCCTAGGTGGCTCGACAGCGTTGGGGGAGGCCTGGTAAGACTTTATGGGAAAGGAATAGGAAATAAGTAATTTTGACAGTTTCTATAGGTGTTAGCCCACGAATTCTGGTGCTGCATAGGGCTCCAGTGTAACATTTCTAAAAAATCATAGGAGTGGGTCTGCAACGAGCGCGAAAAGAGGCCCAGGTAGTCCGACGAGCGTTGGGGGAGACCTAGTAGGATTTTATGGGCTAAGGAGCAGGAAACAGACAATTTCAACAGTTTTCTATGGTGTTAGCCACAGATTCTGGCGTTGCATGGGGCTCCCGCGCAACATTCCCAAAAAATCATATGATGGATCCGCAACGAGCCTTGTAAGAGGCCCAGGTGGTCTGGCAGCGTTAGGGGAGGCCTGGTAGGACTTTATGGGCCAAGAAAAAGGAAACATGCGATTTCGACAGTTTTCTGTGGGTGTTAACTCACGGATTCTGGCACTGCATGGGGCTTCGGCATAACATTCTTGAAAAATCATACGAATGAATCTGCAACGAGCCCGGAAAGAGGCATAGGTGGCCCGGCGGCGTTGGGGGAAGCCTGCTGGATTTTATAGGCAAAGGATCAGGAAACAGGAGATTTCAGTAGTTTTCTATAGGGTGATACCCCACGGATTTTAGTGCTGCATTGGGCTCCGGCATAGCATTCCAGAAAAATCATACGTGTGGGTCCACAACGAAGCCTAGAAGAGGCCCAGGTGGCCCACGACGTTAAGGGAGGCCTGGTAGGATTTCATGGGTCAAGGAGCAGGAAAGAGGCGATTTCGGTAGTTTTTTGACAGTGTTAGCCCACGCACCGACACAACATGGAGCACCGGCGTAAAATTCCTAATAAATCATAGAAGTAGGTCCGCAACAAGCCCGACAAGAGGCCAAGGTCGCCCGGCAACGTTAAGGGAGGCCTGGTAGGATTTTATAGGCCAAGGAATAGAAAACAAGCGATTTCGGTAGTTTTCTATGGATGTTAGCCCACAGATTATGGCGCTTCATGGGGCTCCGACGTAACATTCCCGAAATAACATACGAGTGGGTCCGCCAACAGACCTAAGAAGAGGGCCAGGTGGCCCAGCGGTGTTGGGGAGGCCTGGTAGGATTTTTTGGGCCAAAGAAATAGGAAACAAATTATTTCAGCAGTTTTCTCTGGGTGTTAGCCCACGAATTCTGGCGCTGCATGGTTCCGGTGCAACATTCCTGAAAAATCATACGAGTGGGTTTGCAACGAGCATGGCAAGAGGCCCATGTGCCCTGGTGGCGTTGGGGAGGCCTGATAGGATTTTATTAGGCAAGGAACTGGAAACAGGTGATTTCGGTAATTTTCTATAGGTGTTAGCACACGGATTCTGGCGTTGCATAAGGTTCCAGCGAAACATTCCTCAACTATCATTCGAGTAGGTCCGCGATGAGTCTGGCAGCGTTGGGGCAGGCCTGGTAGGATTTTATGATCCAAGAACAAGAAACAAGCGATTTCGACAGTTTTCTATGGGTGTTAGCCCACGGATTCTAGTGCTGCATGGGGCTCCGACGCAAAATTCTTGAAATATCATACGAGTAGGTCCATAACGAGCCCATCAAGACGTCTAGGTAGCCCGACGGTGTTGGGGGAGGCCTGTAGGATTTTATGGGACAGAGAATAGGAAACAAGTGATTTCGACTATTTTCTGTGGGTATTAGCCTATGGATTCTGGCACTGCATGGGGCTCCGGCACGACATTCCTAAAAAATCATACGAGTGGATCCGTAATGAGCCTAGCAAGAGGCGTAGGTAGCCCGGCTGCGTTGGGGGAGGCATAGTAGATTTTATGGGCCAAGGAACAGGAAAGTGGCGATTTCAGCAGCCTTCTTTGGGTGTTTAGCCATGAATTTTGGCACCGCATGGGACTCCGGCGCAACATTCCTAAAAATTCATTCGAGTGGGTCTGCAACGAGCTTGGCAAGAGGCCAGGTGATCCAGTGGCATTGGGGGAAGCCTGGTAGGATTTTATGGGCTTAGGAATAGGAAACAAGTGATTTCAACAGTGTTATGTGGGTGTTAGCCCATGAATTCTGGCGTTGCATGGGGCTCTGGCGTAACATTCTTGAAAAATCATATGAATGGGTACCTATCAAGCCTGGCAACAGGCCCAGATGGCCCGCCGGCGTTAGGGGAGGCCTGGTAAGATTTTATGAACCAAGGAATAGGAAATAGGTGATTTCGGCAGTTTTCTTTGGGTGTTAACCCATGGATTCTGCTGTTGCATGTAGCTCTGGCACAACGTTCCCAAAAAATCATATGAGTGGGTCCACAGTGAGCCCGGCAAGAGGCCCAGGTGGCCCGGCGGCGTTGGGGGAGGCTGATAGGATTTTATTGGCCAAGAAACATGAAATAGGCGATTTCGATAGTTTTCTATAGGTGTTAGCCCACGAATTCTGGCCGCATGGGACTCCGGTGTAACATTTCCAAAAAATCATACGAGTGGGTCTACAATAAGCCCGACAAGAGGCCCAGGCAACCCGGCGGCGTTGGGGGAGGTTTGGTAGGATTTTATGGAAAAAGGAGTTGGAAATAGGCAATTTCGGCAATTTTCTGTGGGTGTTAGCCCATGGATTCTTGCGTTTCATGGGCTCCGGTGTAACGTTCCCGAAATATCATACGAGTGGGTCTGCAACGAGCCAAAGGCCTAGGTGGCCCAGCGGTATTGGGGGAGGCTTGGTAAGATTTTATGGACCAAATAACAGGAAACAGGCGATTTCAGCAGTTTGTTGGTGGTGTAGCCCACAGATTCTGGCGCTACATAGGGGTCCAACATAACATTTCGAAAAAATCATACGATAGGGTTGATAACGAGCCCAGCAAGAGGCCCAGATGGCCCAGCTGCGTTGGGGAAGGCCTGGTAGGATTCTATAGGCCATGTAACAAGAAACAGGCGATTTCCGTAGTTTTCTATAAGTCTTAGCCCATGGATTTTAGCGCTGAATATGGCTCCGGCGCAACATTCCCAAAAAAATCATACATGTGGGTCCTTAAGGAGCCCCGCAAGTGTCCCAAGTGGCCTGGCAGCGTTGGGGTAGGCCTGGTAGGATTTTATGGCCCAAGGAACAGAAAATGAGCGATTTTGACAGTTTTTTGTGGGTGTGAGCCCACGGATTCTAGCGCTACATAGGGGCTCCAACGCAACATTCTCGAAAAATCATACGAGAAGGTCCGCAATGAGTCCGGCCAGAGGCCAGGTTACCCGGCAGTGTTGGGGGAGGCTTGGTAGGTTTTTATGGGCTAAGGAACAGGAAATCGGCGATTTCAACAGTTTTCTATGGGTCTTAGCCCACAGATTCTAGCTATACCTGGGGCTCCAACGCAACATTCTCGAAAAATCATACAGGTGGATCCGTAACGAGCCCGGCAAGAGGTCTAGGTGGCCCAACGGCATTGGGGGAGGCCTGTTAAGATTTTTTAGGTCAAGTAACAGGGAACATGCGATTTTGTCAATTTTTTGTGGGTGTTAGCCCATGGATTCCGGCGCTGCATGGGGCTACGATGCAACAATCTTGAAAATCATACGAATGGGTCCGCAACGAGCCCAACAAGAGGCCCAGGTAGCCCGACGACGTTGGGGGAGGCCTGGTAGAATTTAATGGGCTAAGGAACAGGAAACATGCGATTTCTGCAGTTTTTTGTTGGTGTTAACCCACGGATTCTGGCGCTGGATGGAGGTCCGATGCAATATTCTCGTCAAATCATTCGAGTGGGTCCAAAATGAGTCTGGCCAGAGGCCAGGTTACCCGACAGTGTTGGGGGAGGCTTGGTAGGTTTTTATGGGCTAAGGAACAGGAAACCAACGATTTTGGCAGTTTTCTATAGGTCTTAGCCCACGGATTCTAGCTCTACATAGGGATTCGGCGCAACATTCTCAAAAAATCATACGGGTGGATCTGCAACGAGCCCGGCAAGAGGCTCAGGTATCTTAGCGGCGTTGGGGGAGGCCTGGTAGGATTTTCTGGGCCAAGGAACAGGGAACATGCAATTTTGACAATTTTTTGTAGGTGTTAGCCCACAAATTCTGGGGCTCCGGCGCAACAATCCCGAAAATCATATGAATGGGTCTGCAACGATCTCGGCAAGAGGCCTAAGTGGCCAGGCGACACTGGGCGAGGCTTGGTAGGATTTTATGGGCCATCGAACAGGAAACAAGCGATTTCGACAATTTTCTGTGATGTTAGCCCACGGATTCTGGCGTTGTATGGGGCTCCAATTCAACATTCTCGAAAAATCAGGGCCCTTAACGAGCCCAGCAAGATGCCTAGGTGGCCCGGCGGTGTTGGGCGAGGTCTGATAGGATTTAATGAGCCAAGGAACAGGAAACAGGCGATTTCGACAAATTTCTATGGGTGGTAGCCTACAGATTCTGACGTTGAATGGGGCTCCGACGTAAAATTCCTGAAAAATAATACGACTGCGTCTGCAACAAGTCCAACAAGAGGCTCAGGTAGCCCGGCGATTTGGGGGAGGCTTGGTAGGATTTTATGAGACAAGTAATAGAAAACAAGTGATTTCAACAATTTTCTGTAAGTGTTAATTAGTTCACGAATTCTGACGTTGCATTGAGCTCCAGCGCAATGTTCCCAAAAAATCATACGAGTTGATCCGCAACAAGTCCAACAAGAGGCCCATTGGCCCGACAACGTTGGGAGAGGCCTCGTAAAATTTTATGAGCTAAGAAACAATAGGCAATTTCAACAATTTTCTATAGATGTTAACCCACGAATTTTGACGCTGCATAAGGCTCCAACACAACATTCAATGCAATACAATACTCTATTATAAAACAATAATCGAATCCAAATCTAATATATATATATATAACACCATAATAGAATTGAAGATAGAATAATATAAAGCAAAATAATTGAATTGAAGAAATAGATACTATAAAACAATCATATTAGCAGTTTCTTACCAACCAAAATCTACTGCTTTCACAATTGTATTACTCATTTTTCTCCACATCAAATCAAACAAAATTATCATTACACATAGCAAACGATACCAATCAATCCAAGCATTGTGTTGTACGGTACAATACAATATTATACATCATTATACATCATGAAACCGGGACAAACAACCATCCAAACAAAGGCACAACATTGAACTCGATTCAAATGTTGGTAACATTTTAAGACATCAAGTAACAAAATGTATTGGTGAAAATTGGTAACATGAACGTCATGTAAATCTTTAATGCGATGCAATATCTACTATCTCAACGTACTGTAACTGTTCATTATCCATTCAGAATTTAGCTTCCAGGACGGACAATGGTTAAACAAGAATGATACAACAGACTACCCAAGGCTGCTATGGGACAGACCAAATAAACTCTGCAGTTCAGATGTTATCCCAAAATTTAGCAAAAACTAGAAGAATTACATATTAAAGAACGGGACAAATCGACCTCCTGCACTCAAAATAATACTGATCTTGCAGCAGATGCCAAGGCAAAAGCTGTGGGGCATTGGCTGTTCGCTTTCATACTAGAAATGAGCCTAACTCTCCATTTGATCCTCACGAGGCAGCCCGAATATTCTTAAATTACGGTCCATAGATCCGACAGCTATGTACGTTGCATCGGGACCAAATTTCAGACATGTTGCTTTGCCTGCATTAGATGATAGCAATGATTATTAGTACCTTCATAAACACGTGTGCAACACATGTTATCAAGAGCACATTTTAGAGTCTAAAATGAGAGGAAACACTATACCTGTGCCTGATAAGTCAGGGAAAGTTTTGATTTGACTCCATTCAGCCTTAACACTGGCGACTTGATAAACTCTGATTCAGCACAGAAAGAAACGACACAAAAGCTAATTGATCAAAAGAGAACTCCAGGATCAAAAGCTCTTGGTTTCTATTTTTTTAAAACTCTCTCCAGACCACTTGATGTCCTCGTTACAAATAGATGGTCCAAATTAGAAAACCATAATGTAATTGAGTGCATTCTTCTCATTTTGCTCTTTGTAATAATTATTCTTGGAAGTAATAAACATTGACTAATTACATAAACTAAAAAGGAGCACATACACATACTTCAATATTGTGATTGCTTAGATTAACTCTCTTTTTATTAATTAAAGAGATTAAAGAGAGTATTTGTTGAAAAGAGGCAAGCATTTAAAATGATACTCCCTCTGTTTCATAGTAAGTGAATTGTTGGTCATTTCACACATTAAAAAAAAACAAAGACAAAATTTAATCATGTTTTTCCATTTTTACCCTTTTCAAATTCCACACTCTCATTTAATGCATCATTTATTTTTCATACAAAACTCAACCTTAGAAACTTAATTAATGAATGATAAAATTGGAAAAAAATTTCCAACACATCCCTTGAAAAGTGAACAATTTTCACTTATTTTGAAACATTAAAAAATCCCTAACAATTAACTTAATATGAAACAGAGGGAATAAATAAAATAATAAATAAGGGTATGATAGTCGGAACACACAATTTCTTAAATAGCTTTGTAAACCAAAAATGTGACAAGGGGTCCGGCGGGAGCATTGAGGTATGCTGAAGCCTTTTGGGACCCATCAAGGAGAACTACTTTTAAGTTCAAGAAGAATGAGAAGTATCAAGAGTCCATATATTTGTGTAGATGTCTTACCGTATATCTGAGCCTCCTAAGGCAAGATAACTTCCACTATGGTCAAATTCCACTGCAAGTAAAAGGAGAGGCAGAAACATTAGACGATCTTAACATAAAACTGCTAAAATTTATGATATAAGTAGCTTAAAGTCAACATCCCAAAAGATGAGGATACAATAGAGTTGATATAACACTATCCCAAAGGAGTCTTGAGGAGTAAACAATATGCAAATGCAGTGTAAAAAATGAGAAGTTCTGAAGTAGACTTCTGAAATAGATAGCTCCCAGGCTATAAAAAGGGAATGGCCCATAAAAATAGTGAAACCTGAGATAGCACACTCAAAACATACAGTACTACATTAATGTGCCTTCCCAGACTTAAAAGGAAATTTCTCAAAAACGACAGTGAGTCCTATGGTAGTCTGCTGTAATATACAGCCATCCGTTAAACAATTTCTTTTACCTTTCAAATTACTCAATGTAGACGCTAAAATATCTTTATTAGCAAAGAGCAACTCTTCTCAAAATCTCACTCAAAAGGTGCTGAGTTAGAATCCCATTATAACTAAGGACTCTTGCAGTTCCGAAGGATCCAACTTACAGGAGAACCAGGAACGGAGGGCCCCCCCCTCCACTCAACTCTTTGGTCTTAAGAATGCTGGTTAAGAAAGAGCCATTGCCCTTCTCCTACCCTGACTGCCCAACCTGAGAGCGGACAGCTAATGCGTTCCGCTCTCAGGTTGGGTAGTCAGGGTTGGAGAACGGCAATGACTCATTCTTAAGACCAAAGTGTTACGGACAGCACAATTTTCGCCCCAATTTTGCCTCAAAAATGCCTAAGGCATGGTGGAGCCTTCTGGAATTCTCTAGATTTACCTAGAGAAAGGTAGAACATGTAAGAATGCCTTAGGCCATTCTAGAATACTCTAGGCTAGGCTAGAGTTCTCTTTATCTTGTAAATATCCAAGATATTT
>JAOTQR010000109.1:23620584-23636566 GCA_025774065.1 Solanum ossicruentum | reverse complement strand
GCTGACTAGCAACTTGAACGTGGTAAGTTTGCTAGGCCGCACAGATCGTCAAGGTTAAAGTTACGGTCTTGTGACAAAAGAGTCGGGCGGAAGGGGAGGGGGGAAGCCCTCCGTTACTGGTTCTCAAATGGTTTTATTCGACATTTCTTAAGAATCAACTTACGAACTACCAAAGCTTCTTTGATTAGTAAAATAGATTCAATTCTTGCTTCAGTAGAATGCAGTTAATGTAACCTGACTGAGTTGGTGTGTTTTCATCGTAGGGACAGAAAGTTCTGAAGTTCTTCAATTTGCGCAAATCCCAAAGTTTAACACCATCTTGAGCAGCAGTCTGATGATTAACACAGAAAGGGAGCATCAATGACAAGTTCAATTATAAATCGCTTTACACCGATGGAAGGAAGACTATCAAAAGATTAATTCAAACATTGGTACTCACTGCTAAGAAATAACCATTTTCTGAAAAGGAAATAGCAGTTACAGACCCAACATGGCCATCAAATTTTGCAACATTTGCCTGAAGAAAACCACCCAAAACACACACAGAGAGAAGACAAACAGTAAGAACACTTAGAAGAAGAGGAATGACATGAACAGCTGCCTTTAGAGGCAAACTGACCTGACTTTTTACATCCCATATCTTAACCAGAGACCCTGAAGTCCCTGTTCCAAGGATCAGACCATCAGGATGAAAAGCTGCAGAGGTATAGCCCTCAGATTCTGATGCATCTGCTACCTGAATTACAATATTATTTTTTTTCAACAAGTCAATTAGTTTATAAAATTTGATTAATGACTCCAACTATCTACACATTGTTTCTTGAGAATGAGAGGCCAGAGGGAAAAGCGACCTGTGTAAGGCATAAACCAGAAGCAAGATCATAAAAGCACCACGTGCTATCAAGAGAAGCAGTAACAAAATAATTATTGGTTGCATGGATAGTGACAGCTTGCACCTGCAATCATTAGTATGTATATGTTACATAACTGATTGAAAGATTTACAAAAGAACTATATTCAGTTGAAAGCAACCTAAACATGATGCAACATTAGGCAATTTCAAGGATCTGCAGAACATAACATTGATTTCCACTTGGAATATCCCACTAGCCCCATTTTTCACCAAAAAATGTCTTTCCCTTTGTTTCCTTTTCCTTCAAGCACAATGTGGAAAAAACTTTTCAAGGCATGCATGTATACATTCAAGAGGTGGAAGCTCATTATGAAACTAGTCTAGGGGACAAAAGAATTTAATCTGTCATTAAGTAAAGAAAACTCCAAGGACAAGAAATACTTTAATTCTCTTTGATAGTCGATGCACCAGCAGATATATTCCCAAGACAACTTTACCATTCACAAAAAAAGAAAAAGAGAAGACCTAGCAATTTCGGATCAAAAAAACATTTTTGTACTAAGGATCTCCTCTTTTATTACATATGTAAATATAGAAAAGAACAAGTGTTTACTACGACAACACGCTAGCTCAAGATAGATTAGTTTCATCTACCTTATCAAAACAAAAAGATTAGTTCGTCTCCATCAATCACTTCTTAATCATCCATTCTGTCATTCCCATATCTAAGCCTAGAAGACACATATCCACAAAAGTGTAATACTAAATGGGGCACCGAGATTGATGATCAACACCAGAAAGCTCATTAGCTTAGTTTCCAGGATCAATATCAATTTTTTGTGCAATGAAGCAGAACATTACCAGCATTTTAAATAACAAAAGGTATTTCATTATCAATACACATTGATCAACGAGTTAATATGAAATTACCTCTGCTGTATGATCCTTCAAGACATGCCTACAGTCATAATTTCCATTTTCAGAACTTTGCCACACACGAACTGTCTGCAAAACTCAGCTACACAGTTTAGTAAAACAGCAAAGGAAGAATACAACTGTGTATTAAGCAACAGCAGTGTTACTGTTTATACTCCAACTACTTAGCAGAGGTGTCAACTATCTGTCTGACAATAGCTTTTGGATCTAAAGTTGCTGCCACATTAAGAACTTCCAAATCCTACTTCTAACCAGATCTAATCCTAGAAGACTAGAATAGAAGAGGCAAATCAATCATTAACAAAACAAATGTTTAATCAAAATAATCCTTTTCCTTTTTATTATCTGTTCTATTCTTGGAAGCATAGCAAAGGGTTAACTTGGCGGCAAATTCTTTTTAAAGAAGTCCATTACTGTGACAGCTAATATCGTTGGCCCATGTTTAGCTAAGTTTTACAAGTGAACTCTTTTCAGTAATTTCAAAAAAGTAACAAATAACCTGCCATGGAAGGAAAGAACATGCCAAAGAAAGTATAAGCTTTAAGAAGACGAGAAGATGACAGCTACTATTGATTATTGAATGAGAAGTGCATGCTCAACTCACACAAAGGAGAAACAATCAGGTGTACCTTATCTGCTGAACCAGAGACCACTAGTTCACCCTCAGCCGCAAATTTAACACTGGTAACCTATAAAGACAGCATACACAAGAGACAGAATTTTTTATTTTTTATTTTTTTAAAATTGAATACTGACACAAATTCTTACTAAAGAAACATGTCCAATGAATTATCAAATAATAATAAGAAAAGTAAGTATCAATAAAATAACCGACCCTCTTTGAATGACCACTTAGTGTTGATATGATCTGTCCTGAAGGTCGATCAAAGACCACAGCATTTGAATCAACTCCACCAGTAGCAATTATGTCCTGACAAAACATAAATTAAAACTAGACATGCTGAGAGTAGTTAAACCATATATATGCATCAAGAAAACAAGAAAGCATAAGAATCAAGTGGCAAGAATCACTGAATATCCACAATAATCGACTCATAAACATAAATTTATCTTATAAAGAGAATCTCTTGATCACAAAATTATTCCTTTATTTTGCACTAGTGCAATAATGCAGATGTATGAGCAGGCTCAAAATCTACTTACTAGGTCATATTCCTAGTACATAACCAAAGGAACATAATACTGCAAAACCACTCATGCCTTTAACACAAAAGTAAAAACTTATCACGAGTATCTAAATAAGCATTCATTATTTATGTAGCTAATATTCATATAGCTATAAGGACAACTTTCAAGGGCATGACTATTCATGCAAAATACCTATTAACTTAATGCAACTGTACTAAAAGCAGAAGTTTCGGAAACAAATGACTATGTTTCATGGATTCTTCATTTTGTGGATTCTTCATTTGAGTCAATATAAGTGTTAAACGGGTGTGACATGGTCATCATTACTTCTTCAAATTATACTAATACTTGGCAGGAAAAGTGCAAGTACGGGTGCCAGATTCATACACCCGCATTGGATAAAGTACCCATGGTCAAATCCAAGAAACAGAGTTTGGCTGCATCTCCCTTGTGAACAATAAAGAAAAACAAATCATGGGAAAAACATAAAAAAGAACTTACCTTAGCATAATGAATATCCAATGACAAAATGCCCGGTTTGTTGGTTTTGTGAAGAGGATAATTACTCAGTTGGGTATATCTCGCCACAGCATCCACAGGAGCCAATGTTGCCGGTATCTAGGTGGGAAAAGAAAATGAAAAATTAATCTTTTTTTTTTCTAACTGGGAGAAGCGGCGGCAAGAAAAGAGCTCATACAACACCTACTCACATTAGCCTAACGAAAGAAGTGATGCAATATTATAAGAAAATGAGGGAAAATTACAACTCATAAAGCCCCTCAAACATGTGTAGTAGATATTACCTGTCGTTTCTTTCTTTGTTGTGAAAGACCAGCATTACATTCTGTAAGAGTCTCAATGACAGCGTGTGATATCCCAGGGCGAATTTTCTTTCCATCAGGGCCAATATCCTCATCCTCAGCAGCTATTGATACAAGTTGATAACATGAAAAATAAGTATGGGACACAGAAGATGCTACAAGAAACATATAAAAGCATAAAAAGTTACCTCTTTTCCCATTGCTTAAAGAAGTAGTGCCAACTGCTGTAGTGGCAGCCATGGGCATTTGTCTTTCAGCCTGGGCAAGCAACGCCCTTGCCTCATCCCTTTCCTTTTTCAGCCTTGCAATTACCCTGCAAGCAGCATCATGCTGCCAAGATAAGACGTGAAATTAGTAACAAATGTACTAGATGAAGCACGCAGAAGCAGAACAATGTAATACGGACAAGCAGCTATTACAAGAATATACGGCGAGAGAACTGGGAGATAATTGTCCACATGTCGATTTTGGAGATTGAGAGAGGCAACTTTGGATTTGAAAGACAGGACAAAAAATCAAAAAGACAACAAAAATGAAACTATACAATGAATCCAGAACCTGATTATTGGCTCAAGGAGCAACAATACTAAAAATTAGGATGCTAATTCGTACTCAATTTTGACTCTAACAGGCACCAGTATGCGTCACCAGTCTTGCTTGTGTTTTTCTTTAAAGGATAACTCATGTCAAACAAGAAAAACTCTTGTCGCTTTACAATCAAAAGGACATTGCTTATTTCTAAGCTGTGTTTAAAATTCTTTTTCCATTATGACAAAAGCAAGATAGCTTGGTAGTAAGGAATAAGGATCTCCCAATCTCCAAATAAAGTTGGAGTTTGAGTCATAAAAGAAGCAAAAGTGGGAAATCCACTGTTGAGGTCCTAGGATGGGCCTTAAGAGGATGTTAGATTTTACTATAGAAATAAGAAAAACTCATTATACAAAACAGAAAACTCGAAATAATAAATGACAAAACAACAGAAAAAGTCGTACAAAAAACAGAACGTCTAACTATGCACGTAACTTGTACTTCCTCTCTCCTCTTTCATCAATATTACATGAGGCTGCCCTAATGTCCATACTGCCTAAGTAAGCCCTCAAAGTTTCAGAAACCAATCACTGCATCTATGTTATCAAATATGATTTCAGGGATAAACTCCCCAGAATAAAGAATTCAAGATGCTCAAGAGCATGTAGGACACTTCCTTCACCTGATATAAAGCATGGCTCAACTCTTGCCTTGCAGTATGTAATTGTTGTTCCAATGCAAAATTTGACAGCATTAGACCATCCCATTCCTACAAGACAAAAAAATAAAAATAAGATGAAGCATCAATGTAACTGATGCTCCAAGATAAATGGCAATTTTTTAAGTAGTCGCACCACATAAAGGATTAAGTGATGAAAATGCTACTTAATAAACAACCCATTAGACTAAAGAATAAGAGATCAACAATGCACTAGAAATCATGCTGCTGACATTGGTTCATCATAAGTAATGATGTCAAAGGCCTTTATTTGGAATCCTCAAGGGACTAAGCTACAAAAACAATATACCTAGTGAAATCCCAAAGTGTGGTCTAGGAAGGGTAGAGTGTGCATGGTCCTTACCACTACCTCTCCAAGGTAGAGAAAAGTCCCTCAGCTCAAGTAAATCAAAGCAATCATAGAATGAAAAAACAAGTGGAGAAACATAACAATGAAAATCAAAGCAGTAACAGCTATATGCAAGGAACCATAAACACAGTACACCCTATATGATAACGAGCACCAAAAGCCAAAGACTACCTGAATAGGCTAAAACTGCAACCAACACAGTGCTCTATGGTACCCTCAACCAAAAACATGCATAAGCTAGTAATAGGACAATTCTTACCCACCTACTAACCTTCTACCCTTAACCGCGATCTCCGTACCCTCCTGCCTTACGTCATATCATCAGTAAGCTAAAAATGCGCCATGCCGTTATTTTAAGCTATGACCATAAATTTCTAAGTGATGATCTAAACCTGAGCTGCATGCCACATTCTAACTGAACGCTGAACAAAAAAAAGTACTTAAGCAATCCCTTTTATTTAGTTCTGTTGAAAAAAAAAACATTTTGAGAGTTAAGGGACATATCATGAGCAACCTGCTTAAATTTTCCAACAGAGCACTCAAATCTAAATCTTCACAGAAGTGCTTTTTCAAAGGAGATGATTAAGAAGCATAATTTTGCAAAATGATAATTGAGAAGCCCAATTCCTCAGCATTCATACTAATTAAGTTGCAAACAAACCTTAGAAATAGAAAGCAGAAAAACAAGGATCAAAAACACGTACTATTTGGAACATTCCCAACATCCCAGGAATGCTAGCCGCCTGCACAGGTCGGGGTTTAACTATCTGCAATAAGTACCAATAATAGTAAGACCCACCTGGTAAACCCATTTGAGATCATACCATAAAGCTAATACTGGGGAAAATTAGAAAAAATTACAGAATAAATTTCAGACAATATCACCTTGCCAGTTTTAACAGGGATAATGTCATCCACGGTCAATGGCTCTCCAGTAACAGGACATTTACCATAATCCTGCAGAAACCAAAAGGACCAAAAAAGATAAAGAAACACATATAAACTAGAGAACATGCTTCTGCCTTCAGTTAGAGATCAAAAATACCACTTAACCCCCCTAAAAAAAGATGGTAATACTCCCACCAAACAACTAGGAAAATTTCTGACAATCAAGCTACATGAATGCTGATCTTTCTGCTTAACCCATTTCAGGAAAGCCAGAGTTGGCACAGCTTAAGTTTCTATTAGCTATTATGGAACCCATCAGGTGAAGAGCATAGAGGAAGAGATAAGAGACCAACATTCAAAATTTGGATAATATATACAACAACCACGTTTTCTTATAGAAACGGACACAAATTGAAAGAATATATCTAGTGGATCATACAACCCAACCCTAACTAGCTTGAGATTGAAGCTCAGTGTGTATTTAACAACGTGCTGTCACACTTTGTTTGGATGATTGTTATGTATTGTTTCATAATGTATTGTATTGTGTCGTAATGTATTGTATCGTACTATATTGTTTCAATGAGTACAAAAACATTCTCTTCCATACCAAACACGTTTTGAATGATTATAAAGAGTCTGACTATTCATATGGATGCACAGGGTATGTGGTACATACCATGAAAAGATAGAGCAAATGATAAAATAGAATTATTAAATGATAAATAAAGTAAACTTGAGAAGAAGATATTAAAGTAATGTCGCAACCACACTAAATCGGTCGTTAGACAAAATGGATCTTTTCGTCATTACCTAAAGACGGATTTAAACGATACAAAACAATGGAATTTAAGTAACAATCAAAACAAACAGTGTATTTAAACTAACAATACAATACAACAAGTACCAACCATCCAAACAAGGGGTCAAAGTTTCTCCTTCCTTTATTTCGCATGAGACAAGCTCAGACACAAAACCTTCTCTCTTCAACATTGATTAAAAAATCAACCACACAAAACAAACACGGGAGTATTAAAAATGAGTTTAACATTCTGACAGTGCAGATAATTTTCAAGCTATTAGTCAATTTAACGCAAATTAGAGCTACCTCTCTAAAGCAAACATGGATTAGTAAATAATACAGCAAGCATAGATAGGCAAACTATAAAGGAAGATAAATAACAACTTCTAAAAACAGTATTTAGCACAAATTCGTATATAAACTCACAGAGATGTGTTTTTCTAATAAACGCTTCTCGAAAAGGAGTCCGGACTTCTTCGAAACAACTGGATCCTCCGGCACCTCACCGGAAACTGTAAACAAAAAAATTGTAAAAGAAAATAGATCAGAGACACAAAAAAAGATCTATATAATGGAAAATGAGCATACAGAAAGCAAAAGTTCATACAGAGATAAAGAGAGAGCGAAACTTACTTGAACAGTTCATTGCTGAAAGAGAGATAATAAGGCAAGGAGGTAGAGTTAGGGTTTAAGCAGCACAACAGGAACTGATGCAGAGTGACTGAGAGCGATGGAGAAGGAAAATAATATCGGGATATGGTAGGATCCGACCCGACCCGAATAGCCACTCATCCCTTGTCAATTTTAGCCCTTTTTATTATTGAGCCAAGGAAACGATGGTCAATTTGAGGATTGTTATTTAGGTCATAATTAAAATATACAAATTTTATAAGTTTAATGATTTTAGAATTACATTTAAATTTATTAAATTGAAGTTATAGGTATGAAACTAAAAAATTGTATTAGAAGTTTGACATATTGTGTGCGTGAGCAAATTTTATAGAGTTTGATTTGTCGATTTCATATTTTTAGTTTGTATATTTGGACTATTATAAATCTAACCTTATATACAGAATACCATGCAAATTTGACAAATCTTTCAAACTCGATGATTAAAGATAAAGAGATTTCAACCATCTTATCACAATTAACTTTGATTGTTGAATCATAATGTTATATAGTATACAAAAAGGCCCAATCTAAAATTGAAAGAAGGCATTAACCGTCTCCAATTGATCGATGATACATTATACAATATCTAAAGCTTTGACGTATACTAAGATCATCTTTGCTTCAATTGGTCAAAGTCCATATGAGGCCTTTTTAGTTTCTTTCTTTTACAATAAATATAATAGGGGAACAAAGTTATAAGGTGTACTGAATAGAAATATTAAATTCAAAATCTAAGTAAAAATGCTGGATAAATAACTTTCACTATTCATGAGATTCATACCAGGTTTACATGCACAATTTTACCTTGCAATAGAGTAGTAAGAATTCTTATAACATGTACGAATAAAGTGGATGACAAAAATTACAGTAATTTTGCGAGATAAGTATGAAAATTATAGAGTGATTAAATGGAGCGTTCCAACTTAATATTTTTACTTGTCTATGGGTCAATTTACCCTCTTACCTACAATATGGAGAAGCAAACATAAAATTTTTGATAACCATAAGTAATCGAATGACGTGAATGACATATAGTAAATCACTAGATAAACTTATAAATCATGATAATGCATTATGTAATATTTAGTTTGAAAGGAAAAGCTTGTTGGCTCTACGAATAATCACCTCTTATTTTAAGGTAGGTCCACTATTGATTATTCATGCCAATTTAATTACAATAATAACTATATACTAAATTCAGTGTTACATGTAGGATTTGGAAAAGATGGCCAAGTGGATGCAACCTTGCTCTTAACTTGTGAAGATAAAGTGATAATTATTTCCAATAGATCATCACGAAAGTAAAACATATCAAATCAAACAAGAAAACTAGCGAATACATTAGATACAAAGTCAAGTGAAAGATAATGGAGAAAAAAGAACAATAACAACAAAAAGGTATTATAATAATCGAATCAAAGAAAATAATAGATAATTCTAAAATCGAAGATTAAGATAATAGGAGAGTACTAAGAATATCAATAAAGAAAAGAAAAACATGTTGCGACATGACTATCTACCGCCCTTTTATCCTAGTCTTCGATCTCCATAATCGATTCTATCTGGCTATCTCCATAAAGGTCTGAAGCAAAGAAAACAACAGATGTTTCAAAAATCAAAGAATAAGCAATAGGATTATACTACTTGTAATACAGAAAAGGAAAGTTAGATGTGATACGACTACCTACTACCCTAATCCTTGATCTCTATTTCCTACTAGGATCATCTTCCCGATAGACTACTAGAGAGTTATGTCATGTCTAATCACATATGTCAAATACTTCTTCATTCCAGATTGACTAAAAATAAAAATATTATATCATATTAAGAATAATCTTCGAAACATACTGATTTAATTTATCTTTAGGAAAGTACCTACCTACTATCTAGGCCTTTGACATGTAGATGATTCCTATACAAAAAATAACAAGAAACCTAGATAAAGAATGAAGCAAATATCATTTCAAATTAGAAATCAATCTCTTAGCTACAAAGATGCCAATCTCCACAATTGTTGGCATTGATGCAGCCATGTATATATGAATCATATTATTAAAAGTCTTTGACATGAACAACACATACAAATTACCCTTGCTTACAATCCACAACCATCTCATCAATCCCATGGAATATATATCTAAAAGAACAAACATGTTCAATCTTAGTCTTGATTCCTAATTATATATATTGCTCACATAAATATACTTCATCAAGAACTAGTATTGGAAGAGCTAGAATATTTCCATAGTTAGTTAAAAGAAAGATGTCCCTACAAAGGTTTCCTTGGTACTTTTGGTATTATTATCAAGTGCATGTAAAATTTAGCCAATTAATGAGGAACGTGCGTCCTTTTTAAACAATTTTCGTTCAGCTTTCACGTACCTAGACTAATTTCATGGGATATTTGTTACTTCATTCACTAACAGAACATAAATACTGAGCAACTCTGTCTACCAATGTTTAGTTAGACAGATAGAAAGAGAACTTTTCTTCATTCTTATATTTTTGAAGTTTTGAACATCAGACTTTATGATTCTCAGTCAATTCATCAATCACCAAGTCATCACACCTTTGGTTTAATTCTAAAGGACTAATATATATTTGTTTGCAAGGAGGATCTAGTGTATAAGTTAGGAGTTCATTCAAATTGAATGCTTTTAATTTCGACTTGCATATGAGTATTAAAAAAATTCATCATGTGCAAAATATACATTTTGAATCCAGAAAATCAAATAGATTATGATGAAATTCCTTATTCGACTTCCATAATATTTAAATTATGAATTCACACACTTCTTTGATTCGATAAAGACTCAAAATAACCCTTGATAGTGCCTCATACCATAGGATTTTTTTGGTTCCTGTAACTTATATTCTTTCTTCTCTTGTCACAGATTGGTTGGGGGGGGGGGGGGGTTTGCCCTTTTGTACTACATAAAAGAAGATTTTTTATGCAAAGCAGCCTAGTTAGGACAAGGTATTTTATTCCAATTTGTTGGCTAAAGTTTTGGAATCGTGAAGTTAAGATTAAACAACCTATAGACAGAGATTATTTTTACGTCTTTTCTATGTAATAAGCATGTTGTTATATGCGAGTGAATTTACTTGATGCGTACCTAAAAAATAGCAAAAATTTTTGGAGTTTTTCAACAAAAAAAAATGTTTGAGATTCATTGGACATAATAATAATATGACATTTATTTATGTAGGAACTTTACGGTGATGTTTATGGTTGATACGTAATTTGATACCCTAAATAATAAGGACCCATAATATGAAAGAATAAGAAACTTATATGCTACTCTTAAGGATAAGATTTTGAAAAATATGATGTTTTTATTTTTGGTAAAAATTTATTCAAATCCGATATTTATATCAATCTAATAAATACATTGTATATAACATTTAATATGAAAATTCTAGTTGGTTAATATACATTCCACCTTAATGTCTAAATTGGATGACAAAGCATCTAATGATTACTCCTTTTGTTCCATATTACGACACATTTTTATATTTTAAAAAAAAAAAATAATTCCAAATTACTACACACAATTCAAATTATTGTGGAATAAGGGGACATTTGATGGAGACTGATAATATTTTTTTATTTTTTCAATTTGATTGTTCAATTTTTTTAAGAAAGAGAAATTAATTTTCAATAAGAAAAATGACTTTTATTATAAAAAATAGTGAAAAGATATTTTACAAATAATATTTCACTACTCTTCGTCCTCCAACAATTATAATAAGAACATAAAGAAACAACAAATGTAGCCAAAGTAGCTTAGGGAAAGTGAAATTTTATTTTTCTTAACATACACAACATAAAGGTATTTCAAGAAGAAGAAGCTACTTGAAGCTACTCATCTTCATTTTTGTAAGGTTGATACCTGACTCTGATATGATATCTATTTTGAAGGCGTCTACACAATCAATTTGTAAATTAAATTGTTTCATTGATATAATAAAAATAAGTTTAAGATGTTCAGACATACATATTCATAGTTGATATACTTATTTGTCAACTGATGCCAAATGTAAAAGTATGTTTATTGCATTATGCCTTCATTTCTAGGCTAAACAATAATAGATTTCGATATTATATATATGGAATAACTTTTTATTGTCTCATAAGGGCATTGATATTGTTTTTATCTTTCCATTTAGCAATATAAAAAATAAAGGGCATTTTACACAAATTCCGGCCCATACTTTTTAGAGCTGATTTCAACCAACACCAACTTTTTTCAAAATTATCAAAATCTCTTCTTTTTGAGACAAAAACGAAACTAGCCATACATGTCGAAAAGCAAAGGAGCATTAAGGGATTTTAACTATAATACATACAAAAGTAAGGATTATAATTTGTATCAATAAGTATTGCAGTTTTATATCATTTAAGAGATTTTTGTAATTTTTTAAAAGAGTCGGGATTATATGAAATTATGTAAACATAAATTGTGTACAAACAACAACAACAATAACAACATACCCAGTAGAATCCTACAAGTGGGGTCTGGGGAGGGTAGAATGTACGCAGACCTTACCACTACTAGATGTAGAGAGGTTGTTTCTTGGGAACCCTCATCTCAAAACCCGTAAGCAAGAATGCACTAAATATGACAAAAGGAAGGGAAGGGAATAGAAAAGATGGACTAATAATAACATTATCTAGATAAACTAATCGCATAATACGACAAGTAATGCATATACCTGACAAAAAAACACCTAACTCTACCATTAGCCTGCTACTCTAATTCGCGACCTCCATTTTTTTCTATCTAAGGTCATGTTCTCAGTAAGATCAAGTTTCATCATATCCTGTCTAATCACCGCCCCCAGAAATTCTTCAGTCTACCTCTGCCCCTCCGCGTATCTCCCACAATCAACTTTTCGCACCTCCTGACGAGATCATCAATACTCTTTCTCTGAACATGTCCAAACCATCGCAGTCTCACTTCCCTCATCTTATCGGCCACCGGGGCCACCTCTAGTTTTTCCCGGATGGTCTCATTCCTAATCTTGTCACTCCTGGTGTGACCACACATCCATCTCAGCATCCTCATCTGTGCGACATGCATCTTCTGAACATGTGTCTTCTTAATTGGCCAACACTCCACTCCATACAACAACGACGGTATAACCACCATTTTGTAAACATAAATTGTGTGTTTATGTAATTTTTAGAAAAATAAATCCAAATGCCCCACCACGTGTCAAAATTTCATGAAATATCCCAAAAATGGCCCACCAATAACCTTGATTTGACTTCAATATATGGTCAATCTTTATATACCTATACTATAAATAAATGTATCTTTGTATTTTCCATTTAGACCATGTTGTTATAATCTCTATTTCTTTTCATAATAATCTTATATTTATCTACTCTCTAGTTTTCCAATCCAAAAAATAATCCTATTTTTCTTGCATGGATTCCTCTCTTCCATTAATTTCAAACATGAGCTTCATTAAGGTAACAGAAAAAGTGATAATCACTTTTAGTCACTATTTAAAAAAATAAAATAAAAAATTCTCCTTTGATATTATGAATGGTCTAAATTCTCAAGTTTTTAAAAACTTAAATCAAGAAACAACAATGTTGCAGGATATGATGCTTCATCCTCAAGAACCTCATCAACTTTTTAATGTACAAATTATGTTGAATTCTTGTAGTTTATTTTGAGATATATTATATAGAAATGGGGTTTGAGGATTAAATGTTTTTATTTCCTCTTTGATTTTCTTTAAAGATCTTGAATTAGATCATATTTACTTTTTCCTTGTCTTAATTTAACTCTTTTTTTTTACTATTAACAATTAGTGTTTATGTTGCTGTCTTTATTTAATTCATTTTGTAAAGATTTTTTCATTCAAGCCTTGAAAATAGTCTCTAGCAGAAATGCAAGGTAATACTGCATAGACTCCTGTGATCGGGCTCTTCCCCAACGCTATACATAGCGGGAGCTTTACTGCATTGGGCTTATTTGTTTTTTCTTTTTGTTATGAGTAAAAGTATTAGTAGTACTAAGAGGTTTTGTGACATAAGATTTTCATCATTTCTTTTGTGTGTTTTTTTTAACATGACCAATTATTCTTGTTTGCTAATAAATCAAGAATATTTTGCTTTTCAAGCTTATTGCTTAAGTTCTCTATGTAATAATTATTCTTTTTTTTCTTTCTTTCTTTTTTTGGTCTAAGGTTCTCTAAAATGAATTTTATGAAAGGAACTTAAAAATTGTAGACAAGTCACATGCTTATCATAATACGTTTTTTAGTGCTACAAAAATTCCCATTGTTTTCCAACTTTGGATTCTTTTTTTGCTCCATTTTTCTCATATTTCACTAACATAATCTTGAAAATTCATGTCCTTGTTTTGTACAATTTTAGATGCTAAAATGTTAGGCATCTCTCGAGGCAACTGTAGTATGCATGGAAAAAGATGATTGTTAGATATTATACGTAACAACGTGATTCTATTCTATGAAAAGTTAGTAGTATAAAGATGCTACTAATTAAGAAGTGAAATTTGACTATGGTTTCGTTTTTGTTGTGTTTTTGTAGGAAGAAATGCCAAGTCCATTGAATGATCAAATTTTGAATTTTTGTGAATCCGAACTTTTCTCAGAAATACAAAATTCAGATGTTGCTTCTAGCTCAAATGGTTGTTGTTATGATGAACAATCTTCTTATAGTACAACTACCAATTTTGATCTAAACAAATTACAAAAGAACGATGAAACTATCACAAAAATAGCTACCAGCACAACAGACGTTAGCCCTGATAACATTGATAACAACAATAACAGTATGTCGATGATATTTGATACACAAGATGAAATTGAGAACGATATTTCTGCATCAATAGACTTTACTCCATCCGCGAACTTCACAGTTCCTGATCATTTACTGCAACAAGAGGAGCAATTCGACGTTAACAATCATCATGGCTCTGTTATTCCCCTGTCTCATCAGTATCATCCTGTTATGGGGCCTCCATTAGGACATGTATACGAAGATGAATCGTTGTCTTCTTTTCCTCCTTACATGCGTGGGCTCGCGAGTACTTCTTCTTCTCCTTCATGTGCACTTCTTGATCCTAACATGGTGAATAGTTACCTTCGAGGAAATCTTAACAACACAATGAATTCAGAAGCTTCAGCAATATTTGCTGCAGCTGCTAATACAGCTTTGTTCTTTGGATCTCAATTACCAAATCAAGAATTGGATTTTCAAGGAGAGAATGGTAGAATTTTTTGCCCTGATTCTTTGTCAAGGATCTACAACAATGAAATTCAGGTATTGATTTCATTTCATGTGTCACTTAATAGATTAGGAGGCCCTAATAACTATAGATCGAATCTATCCAATTTTTACAGTACGATGGTTGGCCCTGGTTATGGAAGAAGGAACCGAGTCAGGAACAACTGGTTATATTATGGGATAGCTCATGATGTTCACATCAATCAATTATGCGCCTCTGCATTTAGCATTGGGTAGACCTCATACATAACTGTCCTGACTCTACGATATCTTTTTTAAAGTATAAAAACATAAACACGCGGAAGAAGGCAGAAGAATTCAACATCATAGAAAACATAGTTTTGACTTTATATACACGTTGTAATATTTCCGCCAAAACTCTAAGGAAAGGAGAGCTTCGCCAAAGTTTAAAAAGGAAATGAGTGAGTTCTCGCCTAAGAGAAAATCGGAGTAGGATGTTTTAACAACAAAAAAGCTTTTCTCCCCAACCAATGTGATAGACCACCTTATATAGGTCAAATTCTTCAATAAATATATACTATATGTTGAGTCTCTTTAGTGGTGTACTTTTACTATTTTCACATTTCGGATCATCTCTGTGAAAATCCTGACTTCGCTTCTGATATATTATTAAACAATTGTTTTTTTATATGAAGGCTCTGAGCAATGAGAGTCGGCATTTGGTTAGTGGTGCTGGTTGTTCTAACACTTTGGCCACAGATATCACAAGTTTTGAAACTCCTACCTTAGAATCTGGTAGGTGTTCAGTTGAGGCAAGAAGGGAGAAGATTCATAGATACATGAAGAAAAGAAATGAGAGGAATTTCAGCAAGAAAATCAAGGTCTACATCTCTATATTATTTCAACTTTTATTCCCTCTCATTATTCGTTTCCATAGCCAGATGGAGCCAAAGATTTACTATTTTTTGGCTTTGGGGTATGATGGAATAAAACAAAATGTCTCTTTAAACTGTCTGC
>JAOTQR010000109.1:23591220-23620324 GCA_025774065.1 Solanum ossicruentum | reverse complement strand
TGAAGTAGCAGCTAGTCAATGCAACTTTCGACGCTCATCATGGGTCATCCGGAAACAGTCGCTCTATGTTTTAAACATTGAGGTCAGGCTGCATACATTCAACCCCCCTTTACCCTGCAATGGGCGGGAGCCTTTGAGGCAATGAGATAATGTTGTTGTTATTGTATTTATGTTTAGGCTGTTAAACTAACCCTACCATTTGCAGTATGCATGTAGAAAAACACTAGCAGATAGTAGGCCAAGAGTGAGGGGAAGATTTGCAAGAAATGATGAATTTTGTGAGTCAAGTAAAGCAAATTCTTGTGGAACTATTGAAGAGGATACAATTGATCATGAAGATATAAGGGTCAATAATATTATGTATCATCCAAATATGGTCACATCTTCAACTCATCATGACAACAATGGCAGAATTTTCACTTCCAACTGTCATGTAACAACATCTGGTCCATATGATATGTGCACACCAATCTATTGTACAGATGGGCAAATGCACTAAGCTACAGTTTTTATAAATGTGCCACTATAGGTTCAACCCTCTATATATAACAAGGTACTCTTCCAACAACCCTTCACATTTTTCTTTTTTCGATATTCATGGTGTCAATTTATGTGATGGTATTTGACTGAATATAAATTTAAGAAAGAAAAATAAAAAAAAGAAGCTTTAATATAAGTCATAGATATTTGTGAGATTTAAATTGTTTCATTAAGAATGAAATGAGTTTTTTAAAAGTTAAATTGCCACTCCCTCTGTCCCATATTAATTGAATTTGTAAGGTAATGCACACATATTAAGAAAAACATTCGAAGACAAAATCTACACCATACTTTCCACTATTGCCCTTTGTGAATCATAAATATGTAGTAAATTTATCTTCTAAAAAATATAAAACTTCAATAAATGAAAAGGCAAATATGGAAAAAGATTCAAATATTCTTTTTGAATTTTGAACAATTCAAATATTTTGAATATTGGAAAAAATCTCAAAAATTCAATTAGTTTGAGACGAAAGAAGTACTTCTTACTCTATACGTTCATTTTTACATGTCACTATTTTATTTATAAAGATAAATTAAGTTTATATCATAATTTGCCTTTTATTTTTAAGATAAAATTTCATAATTGTTCTTTATGTTAGTTGGGCTATATTCATATCTTTCTTCCAAGAATGGATTTAAATTCTAAAGCCCATTAGTTTTTCAGATAACAAAAAATTTACAATCTATACAAAATATTTAAAACTACTTATGAATATTAATATCTTGTATATATAATTATAATAAAAAGTGTGCATATTGTGTCAGTATGATTTGATTGTTTTCTTTATATTATTTTTAATCTAATCAAATCAAATTAGTATTGTTCAGTATTATTGACTTTTTTTTAAAATCAAATCAAAAAACGTGTTCAACTTATTAATATATTTGATTTTATTGTCAATTTGGATCAATATTGTCACTAAACCATGATTATTGATTGCTATTTAATATTTTTGATATTCAAGTAGATTTTTACATATAAATTAAGCTCTATTGGTTCGGATAAATTCAGTAATTTGAAGCTACACTCCTGTCTGTTACAATATATAATCTATCTTATTGTCATGTTACTAATCACAACCTTTCTATAAATAGTTAGTCACTTTCAGATGTTTATATTTGTAAAAATACTTTTTATAATATTAATGTAATCAAACTCATAATATACATTTTGTGCAACAATATTAGGCGGTGAAAGAAGAAGAGATGGAATCATTATATATATTTCCACATATTATTGGGGGTGAATATTGCACAAGCAATCTTGGATTTGATGAGTTGTCAACTTTATCTTGGATATAATTTTGCAGAATTTGGTTTCAAATAGGATGTATTAATTAGGTATAAATTAATTAGATACAACAAAGAATAACTTGTAATAACTTAATCAATGTCCTATAGTTAGGGCATGTAAATTTTGTAAATGTTGTGCTATTGTAAGTTACACTTTTGTGTTTATTTGAAATGTAGTTCAGGCCACATTTACAACACTAAATTTTAAAAAAAATTTGATGAAGTCATGACCTTGATAAAATCTATTTTCAGATATATAATAACTTTTCAAGATTAATTTCAGATATTTTTACAAAAGTTATGACCTTGACAGTACCTAACACCAAGTATTATTTTACTTTAGCTGTGGCTTTGACAATACCAAACATCAGATATATAATGATGCACTTCAGATATGTTGTCACGAGATCAAACATATATTTGACTGTGCTTCATATATATTTGCTTGAAGTTTGGTCTGCCTTGCCAAAACCAACTTCAGGCCATCTTTACAAGGCTAAATTTTTTTAAAAAATTGGGTGAAGTCGTGATCTTGACAAAGTCTATCTTCAGATATATAATAACCTATCAAGATCAACTTTGAATATTTTTACTAAAGTTATGACCTTGGCAATATTTAACATCAAATATTATTTTACTGAAGTTATGACTTTGATATGCCAAAACATCAGATATATAATGATGTACTTCAGACATTTTGTCACGAGATCAGATATATATTTGGATGCACTTCACATATTTTGGGATGAAGATTCAGTGAATAACTTGATCCCAAAATCAACAATTTGTTTCTCAATTATGATAATCCAACACACGATTCAACATTCAAATTTATCTCAAACGAACTCAAATTTGAAACACAAATTTTATATATCACGAAGACTAAATTTTAGTCATTAATTTATCAAAACAACAACAAATTTAACAAATTCATATTGATGGTGAGTTATTATTTTTTAAAACTTTTTCAACATCACTTATTTGATTTAAGTTAACTTCTCATATTTCGAAATTCAAGATCACTTCCTTAAAATATTATACTTCAATTGTTATAAGTTCCAAAAATATTATTGTAAGGATGAAGAGAAGGAAAAACAGAGATAAAGCAATTTTATCTTAATTTATTATAGTTTGGGTATTATAAATATTTTAAAATATATTATGCTTGTTTGATAAGAAATTGATACAATATATATTAATGTGCGTGATAAATGTATTGTTCTTCAATCAAACTTATATTATATATGTATTATAAATAGTTCTCTGTAATATGTATTTAAAACAATATTATAAATGTATTGCAAAAAAAAATTATTATTGTTATAAATGATAGATATTTTCTTAATATAATATATCTACGTAAGTTTTTCGTGTGTATATGAGATATGTGTTGTAATTGTGCGTATGAAATTTCTCCTAGAAGTGTAGGAGAAATTTCCCAAAATTCCTAAATTGATTTTTTTTTTTAAAAAAAAAGAATTGGCCACAAAGTTGGGACCGTTCAGAAAAAAGAAAAAATTTGGTCCCTAAGTTTAAATTTGATTTAAAGATAATAAATCATTGTTTTTTCCTGTTTTTTAATTTATTATATACATCGTTTTCTACTCATTTGGACCTTTGGTCATGAAAATGATTTGGAATAATTTGAGATAACATTAGGCGATTGTTTTAAATAAGCAATTTGTTTATTATATTGATTAATTATTTCACTTTCCAATTTAAAATATAGAATTGAAAAAATAGAAAAAATAGGTTTTAGGAGTTTTTCGAAGTTTTCATTTACAAAATTTCAACTATTTTTTCATGCCCCAACATAAGGTAGTGTTTTGATCGTAGATTTTGAAAATTTATTTTTAAATATATTTTTGATCATGGATTAAATCAAATTTTGAAAATCTAGTTCTTTGATAGAAAATATTTTATCTGTAAAATATAATTTTTCAATATGAATTCGAATTAGTTAGGTCTCAAATTAATTTTTCCTATGAAATTCCATTTTTTGTGAATAAATCATTCTTATTCATCTTAAAATTTCGAATTTGAAACCTCTAAATAAAAATGAAGAAATACATATTGACTATCGCAGTATGATATATTTGGAATGAGAGGAAATAAAAAAATCACAAGAATCACATCAAACAAATTAAATTTGCCTAAATTGAAGGTAATTAAATCAACAAGTCATAATCAAATCCTTAATCTAGAATAGAACAAATTTAATAACAATAATCTGACCAAAATTTTTGAAAAAATCAACCTTAAAATAGTAAAATAATTTCTCACCATTCAAATTTTTGACTTTGATGAACAACAAGGAATTATCGTTTCCATTTCTGTTTTCTCAAAGGTTAGTTAATAGTTGTTAAGTGTAACAAACAAACAAAAATTTCTATGTCAATCAATATTTCTTCGAGATTCATTGCATTAATATCGAAAATTTTGTTCATATCATTTTTTTCTGATATCTACATTGAAATTCGATTAATCTGGATCCCTAACTATTTTGACAACGACACTCTCAATAACATCGCAAGTTTGAGTCTTCAGTTAAAAACAAAAGAATCTCAATCACCCCGTCATGATTCTGATTCAATTTTATTTTAATTTATTTGGCCCTACCACCACCTGAATTTGAGTTTTCAAAATGAAATAATTTTTAATACACTGTGTGCATTTAAATACATTGTTTCCAAGTAACTACTAAATTTGACTTTGTAACTCTGAAAAGAGGTGCATGCTTTATAAAATGTCCCTTTTGTATTTATTTCTTACATTTTAAAATTTAAAATTTCAAAATCATTGAGATAATGTTTTTTTTATAAAAAAAGAAATAGTAAGCATCTTCTAGTGTTACAATTATTGGAGCATATTCTGGTTTCATGTCCATTTTATGAATTTGAATTTCAAATATGAAAAAAATTGGCTGCTAATTTGTTGCTAAATATTCAAAATATTAATAAAATGTTTTAAAAAAACCTGGTAACTTATATTAAGTCCAAAATAATATAATAGTTTTCTATCTTACATTGACGTGTTATATTTATATTTTTACAGTGTACTTTTCAAACTTTGGAAAATGCTTAATTTCTCTTTTCTTGAAATATACAATTAACCTTATTGGCAATTTATAAATAAAAGAAAAATGTATGTGTTTGGTAATGAAAAAATATTTTTCAAATTCACACGTTTGGGCAATTTATAAATAAAAGAAAAATGTATGTGTTTGGTAATGAAAAAATATTTTTCAAATTCACACGTTTGGTGGATTTATAATACATATAAGAAATATTTGCTCTATAAATAACATTTCATGCTATTATCTCCGATCTACGCCTAATACGAAACTACCCACTTTGCCCTACCCTAAGCTCCCATATACTTTTGGGATGATATTTTTTACTTTCTTATCAAATATTAAAAAAATAATTTTATTAGAAGAATAGAAAAAATATGTGCATTTCACGATACATAACGTCTTACCCCCTTGCCAACCGCTCCACCCACGTCCATCGATTCCTTCACATGCTTTTCGAATAATGTTGTTGTTGTTATTGTATTAAATATCAAATAACATTAGAAAAATAACTTCATCAGACAAGTAAAAGAAAACATATCTATAGTAATATTTCACACTATTATCCCCGACTCCTTGCCTCCTCCCCTCTCCCCCCTTCCATCCCACTGTATGTTCTTGGGACAATAAAATTTTTCGTTTCCTTATCAAATATCCAAAATAATAATAATAATTTTTTTTTTTATAAAAACATTTTTCTTCCACCAAGCACTCATATTATGCACTTTTTCTAGTAATTATGATTGATGTAGTCATTGAACTAATCAACAAAGCCAAACATATGACTACCTTGTGTAAGTGGATCACTCAATTCATCATTTGGAAAAGTCTAAATCAACAAATTAAATTGTTCACTCCATTAAGTGAATTAATGGATCACCATGTGCATGCACTTATCTTAATAGTTGTCTATGGTGTTAATGCATAACACAATATATATTTTCTTGTGTTTTTTAAATACTCAACATTAAGAAGAATTAAATATGATAATTATGTTGCATACAACTCCGTGTAGGAAAATAGTTGTCAATGTTTGTTTGTTTTTTTTTTTTTGATTTTCAATTTGATGATCAGTATTAATATATAGCGTTCGAATAAATTCAAATTTGTACATTACGAGGCCATATATTTAGATGCAGCATTTTAAACACACATATATACACACGCTAATTGAAATTGCTCAATTTTGCCATGTAACATGATTTTGGTCCATTTGTTCCTTATTATGAACAACTTATTTCATATTTGTAGTATCGTTTAGAATTAGATTTTGATAGGGATGTACTATGTTCTACTTGGAGGGTGATAGGGATGCTCATGTGACTCGTGATGAATGTAATTAATTATTTTAAATCGAGATTATAGTCTTCAAGTTGTTGAACAATACTAAATGTCAAATTTATTGTGCCCCCACACTCTCCCTCTTCATCCCCAAATGAATATGTTGATTTTTCCGTATTTTCTAATCGAAATATATATAAGGGTGTCAAATTAGGAACTCGACTCATTTAGTTCAATATGTCGTTTTAGACTCTATGTATGTAAGTGTGTGCGGCCAATTATATTCTTGATTCTTGAACGCCATACTTTCCATCAGAACTTCAAATAAATTAAGAATATAAGAATTCAGACATGGAGATTTGATAGAAAGATTTTTTACATCAGATCAAGACAAAATTCCTAATTTTCTTATAAGACACACTTGAGCAATTCTCTCTTCTCCAACCTAACTTTAAAATAACCTTTTCTTTTTTAATACTTCATATCTATATATTTTAATCAATCTTTCTCGAAATATGAATAATTCCACCCATATAGGTATGTCCAATAAATCAAAGCTAGTAATTAGGTTGAAATAGTACCCTCTTTGGAAGTATGTAAAAAAGTCAATTAACTATAATCCTAACTATAAAAATGTCATTTATTATTCTCTCCTACAACCTCTATATCTACACACTTTTATTTTTTTTAAAAATGTAAATTTTCTCTTTCCTTTATCATCTATTTTATTATTAAAACTTCTTGCAAATTTCCAATCTATTGAGCCTTTTGTGCCGCACATAAAATTTAAAAAAAAAGTCAAGATAAACAACAATAACAATTTTAAAAAGACCACAAAAGATGTGGCCCACAGCTGGTCCTCTCTTAATTATAGGTCTCGAGTTCAACTCTTAGAAATGGAAAAAAATTTTGGTAGGGAATTCTTCCCCTCAAACAGGTCCTACTCGATACTAATTCGAATATAGTCAGACTTCAATATAAATATCGAGTCTGGTCTTGGGAATGAAAAAATCCTCGATAGGGAGTGCTTCCCCTCAAATGGATCCTACGTGATTCAAATCCAGATATAGTCGAACTTGTATATGAATATTGAGCATCAAGTGGAAAATAATTCTTTTTTTTTTTAGAAAAAAAGTTGTTAGAAACATGATTATATTTAATTTATTTCACAGGCAAATCTACCACCAAACATTAATTTCATAAAAAAACATTTCCAATGTCTATAACATTAATTTCTAAAACATGTTTCAAACATAACAGCTGCAAAACAAATATTGTCCTATCTATGTGATCTAAGTCAGAAAAATAAAATAAAATAAAATATATATATAATTCACAGGATTACAGAAGTCACATGTCTGATGAAAAGTGATGGGCAAAAGTATCAAGATTCAAGGTTGTTAGGTACATATGTTTATTTATAACTTTATAAGGTGCTTTTGTTTTTTTGCAATTGGATGGTCAATGGTGTCATACTTGTAAAATTATACTAGTAATTTTGTGAACCATATTTATTTGTTCTAATAAAATACTGGAAAGGACTGTTTCAATATTTCTCATACGCAATCCTTTCTATAAATGTTGTGGCAGACGGACGTTAAGATAGAATAGGCGCACTAATATGCCTAATGTTCCAGCTGCAATATGATGAGAGTCTATTCCTCGGATGCGTTGACATTTCCCTTTTTTCAATTCTAGTTATTGTCGTGGCAAGGAATAAAGAAAACTAGAGATCCAATCAAATATTGGATTAGAAGGAACTGCATGAAAGTCTGATAATATTTGATACGGATTTCAAATTCTTATAGTAGAGCACGAGGAGATTTATCATCAATATGATGATTGGAATGGAAACTAGAAGCACGACTGCGCTCTCCGTAGTTGAAGATAATCAAACCATCAATAACAGTACATAAATGAGTAGATTATCTCAATTAAAAATTTATATTATAAAAAAAATTATAAAAGTAACATTTTATTTATTTATTTTAAACATGTAAATGCTGCATGCAAGAGTGACTACTTGGACTTTAAAAGAATTATGAGAAATTTCTTTGTTATTGCTTAATGACTTTTTTTTTCTTCTTACGAATTATTTTCTTTTGAATTTCTTAATTCCAGCAAGAAATGACCTTTTAATTGAAAAAAAAAAACAATTAAGGATTCTCTTGGCCATGAAAAGTTCAATTATAACCTGAAGTCATATTTAATTTTGGAAAATATTTCATAACTTGTTTTTTGAGCCATTTTGTTTTTAGTATATCTAAGAATTCTAAATATTCTTTACGAAATGTATAACCAAACACAACTTCATTATTTTCTTAATATTTATGACCAAATGCTTACTAATTATTTAGTTAGCAATTGACCATAGAATTCATACGAAATTTTTAAAATTTATTTTCAAATATAAGTTTGACTATAAAATTTAATCTTCAAATATTTACTTGACCATGAAATTTAATCAGATTTAGAAAATTTAGTCTTCAAATATTTTTCAAGAATTGAAATTCAACTTTTCACCAATTTTTTGAATATTTACTCACAAAACCTTAATTCTTTTTTCAAATAAAATACTTCAAAATCTACTATCTAACAGGAGCTTAATTTAGTTTTACAATATTTTCCACAATATCTTAAATTAGAAAATTAATAAAAGCTTTAAAGAAAAACTGGAAAATTAGTTTAGGACGTGCCATAGTGCCAAGTTGCCAAATAGTCCAACACTGATCTATTGTGCTGACCAGCTAAGACATTTTTGTTGCCTTTTTTCTCTCTTTACTCTCTCTTTCACCTATACAGTATACATACATATTTCTCTCTGACTCTTTCATGTTTTCACTCGTTTATGGATGTGGAGTGGTGGGGTTAAGGGGGGTTTGGTTTACTCCATAGATTGGACCTTGAAAATGCAAGATTTCAGCAAATCTTGGACCCCACCATTGTCTATTCTATAGTTTTGCCTAATTTTTCCAAGAAACCAAACGTGGCTTACGCACCCCCCAACCCCCAACTCTCCCATTTAGTTGAATTTAACTCAAGATTTCACCTTTTATATGTTATGTATGTGTTTGGTTTGGTATTCTTCTACTAGAATCAAGATTTGTCTAAAACAAGTTATTTGTAGTTGGAGATGAAAGAATTGGTGGAGCTTTTTTCCATGTGCTATACTTTGTAGAAGTAATTTCTTTATTAGCTAAAGTTTCTTGCTTTTCTTGCTCTACTTTGTTTAAAATAGACTTTTTGAGGGACTAATTGTACATCTTATCTTTGTTTAGTTGGAGTGGTTTGAAATTGACTAGCATTAAGTTATCTTTATTTGGTGTTAGCTGCTTCTGAAAAGGATTGGAAAAACCAAAAAGCTTGATCTGAGTGCTGAATTTGAAGGTGAGTAGGAAGTTAATGAGCTTTGAGTTTACTTGTGATGTTTGATGTGTTGTATTTTGCTTACTGTTTGTTAGACATGATGTTATGTTTGCATTTTTTGTGCAATTTGTTTTGCAGTTGTTGAAATTGTTTATACTGTCTTTCTTGATAGGATCTGCTTGAGCCCTATGGGCTATGAGATATATAAAACACTGTTGTGTCTCTCCCAGCTATTGGGAATAGCAAAAGAAGTGTACTACATGTAGATTTCTGTCTTTGTAAGGAGATTTGTTGCCAAAGATATGATCTTTTTTCAGTTGTTACAAAGTCTGAGACTTGTTTTGTCGACGGATAATCTTAGTGGCTTACTTGGTTGGGTACATGGTTTGATTCCCACCCGGTAATCCCCTTCCCCTACTCCTATGTAATTAGAAAAAAAAGTTTTTCCTTTAAAAAAAATTATTTTGTAGACACCCTGTAGCTCATTATTTGTTCAAGTTTTAAATCTTTGGAGTAATTAATTGGTAAGGATTCTTTCTTCTTATTCATGCCTCAAGGTCCTTATGCATTAACAATTAGTTCCATTTGATTTCAGCCTATTTCTCGAAGCTAGAATTGGACAAAACGAATGCTGGTGGATTTTGGTCTCTCTGTGTAACCGTATTTATACAAGTGGAGGGTGAAGGAGAAAGCTCATTTATCTGCTTTCTAATGTTTAATCACCTTGGAGGTGGAATATGGAAAACAGAAACATGGACAAGGATGGACCTGATAAAGAAGATTTATTGCACTCTGTGAAGAAGGAAGATCAAGCGGAGGAGAATAGTTGTTTGTCGACAAGATCAATAGAAGAGTTAGAACCGCAGCACCTACTTAGATTAGGAAACCCACATTTTACTGGCAATTGCACTCAGAAATTGTTCACTCATAGTTCTCTTGGCTTACAAAATAAGCTTCCAAAGCATATAATAAGTTTTGACGAAAGATACTTCCTTCGCTGCCTTGAATTGGTACACATACATTCCACATGTAACTTCTCTTCAAAAATGCAAATTTTATCAAAGAGTTCAGGTTCGAGAGAGGTTAGAAATGAAAATATCTGCACTAATGGCAATCTGGAGATTGAATGTCCTCCAGCTGCGGGGACTGAGAGTTATCTCTCCGACCCCTCTGCGGAGTGGATTCTTGGTGCAATAACTGGTAGTAAGAGTATGCTGAACATATTAAAGAGTCCTTTACTTAATCAATTGGGATCTGTCAACTGTACCATTGATTCTGGAAAGGAAAATATGCATGATAGTGAAGAAGCAACTTTTTCCGATTTCATGAGCTCTCCCGGTGCTTTTAGTGTCAGTTCATCACAGAAGCTACAGAAGGAGATGACAGGTCCGGAATATCATGTATATGGATCTGAGCACTTACACAGAAGGGTTCTTTCTGTATCTAGTACAGCTTCAACATGCTCAGATCAATCTTGTCTTTCAGCAGCTGCCCCTATTTCTCAAGGAATGCTTCAGAGGAGATGGAAAAATGGTTTACCACATTATGTCTTTTCCATAGATGGTAAAAAGGAAGTTTATGCAGCTGATTTGCTGAAGATTGACTCACCTGATGATAAGTTTCTGGATTATGTTTACACGTTTCATTCAAGACCAGAAGGCAAAAAAGAACGTGCCGTCTCTGCAAGGGAATCACATCTTGTAGGTAAAATGACAGTGTCAACTTCTGTTACACTCAGCTCAACGAAGTTGGAAATTATGGAGACCCGATTTGTTGTGTTTGGATCCATGGATCAATATATGGATGAGATACAAACAAGTCATATCCTCAGGAAGAACAAAAAATTGGCAAAGAAAGTAACAGATGTATTCCGAACTAGTCAGTCTTATAAACAGAGAAGCTTATCCAAGTTCGGGGGAACAAGCGCCATTCTTGAAGATTCTTCTTGGACGCCATCCATAGACGCATATGATGATTATTATTCATGCGGCAATGCTTTTTTAGATCAACAGATTCCACCAAATTTTGAGTTGGCTGCCATTGTTACGAGAGATCCCATTTATGACAGCTCCAAGGAGGTAGAGACGGGTGGCTGGGGTATGAAGTTTCTCAAGAAATCCCCGACTGGAAGTAAAAATGCACCTATTGTGGAATGTTGTTCACGTGGCACCAGTGAATGCACAACAAGCATGGATGTTATTGTACCAGCTGGTTTTCATGGTGGACCTAGAAGCAGACATGCTGGGCCGTCAAGCCTGTTGGAGCGGTGGAGCTCTGGTGGGCACTGTGACTGTGGAGGCTGGGATCTCGGGTGTCCCCTCACAGTTCTTAAAACTGGAAATGAGGCTTCATCCCAAACTACATCCGGGGACTGCCAAACTTTTGATCTCTATATACAGGTCTATTCCAGTAAAAGTTTTTGTTCTCGATGTTCTTCAAGCAACTATGCATTTAAATAAATGAAGTGAGATGTTACTAACCAATTTCCCCCCGATTTTGCAGGGTTCAGAACTAAATGCACCAGTCATGAAAATGTCGAATATTCATGATGGTTTGTATTACATCCATTTTCATTCAACTCTATCAGCTTTGCAATCATTTGCCATAGCTGCTGCCTTCATTCATAGACATAGTCCTGTCCTACGACCGAAACTGTACAGGAAGTGAAGTAAGATGACCAAAGTATGGTATCTGTTGTTATAGTTTCTACTTTGACCGTTAGAAATGGTTCGAAGATATAAATCCGATTTTCTCTCGTGTTCATTAGTTTATTTTAGCTGGTAGATTATTAGATAGGAAATTCATTCGTTAGCTCACATTATCATTTTGTTAGTGTAATGAATGATACACTTTAGAAGCTGCGGTCAGTGTACAAATCGTCTGTTGGATGGGGGGGCATCCATTTGTACCGTAGAGGTTGATTTAAGTTGCTGAAAGTCAAAACATATTGATTTTTGGATGGTTTATTCCTTTGATCTTTACTGCAACTTTCAGGCATCAATGGAAACTTCAGTTATGTTTCAATATTGTCTAATGATTGTAAGTAGGACTTTGGTTGTCTTCATTGTGAATTCTTGAGTCATATTATTAGTTTGGTAAGCAAAATTTCATTAGAAATTAGAGTTGTTTCTTGCTTTCTTTCTCTCATATTGGTTTTTGCATGTGTGATGTTATGTTTCAGTCATTGCATTGCCATGTTTTCTTTACATATGTTCTCAGAATTCATCTAAGATGACATATGTTACTCAATCCTACCAACAATGGCAACAACATACTCAGTGAAATCCCTCAAGTGGGATTTGGGGACGGTAAGATAAACACTTTGTTTCCTTACGTTGACATTGCAAGTGTTTTCATGCAAATTCTGCTTCTGTTAATTGTTGATGAGTGAACCCTTCACTTTCGGCTTGAACTACGTATACATATATGAAGAGAGTCTAAAATATACATATGATAAGGTCATGTCGTCGATGAAAATGGCCTAAAAAGGGACTTGCTTGGTGATGATCTCCGAAAAATGCTATTTGCTCTTACTTCACTATACAGGATTAATGCAAAAGATACTAGAACACCCCCCCCCCTGCCCCCTTTTCCCACCTGTTGCTTCTAGTCGAGCCTCTTGATCTATCATTATACCTCTAGAAGAAGAAAGAATTATCATCTCCCTTCCACCTAAAATTCGCGGAGAAGTATGAAATGGCCATTTGTTTGTCAAGTTGATCCTTTCGTAAAATGTATTTCTTGACAATATAATTACTTCAGTAAAATGTGCAATAAACTAAATCTATAAATTCTGGGAAATATGCTCAACTATTTTTAAGGACTTTCTTTTTAACCATACAAGTTAACAAGAAGATAAAGTAGAAATAAGATACTTTATTTTGGAAAAATTTTAATATGGTAGACTAATTAATATAATAATAATAATAATAATAATATAATATAATGGGTTACGAATTCAAAGTTTATGAATTCGATTGATTCTTGAAAAATAAATTAAGCATATTACGTTTAATTCAAAAGACTTAATTTACGCTTTGTGATTTGCCTCACCCCGCATGATTTTTTTTAAAGATGTTCATGAATCTGTCGCACTCTGTCTTATTTTTCCCTGTTATTATTCCTATTTTAAAGTAGGACTATGATGAAAAAAGAGTATGTATAATTTCAAAACAAGGTCAGAAATTAGCACAAATATAACTCGAATAGGATGATAATTATTTCAAAAAGTACAATTTCTCAGTTTATTTTTGTCAATTATTGGTGTATTCTAAATAAAATATATCTACAAGTTTGCTTGGTACCTTGAGATTTGTAACTATAAATTAATTTGTATTTTGAGTTAATTTGGTTATGTTAAAAATATAGAACAATAAGCTTGATTTTAATGTTAGTACAGTTTTATAAGTTTTAAAATTATTTTAATAAAAAATATGCTTATTTATATTTTTTAATTAAATATATTAATTATTTAATTATATATTTAAGAATTAAATATTTGTTAGGAGTTAAAAAGTATAAAAAAATTGAAAGAAAAGAGAAATGAGTGGAAACAACAACATTATCGCATTGCCTCAAAGACTCTCGCTCATTGCGGGATAGGGGGGTCGGATGTACGCAGTCTGATCCCTATGTTTAAAATATAGATCGGTTGTTTCGGATGACCCATGATGAGCGTCGAAAGTTGTATTGACTAACTGCTACTTCACAATTGAAAGAATCGCGGACAGTTTAAAGAGTCATTTTGCTTTATTCCATCATATACCAAAGCCAAAGAATAGTAAATCTTTGATTCCATCCGACCGTGAAAATAGAAGACAAATAATGAATAACATATAAAGTAAAAAAGGGCCCACTATCCATGTGTCAAAGAACGAAAGGAGACTCACACAACTATTATTGGTCGTGCCTCTACTATATTAAAAATTTTCCTTTATTTTGCAGTGTTACCTTTGAGAAAAGCTGGTAAGACATTGTTCGTTTTAAGTAAAAGAGACAAATTGAGAGGAAATGGTAAAGAGAGTGTTCTGTCACCTTTGTTTGATTTAGACTCATTTCCCAAACAGAAAATAATAGATTTGGGAATCTTCTGTTGTGATCTGAACCGTTGGATCAATGAAGATGAGTGGTCAAGATTAATCTATAAGTTTGAATGATGAGATAATCAGATGGTCAAAGTTTGATTGCAGTAGTATTTTTATCAAATTGTATTAATTTATTATAATTAAATAACTAATAAATTGTGATTTAATTACAATGTATATAAAAGAATTTGAAATATACCTCAATAATTTCTGTCACGTACATAATAGCTTATATTTATTTATGCTTAATATTTTGCTTATATTTATTAGAAAAAACAAGTCTCATAGCATTGAAATCATAATATTTATTCATTATGATATAATAGTATACGTGCCATAGTTAATGACGGAGTCAATATTTTCGTTAAGGATGTTCGTACTTTTAAAATATGAGTGAATGATTTTTATATCAAGGGTGTTCAACAATTGACATATATCAAAATATCTATATTTAACCTATATATTCGAGAAAAAAAAAATTCGACTAAGGGTGCTCATCTTACCACTCTTAGTGAATGCAGCTTCGCCCATGACCATAGTAAATAATGTGTTCCTTTTTTTCTAGTATATATTAAAATTAATACAATTTTTTTAAAAAAAAAAAATTTCATACAAGTGAAATAAAAGGGCAATATTAATATATTTAGTATAATTTTCTAAGTAGAATCTAGGTAGAATAGTGCATACGTAGATCTCATTCCTACCTTGGAATGTAAAGAGACTGTTTTCAACTAACATTCGGCTCAAGTAAAGCATTAGAAAATAATTCCCATGCACCAAAAAAAAAGAGCGAAAAAAATCAAAACAATTTGTTAAAGAAAGGCTGGCAAAACATATGAAAGAAAACAATCACTACATCAAAATATGATAATCGAAGAATAAGAAATATTAAACAATAATATAGGTGGAATAAGAAGAAACTCGTAAAGTAATATTACGATTAATAGAATGAAAGAACAAGTAAGAAACTCTCAACTATCTGCCTAAGACTATACCATAATTCGTGTTCTCCATAATCTCCCATCTAAGGTCATGCCACTTGTAAGTTGAAATTGCATCAATTCATATCTAATCATCTTTGGTCAATATTTTTTCAATCTTCTTTTACCTATTCTATAACGATTCATAACTAACATCTCCTGCCTCCTTATTAGAGCATCAACGCATCTCCTTTTAATATTGGCCATATATAAACGTAATCTTTTAGTTTTACATAATTAAACAAAAAAATATATAACTAGAGAAGCATTCCCATCCATTAAATCTTGCTGAATTTTCAAAGAATTATACAATCTCTCGTTCTCTCTCCTCCACTATCTCTAGCTCTCCCCCATTTTTTCCATCTCCCTCATTATTCTCGATGGTGGGGGCACTTATGTTAGAATCGACAGGAATCATGTATCATGTAGCGGCTAGCAAAGTAATTTAAAAAAATCATGAATATGAAGATAAACGAAAAAACTATCATAAATATTTAACATAGTTTGGTTAGTCGATCTAGATTCTGAAGAGGAGATAAACAATCCATTATATAAAAAAAGTACACAATATTGAGAGAAATAACCTCATCAATTCACTCAAATTACAAAGAGCTTCAAAAAAGCGTTACATAACACTTGTGACTCATTGTATGTTTCTCTCCCTATACAACACTCTCAAGCCCTTGTGACTATATTGTGAATGCTACCAAGTTAGAAAAATGAACCTCTATTTATAGAGTTATAAACCTTTTCCTATTAGAAAAAGAATTTGACAAATATGTAGAAATTCTACTGTCCTTTAAAAGGAAAAGTCCAATCATGATAAGAAACTCAAGGTAAAAACACAACAACTTAGAGGCAATTGATGAATAATCAATGCATATACATTTTGATACCATATATGTGCATCTATACATGGATACACCAAATACAATGTTCAAATATACATGCGTATATGTATATATACACTAGATACAATGTTCGAATTTATTCAAGATACATGTATCTATGCATAATATTCGAATTTATTCAAGATACATGTATCATCGTTATATTAGATACATTGCATGGTTTTGCTCCAAATTAAATACATTATATCCAATACACAACATATTTAGATACTTGATACAATGATATAATTGATACCAAAAACATTGGATCAACTTGATTTAAGATGCACATAACATGAAATTAATTAATATACATAATTACACGAATTGTGAAATTCACGTACATTGTGAAATACAAATATAGAACAAGAAAGCAACAAGAGAGGAAGAGCGACAATCGACAGTTAAAAAAAGATATGTTAGAGAACTCTCATTATTTACTATAAAATACTTTATTTTATGCATAACGTAACTGATGTGAAACTCCTATTTATTTCACAAAATAATTTCTCTGTCCAATAATAATTATCAACTGTTGACTTGATATGTAGTTAAAAATAATAGGAATAAATTTTACTAAATCATCCTTCGAATATAACAAACATAACATCTTAAAAAATAAATAGAAAAATAATTATAATTAATAATAAAAATAAATCAGAAACTAAATATAAAATTATTTTTTAATTTTATAAAATTAATAAATATTATTGAATATTTATTTTTAATATAATGGTCAACTATTATTAAACACAGAAAATATAAAATTTTAGATTACATTAATTTGTGAAACAAAAAAGTGTCATACGACTTATATTAATTGTGTGAGATGCAAAATAAAATTTCCCAAAAATTGTATTTTATATACATTTATTAGTAATCATATTTATTTAGTATATACTTAGAATAGATTATTTGATTTGTTATATTCATAGTCAAAATAAAAATTGGAGCATTTACATCTCACCATTGTTGAAAAGAATGTTGAGATGGAGTCCAAGTGATTGTTGATGCTAAAGTAAAAGGTTTTTCTACAACTTTTCCAAAAGGTATGTGATTTATCCCTTTATTTTTAATAATTCTAAGACGAATTCAGAATTTAAAATTTAAAGGGTTTGATTGTTGAGATGAGAGTTTAAACAGTAAGGTGTGCATATATTCTATTCTCTCGATAGCTCACTTGTGAGTCAAAAGTATTGGATTTAGATGAATCACGGGGTTAGAGTATGGTCCACATGAACCGTTTCTTGATTCTCAAGTTTTTTTTAGCAGAAAAGGTAAGTACTTTATTCCTTTTTTTGGGATTTGTGGAGGAATTTTGGTGAAAAACTACTTGGGTCAGTCTTGCATTGAGTGATTCTGTGTTGGGATATACAACCCATTGATGTTGGATAGTGAAAATGGTTTCATGCAGGGGAAAAAATGTAGAGAATGATAGTTTTACCTTTAGAATGTATTTTCTTCTTCTGGTTGTTGTTTTTGTGTTTCAAGGAAGAACAGAGCAGAAAAAGGAAATCCTTGTAGTCTTATTTGGAATCTGTTCTACTCCACATTTTTTGTGCTTTTTGTAAAACTTGATTCTGATTTCCTCATGCTAAGGGGATCATGATTTTGTTTTGATCAGTAATTTTTGTTTTATGTTTCATCAGTTAAATAAGGGTTTTCTTTCTTTGATGTTGTGAAATCTCAGTAGTTTTATTTCTGATGTAGAAAGGTTTAGGGTGTGTTTGGTACGAAGGAAAATATTTTCTTAGGAAAATAAGTGGGTTTCGTGCACCCAAGGATGTGACCTGTGTAACCAATAAAGTGGTTGAGTCATGAAGTTTGAGGTTCAAATTTAAGTGGAGATAAAAACAATCGGTGATTCTTCTCATTTGTCCTAGACTTGGCAACAGAGTTATCTGGTATTTATTGCTGGTGAGATCTGGGAGGTGACAAGTATCTCATGGAATTAGTTGACATGCGCAAAAGCTGGTCTAGATACCACAGTCATCAAAATAATAAATAAATGGATTTCTTACTTATTTTCTCATGTTCACTATGTAAACAAAATAATTATTATCTTAAAAGCATTTGTATATAACTTAGACAAATATTATTGGTTGTGGAAATGGGGATTAGAGCCTTAGAGGTGCAGATGAGGTGTGTTGGAGGGTTGAAGGACATAATTAATGCAGAATGCCTTGCCTTATGCGAGTTCCAATCATGAGATGACCTTTCTCTTAGTCCTGTCATTTTCTCTTGGATTATAGAGAAGATTTTTGAAAATAATTTTAATAATGGAGATATCAGTGATGGAACATAGTGAAATGTGGAGACAATTGCATTACTGCATATATATCTTGGCAAATGAACTGATTAATATGCAGTCAACAGTTTTCTACTGTCTCAGATTGAGCTCTGGTGGGAAACTATCGACATGATGAAGTATCCACTTATCAATAGTTGTTATTATGTTTTACTTGAGCCGAAGATCTATCGAAACTAATCTTTCTACCCTACAAGGGTAAGGGCAAGGTTGCACATACACTACCTTTCACAATCCCCACTTGAGGGATTTGCAAATGATGTTCATTGACTTAGAGAAAGTCTACAGTAAAGTCTTGAGGGAAGTCTTGTGGCGATGCCTAGAGGCAAGAGGTGTATCCGTAGCCTACATAAGGGCAATAAAGGACATGTGTGAAAGAGCTAAAATGCATAAGAACGATGGGAAGAGACTTGAAGCACTTCTCTGTGGAGATGGGGTTACAACGGGGTTCAACTCTTAATCCATTTCTATTTGCCTTGGTGATGATGAATTGGTTTGAGACATCCAAGATGAGCTGTTGTGGTGTATATAATTTTGGAGATAACATAGTACTAATTGATGAGACGCACAATGAAATTAATGCTAAGTTAGATGTGGTGACAAATTTCGGGGATTGAAGGGTTAGTTGAGCAGGACTAAGACAGAATATGTGAAGTGCAAATTCAATGATGTTATGCATAAGATATCTGTGAAAGTGAGGCCTGATACATACAATATGCCTAAGAGAGACAATGTCAAGTATCTTAGGTCTATAATTCAGGGAAGTGGGGATATTGACGATGATATCACACATTGTATTGGTGTGGCGTGGATGAAGTGAAAGCTTGCCTTTGGAATCTTGTGTGATAAAAGGGTACTGTTGAAACTCAAAATAAAATCTATAAAGTGGTGGTTAGACAGGTTGGCCAGTCAAAAACTCTAATATCCAAAAAAAAAACATGTTGTGGAGATGGATTCGTGGTCATACTACGAGTGATAAGATAAGAAAGGAGGATATCTGGAATAAGGTGGGAGTGACTTCTGTGATGAACAAGATGAAGGAAGGGAGATTATGATGATTTGGACATGTGAAAAGGAGATCGTAGATGCACTAGTGAGGAAGTGCGAGGGATTGGTTATAGAGAGTACGAGGAGAGGAAAAGGTAGGTCGAAGAAGTACGGAAGAGACGATAAGACAAGATATGATGCAACTTTAGGTTACTAAGGACATGACCTCAGATAAGAGGTTGTGGAGGACATGTACTGGGATAGAAGGCTAGTAGCCAATATAGTGTTTTCTTGTTTAGGATGGTTAGTGTGTGCCATGGTACTATATGTATTATTGCAGTTCTTGTTTTTTTATTTTTATCACTGTTTATTATTTTTTTTAATAATCTTCCTAGTATGATATTTCTTGTGTTTTGATTGTCACATTATTTTATTGTTGTTTTTGGGTCCTTTTTGGCTATGTTTTTCGGACTCTTTGAAAATGTCAATGGGTCGTGGATGCGTGTTGAATTCTACAAAAGTAGTATTTCTTTTTGAAGGATCCAATGGGGGTGCCACATTATAAATGAAGAGTCCAAGCAACTTAGCTTTTCGGTAGACTTTGCAGTGTTACCTTGTTACTTGCTATATTCTCTTTGTTATCTCCTTCTTCTTTGTACTTGAATTTGTTGCACTTGCGCTGAAGGTCTTTCAAAAACAATCTCTCTACCTCCACAAAGTAATACTAAGGTTTGCGTACATTCTACCCTCCACAAACCTTGTAGGATTTTACTGGGTATGTTGTTGATGATGAAGTATCAGTTTGATGTTTAACAATATTATATGGTGTGTTTTCTATTGATGTAGTATTTGATAAGACCAACATTCTATAGTACTTCCTTTTTAGCTTCCGAAAGATCTGTTTTGAATACCATTCAACATGGAATGTCATCTAGTAAGTAAGTTTTCTATGCTTAAATTATTCATTCATTATGTTGATAAAATTCAGACACTGTTTCTGTATTTTCTATTTGTGGTTGTAATCCAGATGTAATGTTCTCGGTCTTTTTTTAGGGGCACTGAAAGGAAGAAGATATACCTCAGCGTCATTGAGCTCCTTAAACTTCTACATTAGTAATACCAAATGGCGCCAAATTTGAATTCAAGAGTTACAAAGGCCATTGAGGCAATGAAAGTCTTTGGCTATAGCGAAAAAGTTGTGAAGCCAGTATTGAGGAACCTTCTGAATCTGTACAACAAAAACTGGAAGCTTATTGAAGATGAGAATTATTCTGTTCTTTTGGAGTCTATTATAGACAGCGAAGAGTCTAAGGTTAGTTTGTTACTACTTATGATTCAGTGCTTACTTCTGTTGTCCATAACCTCCCCTTGCAACACATTATCCTTTCTGTAGATTCTGTGTGGTAATATTTATGTCTATCTTTGATATTCTGCACAAATAGAAAACTGGGGCATGCATTCATCTTTACTTTCTCTTCATTTTCAATGAGAAAGCATGTAATTATAGTTCCCTCTTGATCAGGAAAAGCAGAAATCCTCGTTGGAAGATGAATCTGAAGAAAATGAACCTCCACTGAAAAGATCTAGGCTCTGCTCCCAGGGAAATGATTCTTTACCTGCTAAACATGATTCCAGCCCTAGTGCTAACACATTGACTTCAGAGTCGCAGCCTTCCAGCAAGCAGAAGATGGCTGGGTTCACCACCGAGTCTAATGAAACTGAGGATGTTGAACTGAAGCCTCATTCTCTCATGAACCGTTATCAGAGCAAAGGTAAGAAGCAGATTTCTTCAGAGGCTTCTCCTGTTTCAGAGGGGGGTAATGACATTGTAGTACTCTCTGATGATGACATTCAAGGACCTTGTACTATGTCATGTCATTTGAAATTAAAGAAGAAGGAAGACACTCTTCGTTCATATCCTGCTGTGATTCCCAAAAGAAGACTAGCTTATAATAATAGTAGCCTGGAAGAGCCAAACGTCATGGGTACTGATGCATCCAACGAAGGTGCTCTGGTTGAGTATAACTTCGGTGATACTATGCCTCTCAATATGGCACTTTCTGATAACCTGCCAGGTTTTGCTGTTCCTCTTGCTGCTGTCCCTTCAGGTATTCCTTCCATGCGTAGAGTTTACTATTAAAAGATCTTTCTGTCTCTCTCACCATACATGGTTTACTTCTTTGAAACTCTGAATGGATTGTTCTTTATTGTGAGTTCTGATACCCATTCTGTTGATATTCTCTAGATGGATTCTTCTTTTTGATCTCTCTTTTGACTATCATGTATGCTAGTTCTGGTGATTGTTCACTAACTTAGGACGTGAATGTTGAAATTATTGATTAAAAGGGAGGAAAAAAAGGAGTTAATATGCTATATCAATAACTATATTCTTGAAGTCAATGTGTTAAGTGAAAGCCAAAGAAAGATAGCAAAGTCATACTGCTATATAGCAATCCTTTCACCAATGATATACAATTCTTCTTTATGAAGCTTCAATGATTACAATTTTTCTGAGGGAAAGTTCTATGAATTTGTTTTGGTTCTAGTGATCTTCTTTATACCGACTAAGATTTGAAATTGTATTTGTATACATGCTTTTTACAAAAAGGTTACATCTTCCACTCTTGATTGAACTTTGTCTTTCATGCAAGCTAGCAGCAAGATTCTTGTAGTTTATAGTAATTACATATCTGTTTCTGCTCATAATAAGCCCAACTGTGATATTTTTGGTTGATGAAAAGGAAAAAACACTATGTGGATGAAGAACGTAAGATTTGTTGAATCAACTGGGGTCGTAAGTTTTTCTGTTTTCTTGCTAAAACCACATGAAAAATGTAACAATTGGTAAATTGTATGTCTGAAGTTGGGGATCTTTTTTATTTGTATTACTTTCCTCTTGGTTTTGTTGTCAAACTCTCAGTCTTACCAAAATGTGAATGTTATCTATAATCTAGAAGTTTTATTCTCTCACGTATTTTTGGAATTGAAAAAGAAGACTTGGAGTGTCTCAAAGCTGAACATTTGGATACAGAAGGAAATGGAGAAGATGCAACAAATTCATCACGACTAGATATTGCTTCTTCTCCAAAAGGGGAGGTGAAGATCTCTTTTGTCTATAAGACAAAAGATTCATCAGATTTTTGTCCGCCAAGTTCAGATGCAGTCTTTAAGCGGATGGAGGAAAAGTATATGAAGTCTTATGGATTTTCTCAACCTGGTTTTCTGCTGAGGCTGATGGAAAATCTGTGTAAATGCTATCTGACAGCTGGCACCAAGGCCAGGACAGTAAATGAGTCATCAGCTGGGTTAGAGTCTCAGAACCTTCACCCGTTAGACACTAGTAATGGCTCATTCAAATCGTCGAATATTATCAGTGTCTTTCCTCAAATTCCAAAATTTCCAGCATCGGGAAATAGGGATATAATGAGCTATATAAGGGATTTTAATGGTACAAGGATTAGTTCTTCTGAAAAGGACAACACTAACAAGGTTCTTAAACTCCTTGCCTCTTCAAGTACGAACCATTCAGTGCTTGTTCAAAATGAACATTCAGCTCCTGGTCTTCCCAATTCTGTTTGTTATATTGAAGACATCACCAATGGTCGAGAGGAACATAGAATTTCGTTGATGAATGAATTCAGCAATGTCCTGCCTGTTTTTAAGTACATCGCCAAAAATGTCATCTTCCAAAATGCATATGTGAAGTTTCTTCTTGCTCGTATATCAGATGATAGCTGTTGTTCAAACTGCAATGGGGATTGTTTGTCTCAAGATATACCCTGTGCTTGTGCTGGTGAAACGGGGGGTGAATTTGCCTATACAACAGGTGGTTTGCTCAAGGAGAAGTTTCTCGACAGTTGCATCTCAATGAATCGTGAACCCCAAAAGCATGGTTTAGTATATTGTCAGGACTGCCCCCTTGAAAGGTCTAAGAATAATAGTATATCTGGTCCGTGCAAGGGTCATCTGGTGAGGAAATTTATCAAAGAATGCTGGCATAAATGTGGCTGCAGCAGGAGATGTGGAAATCGTGTTGTTCAGCGAGGCATAGCAGTGCCATTGCAGGTTAGAAAATATTGCAAACCAATTCATGTACGATCACTTTGGCTCTTTTTGAACATAAAAAGTAGGAGATTTTTTCAGTAACAGTGAGAATGATGTTAGAAGTGTTATAAATGATTTCTGTCATTTAACTTATTGGGATAAAACACACCTTAGACACTTGTGTGGCATAAAAGGGGGATTTTAAAGTCAAGTTATTTCTAATTATACAAATGTGACATTCTTTCTGGGACAAACTAAAAAGGAAGGGTGCCACAAATTGGGACAGAGGGAGTAATTAATTGTGGTTGAACTATAACCTATGTTGTATATATTGTTTTTTTTTCTATCTTGGTGTGATATAAATGATATTTGTCTGATTTATCCAAAAAGGAAAAAAGTTTTGTGCATGATCAATATTTTTATCCTGCATGTCAGGTGTTTATGACAGCTGATGGGAAAGGCTGGGGGCTCAGGGCACTAGAGGATTTGCCCAGAGGTGCTTTTGTTTGTGAATATGTAGGAGAAATAGTGACCAACACTGAGTTGTATGAGCGAAACACGCAAACGGCTGATGAGAGACACACATATCCAGTTTTGCTAGATGCAGACTGGGGTTCGGAAGGTGTCCTGAAGGATGAGGAGGCACTTTGTTTGGATGCAACTTCCTATGGCAATGTTGCAAGGTTCATTAATCATAGGTTAGGCTCTAATTCTTGTCTTTTTCCTCTTTGTAGTTGCGTTTTCTTATTTTTTTTCTTCTCCCGTTTTACATTAATCTGGTGATATGTTGTTTGTATACTTGTTCTACAAAGTAGATATATATTCATGTCCACCAGCTGTTACCAAATAAACAAACAACATGACCAGGAAGGTGATATATGTCATGTTCACCAGTTACACGGCTTTGCTCACTAATATAATATATCCATCTGAATATTCGCCCGGCGTAGCTTCACTGAGTGTAGTACTCTTTGCAGTCTGTCTCCTTCTACGTCTCACTTTGAAAAGTAATTCCTCTCACAGAAATGAATGGTACCTTTTGTCTCTTGATGCTTGGAAATAATAAATTCTCAGTCACTCTTCGAGTAGGTTTGTTCGTTGTTTCTATTACGTTGATTCCTCAAGTTTGAAAAGAAAACTGATAGGTAAACATTAAATGGAACACCATATCTGACATTTAGAGATGTAATAATCAATTGATCCCTTTTGTTATGGTTTTCTTTATGAAGTACATTTGGCATGGAATGAACCTCCAGTCAAGCACCATTACAAGTTCCCGATCTTCTTCTTTGCATGATCAACAGTTCTTTCTTAGCTTTTATTGTTTCTAAGAATCACATTTACACAAGAAAAGTGCATTGATTCATTTTCTCTTCCAATGTGGACTGAAATTAACTGCATTGTAATTTTATCTTTGACCAGATGTTATGAAGGTAACTTGATTGAGATCCCAGTTGAAATAGAGACTCCGGATCATCACTACTACCATGTACTTGTTATCTATCTTCTCTTCACGCTTTTTGAAGTATGCCCTGTTATTCAGAAATTCACGGAATATCTACATCAAGCATCTTTATTTAATGTTACTGCAGGTTGCTTTTTTCACTACGACGAAAGTTAATGCTTTAGAAGAGTTAACTTGGGTAATGCCCCTATCTATGTTGAACACTATGACTTTTATAACTTCTCATTTTAATTCAGGAATCATGAGTTAAGTCAGAGATAAGTGTAATTTCTTTTTAAACTAGTTGTTGACTTAGATTCAATAAGGATCATAACTAATCTGCTACGTTGCAGGATTATGGTATTGACTTCACTGATCACAGTCATCCAGTGAAAGCTTTCAAGTGCTGCTGCGGAAGTAAACTCTGTCGAGACACCAACCTTTAAAGAGTCAGTTCAACTTTTCACCTCTCTTTCTTATACACACCTTGCAGTGAAATCTACCTACTATTTTCATGCTCATATTGACCTGAGTACTTCTCTAGAGCTTTACGATATATATTTAGTGTGTTCCATAAGTGCATCAAAACACCCACACAAGTACTGACTTAAATATATTGAATGCACTTTCTTTGAAGATGCAATTGGCTTCATAATATCCATTTAGTTGCTTCCTTTTCTTTCCTTTCCCCCTTGTATACATATAATATATGCACACAGACACACACACACACCCTCTTCCTGCCCTTTATATCATCTCGCGACCAGAGTAAATGAAGCTATTCATGCTCGTGTTTCACTTCAAAATGCCTGCTGATCATGAACTACTTCACTCCATCTTTATATTTAATCAGATATCGTTACTTGCAGGGAGCTAGTAGGTAGACGCTGATGAAGATATCTTCTCGCTGATGATGCTGATCCCCCATCGATAGCTCACATAGATATATAGGTAAAAACTAGCAACACAGTGTTGCTATTTCCAGAAAGGACAGCTGGTGTCAACACAGATGATGTTGATCTCTCCAATCAAGAAGCATAATTTTGTTTTTGTTGAAAAGAACTGCTGATGTTATATTCTACCAATTAGTGAAATTGCATGAGTATGTTGAAAAAACATGTTTGTTGTTTTGAGTATATTACTTCTTAATCCTCCTACAGCTGCAACAATAAGTTCACATTTTTGCGAAAGAAAACCAAATCTTCCCTCCGTTTAAAAAAGAATAACATACTTTACCTTTTGGTCTGCTTTGAAAAAAATGACCCATTTTTGTTTTAATTTCAATTTTTCACGTAATATGTTTAAACTCATAAAATTAAAGGATATTTTGATATATTTAACATAACTTTAATTTAAGACCACAAGATTGAAAGATCTTTCTTCATTTCTTAAATTCCGTGTCAAATCAAACTAGTTCATTTTGTTTGAAACGGAGGGAGCATTAGATTGTCACAGGGGAATGGGGGTCTCAAGGTCACAAACCTTTACCATGACATTATCTAGTTTGCAGCAATTGTAAAGTTGTCTTTGTGTGATCTATACAGGTTCGAGCCGTGAATTGTCGACTTATTCTCAGTTATAAGATCAGTCATTGTTGCTTGCATCATGGTATAAAGTTGGTCTCCAAATTGGAATTAGTATGCTAGTGTTAGATTGCCTACATTACACCTTTTCGAGCACTATGCGTAAAAGCGGTATCGTTTTTACCAGATTTTTTAAAAGTAATGTGACATGTTGAATTGTACTAGTGACAATTTAGTTAATATCCTCCATGGAAATCTTGTCTGCCATACTATGGCAGCACCAAAATATAGTCCAAAAACAACTAATTAAAAGAACATATTATGAAACAAGTCTTGAGGTAAATAGCAACTTTACAATAAGTGCAAATACTTAAAAATATAGTCAAGAAATAGTCTAGTAGTTACAAATAACCATGCAACATAAGGAAAAAAAAGAGTCAAGATATAACTAAATAAGGTTCTGATGACAACAAGAAAAGGCGATCTTGACCTATACTTCAGTGATCTCTTCCCTACCAAGACACGCAAACTCCCATCGTGTTCCAGATCAACAACAACAAATGTTAACTTCAAATTCTTTCAAGACTTTGAACCAACACCTTTGCTTTCTCCATCACCTTATTATCCTCATTAAGCACATACACACTCACAAACTTTGACTTTTCAAACATCTTCAAACTCACTCTCCACTTTCTTAACCTTCGAGGTGATTTCTTTCCATCTATGCCATCATCATCGATCTTTTCAGCGGAGTCTTCTTTTTCATGCACCACCTTCTTCACACCATAATATTCCAATCTCCTTGTATACCATTTCACATGACTTTTATATATAACCATCTTCAACTGAAACTTCTTCAACCTACCATAATATATCCTCTTAAAATGTGCTACAACTCCTCTGAACCAAATTTTTCGACTTTTCGCCACCTCAAAATAGTAATTTTCCACTTCATCATCAATCTTGAAAGCAACCCTTATAATATTCTGAATCATATCACATAATTTTGTGTTTTCCTTTTGTTTTTCTTCAGCATCTTTGAGTAGAAGTTTCATTTTCTTGAGTTCTGTTTGGAGATCTTTCACATACTTATTTGCACCCCATAAAATATTACCTTTGTTTATTTTCAACACTCCTTCAACTCTCTCAATGAGAAAAGAGACAAAAGCTTCTGCCATTAAAATTTTTTTGGACTAAAAAAACTTAGAAAAATGATAATAAAAATGAGAAATCAAAATAGTGTTTGAGAATTGGCCTTTAGTTCCTCAAGTTTATAATCTTGAAAGTTATACAAATAACTTAAGAAGTCCTTGTAATTTATCAAAACTACAAAAAGCTTCCAAGAAAATAACAAAAATGGTCCTTTATGTTTGGGTATAGGTTCAAAGTGATCCTTTAAGCACATACTCCTAAGTAGTTTTTGTCCTCTAAGTTTGCCAAAAACGAATATTTTTGATCTCTATCACTAGGAAAGTCTCGTCAAATTTCAGAAACTGCAACACCAAATGCTCCACCAAATACCCAAAGTATTTTCTTTCTGTTCCGATTTACGTGATACACACTTTCCTTTTTAACTGCTCAAAAATGAGTAACACATTTTAATTTTATACTTCAATTTACCTTTGATGTGTTAAAGAAGATTTTTTTTTTTTTGGAATAAGAAGATTTTATAGCCACATAAATATTATGGGTAATTGGCCTTTAGTTCATCAAGCTTATAGTCTTGAAAGTCAAACAAATCAATTAAGAAGTCCTTGTAGTTTGTTAAAATTACAAAAAGCTTCCAAGAAAATAACAAAAATGGTCCTTTATGTTTGGGTATAGGTTCAAAGTGATCCTTTAAGCATATACTCCTAAGTAGTTTTTGTCCTCTAAGTTTGCCAAAAACGAATATTTTTGGTCTCTATCTTATATTTTATGAGAGCTGTGAACTTTTAACAGAACAAGTAAAGTCTCATCAAACTTTAGAAATTGCAACACGAAAAATTCCACCACTAAAATATTCTGTCTATTTCAGTTTACTAGATGTGTTTTCTTTTTTAGTTGTTTAAAAAAAGTAACACATTTTAATTTCATACTTCAATTTAACTTTAATGGGAAGGTTTTTTTTTTCGGGAATAAAAAGATTTTATAATCATACAAGTTGTTATACCGAAAAATGACCGACTTTAAAGAAAATTGAAAATTTGTTCGAAAATCGAGAATCGATCAAAACTCAATTAATTTAAGCAAAATTAATTCTCGAGATTCGAAAAGACACAGAGTCGCCACCTAATTTTACGGATAAT
>JAOTQR010000109.1:23558955-23581023 GCA_025774065.1 Solanum ossicruentum | reverse complement strand
ATTTTTTCCAATATTTTTTAATAAAAATTTAGTTCCCAATGAAGTCTCAAGACCAAATCGAAGAATCAAACTTTTAAAAAAAGAACACTGACACCGAATCGAAAAACTGAATTAGCTTGGTTTAGCTCGATTCTTCAATTTTTGGTATTTATGTCCACCCTTACATACAAATCTAATTTATCATAATCGATTAGTTAACATGTTGGTCAATCAAAATAAGTTAACTTATATTGCAGAGTTTACCAATTCATACTTTGGCATACAATTTACTAGTAGTTGATTGCTAACAAATTTGATGTGCAAAAACTATTTCAACAATCAAAGTAAACTCACTCAAAAGTTTAACGATATTAATAGCATGTTTGGGGCCAAGCTTCTGAAAAGATAAACAAATTGAAACGATAGGAGATATCTATGCTAAAATACAAGATTCAACGCTAACCATTTGTTAGACTTTTACATCTTATATCAAAACACAAGCATTTATCTAAGTGAACCTATTCTTGCTTAGCATTGTCATCTCCGCTTTGTACCTTGGCACAATATTCGAACAAACTCCCATCGAAGCATCGCCTTATGGCCTCTTTCGATAAGAACCCATCTTCATCTCGAGCAAGAAGATATAAAAGTCCCCATTCCAGTTTTGAAGCAATCCTTCAAATCAAACCAAAAAGATCAAAATGGTTAAAACAACTATGATAAGCCCAGCATTTACAAACTTCTGCACCAAATGCTGAAGCTAAATAAGTAGTTACGTGTTTGACTAAGAACATACCAACCAAAATAATCGTACGTTTTTCTATTGGCTTGAGTCATGTCCCACAACTCTCCAAGTGCGAGCGTACTTGCTAAAGATATTCTCAAAGTGAACTGGCAGATACCTAAGGAACACTCAAGACCACACAATGAGCTCAATTTCAGGAAGGCTGTAACACGAGGACTTCAAGATGAATAGTACATGATATACTTGCCTGCCTTCTCTGTCATAGGTCCCGGAATCACTTCCATGTTTGCCCTTGTGTATATTATGAATGTATATAGGAAGAAGCGGAGAAGGAAACTATCCCTGCAATTAACATTTACACTGTACCATTACAACAACAAGGGTAGAGCCGAGCGAATCCAGACTAACCCTACCTCGGGAGACAGCATAATGCACAATTAAACGAGAGAACTAAAACAACAACAACAACTAGAACGTGGAAACAATTATGGTACATAATTTGCTAAATCCTTTAAAAAAACTACAAATGAGTGAACCAATTGGGCGCTGATTCTGAACTCATCAAATTGCGGGCACAAAAATCAAATGTCTGTCAGTTACTCTGCTTCAACTTACCGGGAGAGTCGGACAGCTCAAAGCAGCATTGAGCAGAATAGCCGTTATGAACGAGACAATCATATTGAAACCAATTTGACGAAGTCCTGTTGAAAATGATTAGCAAATGGACGAAGACTCAAACAATGATTCCACAAGCATTATGAAATAGTATGATTACTAATTTACAGGAGTATGTTTCCCATGATTACTAATCGTCCTGATCGAAGAAGGCTGCATGCTGCTGAAGAACACTCATCCCATAGTGACTGTGGCCAGGAGTTCCATTCGGGTGTTCCATATCTGCAGCAACCAATCCCCTAGCCATATCTGACTTTTTTTGAATAACGTAAAAACACCATATAATTTGATTTTAGATTACTAATTTTAAAAAAATGAACGTACAAGGCTTGAGAATAGAAATTTTCAAGTCAGTTCTAACTTTGCGCTCGATAGTAATTGGGGCAAGAGGGGCCTCTGCTATCAATGCTGGATTTCTCTGATCCATTGACCCGCCTGCGCCTGTAATTGTAGTTTCTGACATATTTCTACTGCGACAAGAAAACTGAAAATGTAGCCAAATAAAGAAATTATTATGAGGAAATTGGTGGCAATAAGAGGAAGAGGATGGAGCCTTTAGTGGAAGTTCAAGCCTGAGTGGCTCCCCACAGTTTTTAGTGCTGCAAATGACACGTATCAGTCAAAGTATCATCCGTTTACTTCTTAAAGTAGGGTTTGAGAAATAATTTCATATACTCAGTTATATTTCAAAATCAAATATGAAAAAATAAATAATAGAAAAGAAGTCACATTGAAAATGAAGAAGAAGAAAATAGTAGGGACAAGATACTATATTGTACTCGACATGTAACAAAATCGAAGAATAAGATAATAGGAAAAAGTGGAGAACATTCTATTCTAATTCTCGATTCATATCATCTAAAGTCATATTCTCGATAAGTTGTAGATGTGTTATCTTATGTCTAATCAACTCTCTCAAATACTTTTTTGGCGCACCCTCTACCTCTTCTAGGCTTGGGGTCTAGTAGTATAGCAGGAGTAGTCGTGTTTTATATCATGTGTTCTCATTATTAAATTTATGTGTATTAAATTTATCGTATTTACATATTGTTATGTGCTTTTCATTATTAGTCGCCCTTTCTATTCCATTTCCTTTACTTTTTGTCATATCTAGTTTATTTTGCTTTTGAGTTTTTGTGATAAGGGTTTCCAGAAAATAACTTCTCTACTTCTATGAGGTAGTGGTAAGGTCTACGTACATTATACCCTCCCCAAACCCCACTTGTGGGATTCCACTAGGTATATTGTTGTTGTTGTTATCATCTTCTGGACATACAAGTTGTTAACCGATCAACATATTTGATCTGACCACCACTTTATCTTTATGTCTTAGTGACACATTCTTATCAAACAAGATATTAACCACAAATCTCAGTTTCATTTACCCTGTTTCAATATAATGTGTAACATCATTATAATTTTGTTAATTTATATTAAGTTAATTTCTTTCGACTCAGAAAGAAGAGGGTTGTTGGCCCATTCTATACATGGGCTTAAACTTTGCAAGGCTTTTAGCTGTAAGGTCCATTAACTTCAATGAATTGGGCCTGTATAAAAGCTAACTCTACGCTCCTGACTCTCTTCCCAATTCCTTTACGCCTCTCCGTCGTGAAAAAGCTACAGAAAAGGAGAGGATTTGACGGTAAAACAATGGCCACCGAAGCACCGGTAGAGGCGACAGAGGTTCCGCCCGTCGCGGCGGCAGAGACGGCGGAGAAGCAGCCGCATAAGCTAGAGAGGAAGTGGACCTTCTGGTTCGATAATCAGTCTAAGCCAAAACAAGGCGCCGCTTGGGGAAGTTCTCTTCGAAAAGCTTACACTTTCGATACTGTTGAGGAATTCTGGAGGTAAAATCTGCCATTTCTGTACACTAGGAACGTGATATCTTCTTAGATTCTTCCATATTATGTTTATTCAGATTTGTGCTCGTAAATTGTGGAAACCCTATCTATGGCTCATATTACAAATCGATATCCGTACTTCTGATGACATGAATTTTTCTGGTAAAACAGAGCCTCTATCTGCCTGGATTTGTATTTTTGAATGCGATATATTGATTGCGTTTTGTTTTTTTTTCACTTGCTTAATTTATCAATTAAGATAGCTTTGATACTGCAACAAGTATGTTGATCTACGAGTATAGGCGATCTTCATAAAAGAGAGTATGTTCTGGACATTTCTTTTTGCTGATTACAGATTGCATTTGTGCTATCTCCTGTCTGGTTTATGACGTTGTCTTTGAAGAAGTTTGCGCCTTTACAGAATGTTGGTATCTCCCATGAAGTTCTGTTACTAGTATTGTTCTTTGCAACTTTTGCAATTTTCAAGAAATCAAATCTACTTTGTTATATTCTAATATTTTCCTCAACTACCAGCACTGTAATTATAAGTGAAATTGGCATATTAAAGTCACTGCGCATGCAAGCTGTGCACCATCAAACAAAATGGAGCACTTATTTGTATTAAATTTCATAGTGATTGGATTTTTTGGTGCGATTTGGTTATAGTTCAGATGTTTATGACTTGATTTTGACTGGTTAATGAGGTCCTATGGTTTAGAATGAGTAATAGGTGGGTAGAAGCTTATCTTAAATGTGGATTGAAGTGTTGGATTATTGTCTTTGCAGTTTGTATGATCAGATATTCAAGCCCAGCAAGTTGACCCTTAATGCGGACTTCCATTTGTTCAAAGCTGGGATTGAGCCCAAATGGGAAGATCCTGAGTGTGCGAATGGTGGCAAGTGGACTGCTACAAGCAGCAGAAAGGCTAATCTTGAGCATATGTGGCTTGAAACTGTAATAGTTCATTTTTTAACATTTTGTTTCTGTTCAGTAGCTATCATGTCATGGAAAGCAATATATTGATTAGTTTTCTTGCTAAAGATGCTCATGTATTATTTGCTGCATGTGCTTCCTTTGAACAGCTGATGGCATTGGTAGGTGAGCAATTTGACGATTCAGAAGATATATGTGGTGTAGTTGCCAGTGTGCGCAGGAGTCAGGATAAACTTTCCTTGTGGACTAAGACTGCCACCAATGAAGCAGCTCAGGTAGTTTCTTATATCTTGGTGTTAAGTAGCTTCAGAACTGAAGTCTCTGTTATTGTTCCACTATTTCCGAAATATGACATGGAATATTTTTTAAGATGGCCTATGATGATAGATCGTAAGTCTTCTTTCTCAAAACATTTGCTATTTCTCAATTAATATTATTTAAGAAAAGTATATACCAGAATACTTGAATCAGATACATTTGCAGGAATTTGATGACTCAACTCTTTTAACAACAACAACACCCAGTGGAATCCCGCAAGTGTTTTTGTATTGCTTGTATCATTTTTCTTAATGCTAATATTGTGAGAAATAGAGAAAAGAGTGAGGAAATTAAATTGAGAGACTTTTGTTTAAAGAGATACTTGGATTGAATACTTAATAAATGAGAATGGCCCTCCTATATATACAAGTCCTTAAGGGTCGTTTCTAGCCGTATATGGTCGTTGCTACAGTACTACTACAGTGCCCGACCGTTGCTACTGAACCTATAGCCGTTGCTACAGTACTGCTACAGTCTATTCTAACACTATTCTAACAGATATGACCTATTTCCACTTTTTTTTTTTAAATAAAAAGATTAAGGAAAAAAGGAAATTATTTGAGAACAAGAAAAAATCCTTTCCCCCAATTCCGACCTATGGATGAAACACTATGGGTTGATTATTGAATATTATATTTAAATATCTGATCAGAAACATCACAAGCTTTAGCTGATCAGTGGTTGATTATTCCTTTTCCTGGCAGGGAAGTCCTTAATATTTCTCTTCACTTGGTTCTTTAAACTATAGCTGGTAGTGATATCACTTTTCTCTATGGCATTTGTTCTTGTTATCCGTCTCTGATTTCTGATCTTGCATTAGAAATTCTGATAAAAGCACTTTGACTTGAGGCCTTGTCTTGTGCACTGTTCCATGGATGTATATGCATCTAGATCTGCTTCATTTTCAATTTCTGCCTGGAGCTCTTCTGTAAATTCCGATGTGTCTTGAAATCTAAATTGTTGTGTGGTGATGTTCTGTAGAGTTTAATAAGGTTCTCCAAGGGTGTGAAGGTCGGAAAGGTGTTCCTAGGAGGCTGTACTCATCAGTGACTTATCACCAATGTGGTTGTTTGAAAGAGTTAATGGCTGAAAACCCTTTTAAATTATTGCGTTTTGCAGGATTCATACTCCCTGAACTGTAACTTTCACCGGTTAAAACCTCTTGCTTGAAAGTTGACAAAGTGTTTGTTAACATTTTTGGTGATGAGGGGTAAAATAAGTCATCCATGTGACTTTTATAATTGCTAAAAACCTCCCAAACTATCACTATTTTGCAACTTTCATACTTAAACTCTCGGGTGTTTTTACTACCACCTGAATGGGTTGCTATTCCATCTTAAGGTTGGGGTAGGATGGGATTTCAAATGGTTGTGTGTTACCTTTTTGGTTACTTGTTCCTAGGAGACACATGCTTTGTTTTGATAGCTCATTAGCCTCAAATGATTGTGTGTGTAACCCTTTGGATGCCCTCCCTTGGGTCATGACCCATGTAAGACAGCTATAGAAATCAGCAGCCTCAAATTTTTAAGAAATCAGCTAAAATTTATTGGAGCAATTTAGGACTAATATGAATTATAACTGTACTACTGTGGTGAAACAGGTATCATCTGATGATAGTAGAGGAAGCAAACATTCTGATTGCTTAATTACCAGCATTGTTCTGTGATAGTTTGCTATACATTAGCTTTTCCTTTATTGTATTCTTGATGTAATAGCTTATGGATACTAAACCCAGATAGTATCATTTGTATATTTTTCCAAGTTATACTTGCTCATTCTTTATTTAGTTGCCCCATGTTCATGTTCATCTTACAGCATTGCAATATAGAGTTGTGCATTGAAAATTAAAATTTGGTTACATTGCTTAACTAGGCTTTTTTCAGTTTTTTTAATAGCAAAGTATTCCCTTGTTTTATTGTTCAGTAATCGTGTATGTTTGCCTTTTTTGGCCTTGTAACATGTCTGCATATGATAATTTTCAGTCTGAATTGCTTTGCCTTCTGGCTTGATGCTCCTTGATTTTGCATATTATATATAACTGGTTTGTTCTATGTTGTAGATGGGCATTGGTAGGAAGTGGAAGGAGATCATTGATGCTGAAAGAATATCATACAGTTTCCATGTAACTACCCTTACCACTTTACCATTCTTGTGAATTCAAGTCTTTTCTCTTTCCTCTTGATTCTCGTTCTTTCTTGACCAACATTTCTTTTGGTCGTTGCAGGATGATTCTAAAAGGGAGAGATCAGCTAAGAGCCGATATACTGTGTGAATTTCTTTATCGTGTGGGATTGACACTGCTCCCTTAGTTCTACCAATACTGGAAATTGTACGATTAGCAGATTTTTGCATTTGTCTGTTGGAAATTTTGATCTGATTATTGAAATTTATTCAACTGTTGTCTGTTTGGATGTATTGTGTTAAAGAATTTGTTCAGCTGTTTGTTATTTATGTGAGAATCACTCCATACCTTAGGTAGACTCCTTTCTCTTTTACAAAAGCCTAGTGGATATATTGAGTAGTTTGATGTGTAGCTAAATGAGCCTCTTTGTTGAGTGTATTAATGGAGTTTTGGAGGAATTAAGTAAATGTTGAATAATTTAGTTAGTAGAAATATATGCTATTAAGATGAACCCCCAAGTCATAGAAATGCATCTAATGTTACATAGAACGAGCAGATTGTCTAAACACTTCAAATTTGTAGCTTTGCAGAAAAGCACGTTGTGTTTTGTTCAAATTTTATGATAGTTTAAGTGTTTATTTGTGTATGTTGAAAGTCGAAGGGCATAGATATGAGTTGGATCAATTTGAATGACCCATTATGTTAACTTACCTTTATTCACGAAAACTTAGAGATGGAGAAATTTATCACTTTGGTCTTTACAACAATAACATTACTTCATTGCCTCAAAAGCTCTCACTCATTGTGGGGTAAGGGGGAGGTCGGATGTACGTAGCCTGATTTCTATGTTTAAAACATAGATCGACTGTTTTCGGATAGTTCATGATGAGCGTCGAAAATTGCATTGACTAACTGCTATTTCACAGACAGTTTAAAGAGTCATTTTGCTTTATTCCATCATATCCTAAAGCCAAAAAATAGTAAATCTTAATTAGCTTCTAGTCCTTTTCATGAATTAACTTGGTTATTCCTTTGAAATGGTAAAATGTATATAAATTTAAATGTTGAAACAAGCAAGCAATACCTACACTACAAAATTAAACATTTATATATATGTTTGAATAGTACAGATAATTCAATTGTATCTGATTCAATTACACAACAGAGGCTATAGCTATTTGATCACAACACATTTTTTTCCCATTGAGAATGGTATTAATTATGAGGCATCAAGCAAGAAATCCAAGTCTTTCGCCATTCTTCTTAGCCAATCGAATCAATCCTTGCCTTTGCTTCTGATCTGCTCCTATTGATTTGCAAAACTCTGTGATTACCTGAACAAACAAATACCATCGACATTAGCTTTGGGTTTCTTCGGAAAAAGCGAGGTAATGGTAAGGTCTACATACATTTGGATTTTATTGGGTATGATGTTTTTGTTACCCGACTAATCTAGATTTTTGGCTAGAAGTTTCACCTTACGAGTGTAATGATTCCTATCAAAGACGACTTCATTCTGAGGACTTGAACCACTAGGTATGATGTTTTTGTTACCCGACTAATCTAGATTTCTGGCTAAAAGTTCCACCTTACGAGTGTAATGGTTCCTATCAAAGACGACTTCATTCTGAGGACTTGAACCCCGACTTGTGGTTAAGGATAAAGAAAAAAGTATTTACAATCGATACCTGACGATTTATATCCTGAGGTTCCGCTATAGAGATAAAATGACTTCCTTCCCATGGCTTGAACCCCAAACCTCTAGTTTAGGATAGAGGGAGAGGTACATACCCATCCACCATAACTATGGGTGGTTAATATTGCCATTCAAATTGTGACCTCTTGGCCTTTATCCTTTTTTTGGAGACTAAATACCACGTCTAATTGAGAAATATTTTCTTCGTCTCATTTTATGTGGCACTGTTTAAAAACTTGTAATTTAAAATAATTCTTAGAAATTTGTATGACTGTAAATTGGTAAAAAAGAAATTTTAAAGTTAAAATGTTTTTAGTTATAGTAAGATGACATTCTTTTTGAATCATACTAAATATAAAACGATCTCACATAAAATAGACAGGGGGAGTATACAATAAATTATCCTCTATAAATTATTTTAGAAATTGTATGTTTATTTTCTCTAGTACATCTTGGATTTCAAGTTTACTTCCAACTTTGAAAAGTTTAACATATTTGTTTAGAACAATAATATTAGAATTTTGAGAGCCAAAGCTTCCTTGTTTAGATTAAATTTTGGATTTAGATTTAATGATCCCTTTTAAATATATAACATCTCAAAATCTTACCATAAATCCAAATTCAGTCCAGATTGACTAAAATTGTGTAATTTAATTCTCAATTTGAACATCACATAAATTAATTTATACAACAACAACAACATACCCCGTAGAATCCCACAAGTGGGGTCTGAGGAGGGTAGAATGTACGCAGACTTTACCGCTACCTTGTAGAGATAGAGAGACTGTACATAAATTAATTTATATTTCCTCATTTTTTTTGACTAAATAACACTGATATTTTTACCGACCTTATCCCCAAATTAGAGCTTCAATAGAGCATTCAATAACATCAATACTCAAGAAAAACTAATGTAAAAAATAAATCAACCCAAAATTCTACAACTACAAAAACATTTTCTTAAAACAAAAAGAACCATAAACTAAAATGTAGTTCAGCTGACGCAATTCAAGAAGGTAGCCTAGTAATCAATGAACTTGGCGTTGTCCAACTTACTCGTTGAGCATGCAAAATTATACGATATCTAATAACACGTACCTGATAAAATAGTTTATCGTACTTAGTAAATGATGAATTAATTACCTGTGAGTGTAAAGCAATAGCTTTGCCCCTAAGTTGATTGAACCTTTTCTTGCCAACAATATTCCTAGTGAGAACAACAAGTGGTGCAAATATCCCTTTTCCTTCGTTAATATTTCCCATCATTGGCATTGATCTCACTGCCTTTCCCATTGAAACATTCATTAATGGTTGCACTTTCCTAATAAACATACCATAGTCTTCACCACTAATACATGAAGAAAAAGAAGTTGTTGCAATTGAACTTGTAATTGCCATTGAAAAGATACAATCACAAGTTATTGTTTTTTGAGAACTAGTAGTAGTGAATAATGTTCTTGAATGATGAAGTGATGATATGGAGCTAAGGGGTTCTTTGTTGTGGTGGTGGTGTATTTATGAGATTATGTTATAAGATTATTTTGTGTGGTTTTTGAAGAAAGGGAGTTGTTGTAAGTTTTGTAGCCTTAGTTTGGTTTATATTTGAGTGGTAATGAAGAGGCAAATTTAGAGCCACACAATTGTATTTGTGGGCTTTGATTTTTTTTCTTTGATTTTGAATTTTCCATGTGGTTTCAAGTGCCGACATTAGAATCTGATTATTCCGGATTCATGCCGCATAGGGGGCTCCCTTCGAGGGGAAGCACTCTCTATGAAGGATTTTTTCGGTGCCTACAATGGAGCTCGACTATTCTGGATCGTGCTTCATAGGGCCCCATTCGGAGGGGAAACACTCTCTATGAAGGATTTTTTCGGTGCCTACAGTGGAGCTCGACTATTTCGGATCGTTATGAAGGATTTTTTCGGTGCCTACAGTGGAGCTCGACTATTCCGAATCGTGCTTAATAGGGCCCCATTCGGAGGGGAAGCATTCTCTATGAAGGATTTTTTCGGTGCCTACAATGGAGCTCGAGTATTCTGGATCGTGCTTCATAGGGCCCCATTTGGGGGGAAGCACTCCCTGCGAAGCGAAGGATTTTTTTCATACTCAAGGCTCGAACCATTCACTACACTACATCCTTTGATGGTGATTTTTCCATATTACTTGAATAATAGGAGCAAGATTCTTCTTTTTTTCTTTCTTTATGGCCCCCACATTTTATTTTATTATTTAAAAAATTAGTTCAGTACACAAAGTATTTCGTGTTAAGAATTTGGAGAAGGATTGCATCCGAGGAGTATGATGTATGTATGCTATCCTAGTGTAAATATCCATATGCTTCCATGACTCGAACGCATGAGCTATATGTTACATGGAGATAACTTTATTATTACTCGATAACTTTGACCCTTCCCATATTTTATTTTATTTATTTATCCTGTCAGTTTGGAGATCTGTATCTTCAGTTTTAGTGGTTCTTTTTCTTCATGTAGGGTCTACCGTTGCAATCTTGACCATATCCATATGCCAAGTGGTGGCTGTTGATCAATTGAAATTTTTTTTCTTCAATAAATGTATTTTGTGAACCATCCAAATAAAAAATAAAATAAAAATTACTCTAAATAGATCAAACTTTTATTACTTTTAAATATTTTCTAAGAGCCCTTTTGATATTATCTTAGATTTATATTTCAATAGAAAATGAAGAGCGTCCATATCAAAAAGTTCAATTTACTGATCTGAAGCAATAATTAAGATGATGAATATTTATATACGTCAATCTTAATTTGCTTGAAATTGAGGCATAAACAATAATATAATAATATTTTATTCTTTTTATTTGATTATATGTGTGAAGAATAGTAAAGACCTCGCCCCAATCACCATTAGATAATTCTTACTTTTCTTTCTAATAATTTATTCCAAAATAACTTTTTTTTATACAAGTTCTCAATATTAAATGTCCTAAATTTAATGATAATTGCATTCCCATGAAGGAATGATATTGTGAGTTTCAAATCATGAGATTCAAATGATATTTTTATTGTGTTTATACACATTTTATTTACAATTATAAGCATAAAAAAATTCCTTCTTGCATTTTATATTTTGTGTATAATAGTCAAATTAAAATACAAATCAAGAGTAAAAATTTGGGGAACCAGAAGTAAATACTTTTATAATTTATTTTTAGTTTGTCATTCAGTGTTTAATATTCATATTGAGGTTCAACTAAATTTAAATTCATGCATTGTAAGATTCATTTTTGATAAACCACTCCCATAAAAAATTTTCCACTCGAACAAGTTGAAACTTGACCTTTATAAAGAAAACACGACCACACCACTACAATTAAGTAATTCTAGACCACGGTTTAAATTTATCTATGGTTCTAAAGTATACACGATGCCTTAAACGATCCAACAAACTTGGAATGCTAGCTAACATGCAATTAGTTGACAATTGGACGGTGCAAAAATTTTTGAAAACAATCTTTGGCTTGATGTAGGAAAATTTGATTTTGATTTGCAAAAATCATTTTTTTAAAAAAAAAATCCTTTTTCATATTTAATGCATGTGAATAAAAAAATCCTTTTATGAATTTTTTTGACTGCCTATAGCTTGAACAAAAAAAAATTATAAACATTTAAATTCAATCAAAAAAAAAAAGATTATAGTATATGTACATGAGGGTTTCTAATTTTGAAGCAATTTTAGTCAAGACAACATATATTACCTTTCTATATGAATTTCCAATAATCAATACGAATTTCCAATAATCAAATATGAACTGATCATGGTATGTAGCCGAAAAGTAAAAGAAAAAATTCATTGGTGTCAATATTAAATTATGTGGCTGATGAGATTTGTAAATAGATTGTTTTCGTTTAAAAAAGTATCAACATAAAGAGATTGGGCAACAATTTAAGGCCACTAATTGTTGGATAATGAACAAGTTCGTGTGAATGTCCAGATCTGTATGGAGGTCCCAACTCGTAATCTGTTTGCTCCAAGAAAGTCACCTTAGCCACGGGTGAAGACTAAGCGAGTCTCTGTGGTACTTCCCCTCTACGTTGTTGCCTCACGAAAATTCGATGCCATCATGGAATATAGTGGCAATGGCATGAGGGACAGGGTCCTTTCCTCTAGACCAGGTGGCAAGACTAGTGCCGCCTCTGGATCAGGCGAAGGGGCTAAAGCCGCCTCTGGACCAGCTGGGATTTCATCTTCTTTGGCGGTCTCTTTTTCAGTTAGTGGCCTGAATCTCTTTTTTGCAAATCACGAAGGTCGTACAATTTAAGGTATTAATTGGGCAATAAATATAGACAAATAGTAGAATTTCAAGATTTAATAGTAATAAGATAATAAATTATTTTTAATAAATATCTTATTCAGAAGATCTCGAATATAACTAAATAAATTATACCAAATAATCCTATTAAAAGGAATATATAAAATATTATAATTATGAATTGGATTTGAATATTATTTTAAAATATATATATATCACAATTATTTATAAGTAAAAAAATCAATAATATAATTTCTCAATTAATCCTACTTATAATTGGAAAGAGAAAATTTTTGGCATACATATTTAATAGTTTTGCATCATCTCTTGTACGTAAATTGATGAGTTAAAGTGTCTTAAATCAAGAAATTGAGATAAAAAGTTGTGTAATATAGTTAAAACAACTAGAATATTTTATGGAACATCAAACATTTTAAGATTTATCTTTACTAACATATTCAAACATTTCACAATAAAGAGAATTATAAATAATTTGAACATTATTAATTATATTTTTATTTAATTATTACTTCTATATTATTCATATTATTCAAGTTGTTTGTAAGACAAACTATATAGTTATTTTTTTGTGACATTCAGATGCCTTTGGTGGTGATGGTGATGATGTAAACATCGAAAGAACGCAAAAGAAAAGAATTTAAAACATAAGCAATGTCTTAAACTCGCCATCAATTTTTATTTACATCAAAAGAACAAATAGAAAGGGATTAAAATACATAAGCAATGTCTTAAACTTGCCATCAACTTTTATCTGGATATTCAAATTATAATATGCTTCAATTAAGCATCTAAATACATAACAAAATATTGTAATCAGACACTTTTGCTTCAACATTTTTGAAAAGAGTGTAATAAAATATTCTAATCAAACACTTTTGCTTCAATATTTTTTAAAAGAGTTTACATCTTCTAAAGAGTCTTTTCGATAAATTAAGTTAACCATATAAAATACATAATCTTATTTAATTATATACATCCATCTCAATAAATCATTAAAACCCCAAATATTTTCTAATTGTGTGTAGACATTCAATTACAATAAATAATAATTTTAGTATCTAACTAAAATTTAGTGATAAATTTATAAAGCTAAACACACACACACACACAAAAAAAAAACACTTCCAAATGGGACCAAAGTAATATAACACCAAACTTAGGATATCCAATAATAAAAACAATAACTTCAATTTTCAAGATTCTTTTTTGTCCTTTTTGGTCCCTTCTTGCCAGCAACCAGTTTTGGGTTTTTCACCTATTGACTTTTCCTTAAAAGAACATCACCATTGATGAACTTGAAACAATCTTCCCCTTTTCCTTAATCTCATCAAAATCCCTTAAAAAAGATTCAGACTTTTTCCTTTTGAGATGTCATTAGCTACCCATTTCTCAGCATTTGTTATCCTTTTTACACTAGGCATTCATCGTCTTCTTTGTTGCATCTGCAATTACCTCAAAAACCCATCACTCTACAGATCAAAAACATGGTATTTCTCAGAACCCAAATGGAAAAATCTTGATTTGTATTCTCTCTTAATCATTCTCCCAATTGCCTCTTTCTCTCATGTATTTCTGTTCCTAGCTTTCTCAGACAACAATGTAATGTATAAATTCTCATTCTTGCAGCAATCTCTAGTCATTTTCTTCTTCTGGGTGTTCTTGATTCTCATTGTTGTTAAAGAAAGTTTTGATCTTTATGCAATTCTAGATAGTTTGGTTTACAGTTTTGCTGGTGTTTGTTTTGGTGTTGAATTCTTGATGAATGGGAAAGGACTTGTTGGTCTTAGTGGTGATATGTATGGACATTTGGGGGAATTAGCATTTGCTTGTGCTGGTTGTTGCTTGTGTTTAGCAGTAAAGCCATCTTATTTTTTTGTGGAGTTTTTGTTTTCTTCTGTGCTTGTGTTGAAAGGGACTTGGGTTTTGCAAGTTGGGTTGTCATTATATACCGATATGTTTTCTCCAGATGGATGTGAGAATGTTTTGGTTGGAATATCAAAGGGGAAAAATGATGTGAAATGTGATCTTGAGGAGAATATGTTGAGGGGAACTGCATTGATGAATCTGTTGTTCATTGTGCATGTTATTGTGGTGATGATCATGAGTTTTGGGTTGTTTGCGTTGTTGAATCGTAATAAGAGGATGAGATGTGGTGATTCGAGTGGACCGTTGCTAGCACAGGTTGGATCGGAGGGTGTGTTGATGCGTCCGCTTCCTGAATTAGAGATAGAATGAGAAGCTTCAGATGCTCTTTGATAGAAAAGCATTTGAAAGAAACAGCAGAAGTGGTTTCCTAGTAAGTTTTGAGATTGCAGATGTTTCTTATACTATATAGGAAATTCTAGCCTTTTGTTCTCTTGATTTTCTGTCTTTTCGAATGTACCTTACTAGCATGACAATTGTCATTTCTGACACTTACTATTGAATGAAAGGAGAGTTTCTATAGTTCATTATATTATTATTGTCTTCCTATATTTGTCTATTCATCTGCTTGTTAATGGAAAATGCTGGTGACTAAAGAAAGATCTCTTGAATCAAACTCCGACTTGTGTTTAAAGTATCTTTATATTAAATTAAAAGAGAAAACAAAGTAGGTAACTTTGTTTTTGCAATAAGGACTGCTGTCCATTACAAAGAAGCAAAGCCATCTCTGTTACAGATGTAGAGAGCTATGAAACCCAAAACTTCATTTACATAATCTGCAAAATGAGAATTAGGCAAATGAACAAAGACAGTTAAACCGAAAGACTTGATGCTATAAGGATGATTGGATTTTCCTCCAAAGCATCTGCAGTTCTTCTCCTGAAGAGTTCATACAATGAAAACAGGGAATAATGATGAGTGAACCATGTGTTCTTCATTCCTATGGCAGTTTTTTATAGACCGGCTTCAGAAAGCTTCTGTTGGGGACTTTGGGTTCTTAACATTACCACTGCTGCCTGAATTTCTTTTAAAGGATATATTTTGCATTCCACAATGCGAAGACAAGTGATTTGAGTTTTAAGTATCCAGCTCACATAAGAAGTATCTCTTACACGAATATAATCCCTTAAAATTTGTTATGCAAATGTGATCCCCTAAACCCCTTAGAATTTGGTACTCAAATACAATCTCCTCCTAACTGTATCTTCTTGTGTTAGACAAGCTTCAGGCATATCAATCCTCCTAACAGAATATTCTTATAGGGTCTTTTTATTCTTCCAAAGTTTTGCATTGTCATTCTTTCTCAGCTCTCCTAGATTGAATCTTTTTTTGGCAATATGCTATTACTATAAATGATGTGACCTCCCTGCTATACTGCTCCCTTCGTCCAGCTTCTTAGCAACAAAATCAGTCTTTGACCACCCAATTATGAAAGTCTCTTCTAAAGTTTATATTCCAACTTGCATTGTCTTTTCACTGGGCAATGGTGGCTTCTGCATTTATCCCAATACTAGTAATTATGCAAATTCATCTTTGAGAGGCATATGGTGTAACCACTGGTTCTATCAGAATCTGAGGGCCATCAGAGTGGGTAAAATCTGAATTAACCGTGGTGCACTTGCGGGAAACTCCTTGCCGAGGGCCGTGCACCCCCGGGATTAGTCGGGGCTCCATGAGACTCAGACATCCGGTGCAAATTTAAAAAAAAAAATGTAATGATGCTGTCAACATTCTGATAGTGAGAGTAAGTTTGAGTCTTTTCCTTATTGAGAGATATTGTCTTTCCCTTGTGGCTGAGCTTCTACATATTTCATCACTATCCCTTGCCAACTATCCATCGCTTTGTGGGTAGCTCCAATTGAAGAGCCAAATACCTAGTTGGGAATTCCCTCCCTTTATGCCAAAGTATCTCTACTCTACACCAAAGTATCTCTGCCAAAATCTGGAAATTCTGCAATGTCTTAGATGCAGGACACTGTTGCTTGTATGGCCTGATATTGCTTCAAAAGCCATCAACACTTTTTTTATCGCTTTTTCTTTCATGTCAATGCTAAGGGAGACTTATTTCTAGTCTTGTATACATGCACCTCAGTTCCTAAGTGTGATCGCTTATCAAAATACTTGTTCATAAACATCAACAACAACAACAACATTACCCCCATGCCTCAAAAGCTCCCGCCCATTGCGGGGTAAGGGGGGGTCGAATGTACGCAGCCTGACTCCTATGTTTAAAAATATAGCGCGACTGTTTCCAGATAACCCATGATGAGCATCGAAAGTTGCATTGACTAACTGCTACTTTACAATTGAAAGAAGCGCAGACAGTTTAAAGAGCCATTTTGTTTTATTCCATCATACCCCAAAGCCAAAAAATAGTGAATCTTTGCTTCCATCCGAGATTGATGGAAAAACTTGTTCATAAACATCATCTTTAAAATTTTCAAATGTGTTGAGTTTGAACAATTGTTCTTTTCTGGATTCTTGTATTTATTGATATAACAGATTACATACTTTGTCATCCATACTAGATCTCTGACTGCAGGATGTGGAGGGAATGAGATGTCCTCTTAATTAGTTGATGTTTATGTAAAAGGAAATCAAAACTATTGTCTAATTGATAGTGGAATAGTTATGAGTAAGTTTGTGTTTCATGGTAAGGTGACAAATCGATCAAATGTCTATGAACAACAACAAAAACATAATCAATGAAATCTCATGGGTGGGGTTTGGGGAGGATAGAGTGTATGCAGACCTTATCCCTACCTCATGGAGGTAGAAAGACTGTTTTCGAAAGACCTGGCTCATGTAATGCCTAATGGTTTTGGACAGTGGCATGAACAATCATCTTCGAACTGTTGAGCATCAAATAAAAAAGGATCTTTCTTGCTTAACAGCTAAAGTAATATACAAATCTGGGTTTAATCTGTGATAGAGTATAAAACAACTGCTTACCAACTTGTTTATTGTGCTTTTATATTTGTACAATGTACATAGTACACATGGGTATCAATATGCATTTGCAACATTTGAGAAAATAATAAATACAAGGTCTATTACATGCTAGAGTGTAACAACTATCCTGATTAAAGGATATGTTTGTCCCTTTTCAGGAAAACTCTGACCATAAGCAAAATCTATCGACTGTCTTGAAGATAAATATCTTTTTCCAGCTTTCTATATTTTGTTTTGGAGGAGAAGGTGGGGAATTTGAACCATTTTCGACGAAAACGGCTGAACACGTGAATTTTTAGTCTCGAGCGAATCCTCTTAAGTTTACTGGTTATATCACTTCTATATCTGAGTATTTTGAATTTTGTGAAATTTTCAAACTTTTTCATGCGCTTGTATCCTGCATGAACGTTGATTTAAAAAAGTTAGTAGAATGTAAAAGAAAAAGGATGTATAGAGTTACAGAAACAGTGAAAAGATAAAGAAAGAACTAATATGGAAGGTAAGTGGCTCCAAGCTAATTGAATCAATGATCTTTCATTCTGAAATGTATGATAAATTCACAGAATTTCTATGAGTCTTTGCTTCTATTGTATGTGCATAGACATCATAAATTCTGTCGTACCGTTATTTGATTGTTAGTTTCTCTTTAGGTTTTCTGTTGAAATATGTGTTGACCTTGAAATGAAAGAATCATACCTTTTGCTTCTATTTTATGTGCATAAACATCATAATTCTGTCGTACTGTTATTTGATTATTAGTTTCTCTTTGGGTTTTCTGTCAAAATGTGTTGAATTCGAAATCAAAGAATCATACCTTTCACCCCTTTGATCTGTTGCTCATCTTGAAGTCCTGTTTTCTGTAAGACCTACCAGTTGCATCATATAGTAGTTCATCACTGTGAGTACTTTTGCAAAATTGACATGTCAGAGTTCAGAGAGTAAAAGAGGTTCATCACTATGCGTATCTCAGACTGCAGAGAGTAAGAGAGGTTCTACTGTTTATACTTCATGAATTATAATGTGCTACTCCTGATGAATATTTGATCTATTTCCTTACCTCAACCAGGCTCTTCAGACATGTTCTCATCCTTCTTTGTATGAATCCTCGAGTACACTGTTTGATACAGAATATAGGCATAAGATGATAATAGGTATAATGCTGTCACGCTAAAAGGATTTTTACCTTTACATGATTTTTCACAAATGCATAAAAGTTCAGAAGGTTCCACACAGTCTTGTCTAGTCTTTTGCCTTCAATGTGGCGCGAAGTGATTTCTGTGAATCCGATGATAAAAAGGTAAATATCAGGACAACTTCAATTTCAAGATTTAGAGAAGGCAGGAGGACGCTAATATATGTATCTTCTGAGTTTACACAGATCTCTTCTTTAATGTCTGTTTCAAATCATTACTCATGTTTAGGAGGTTTTTGGAGTCTCTTGTCTTTCTCCAAAGCAGAAGTAACATAAATATTTTTCTTTTGCCCTTACCAAATGTTTCATTTATTTGAAAGAAACATTAATTTGCTTAGATGTATGAGCTGTTAATAGAAGATACCAAAAGAGACAAATCCTCCGTTTGTGCTTAAGTCTTCAATTGCTTCTCCTCTTAGCTCCGGAGGTGGAATAGGCGACCAGATGCAATGGGGTGCCTTGGCACATCCTTTTGTATTTGCAACATCCATGAGTTCCTGCTGGGAAACTGTCAATTCTCCTTAACACTTGAACAAAATCATACATGCTATAAAATTACAATGTTGTAAACGTTATGAAATTGTATTACCTGGAAGAAAGCTGTAGCTATAATCACATCTGTTTTCTCCTTAAAACGCATTGGGAATACTGCCGTAATTTTCTGGGGCTGTCACAAATGGAGTTTTACATATTAAGAAGCATGAGGCTGTATTCTCCCAAATAAATCTCATATTATAGGAAGGAGTTTTTCTCTACATTTTCTTTTGTACAATATTTGCCTTCATCAAGTTCCTTTTGATATGCCACTTTAAACCAGAGTCAATCATATAGTTGCTATTTAATTGCCATATTTTGAACTTAGCATAACTTAGTATCTATATGCAGTAGTTTGGAAGTATTATATGGCGTAATTTAGAATTTGATCTGAAAAATGAATATAGTGCCTTGTTAAGAAGTGCCTACAGCCTGTTCTTCCTTCAGCTTCCTAAATCGGCTTCAGTGAAGGTGTGTACTTTTTTGTGTAGTATACATCCGATGTAATGCTAATAGATTAGGTGTGAACATAATGCATGCAATTTATAGGTTCACTGCAAGTTGAGTAATTTGAGACGGTAAGACTTTCGATTTGATGGTTTGAATGTTTAACTAATTAATCACTGTGCAGATATTAAAGTCTTTGAAATTTGATGGTATCAAAAAATATGATGGACTATTTGTTTCTCATAAAGGGCTGCAGCATATTTGGCTTCCCCATAATACATTTTAATCCCTTCACCAATGTGGATCATCCTACTGCCAAGGTGAAGTTAATGGAGCTATTCTTACGTTGAGCCGAGCTATTTATCTGCATAGTGTCTAGTTTTCAACAATGGTGTTTGAACAAAGTTTTCACATAATACAGAGTACCTGTTTTATGACATAAAACGGCTCTCTTGGGTGATAAACAAGCTTGATTGGTTTGTACCTCCCTTGAGCTACATCTTGTGAATTAACATTCATCAGCATTTCTTCCAGTTGAGAACTCAGAATTACACCTTGTACAGCAGCAATGTCTGTGATCATTTTTATTGACTCTGAAAAGAACACAAGACAACACAAATTGTATGAGCACCGGTGCAGTGGGCAGTAAATGAAGATAGGAGTTTGTTTTAACTTGCATCTATCTATATGCTGGATGTTCTGGGACTATTTCTACTCTACTTGATCCAATTTTGTTATGATGATGTAAAAAGGATCTTCTTTACATTCTCTTTTACGATAAATAATTCCCGGTTTCAGTACATTTAATCACCATTTGCTCAGTTTAGTTCGAAGATCTTGATAATTGGACGGGCTTGTTTTCAGTAATAACAAACTGAAAGATGTATTTAGAGACTGGTATGTTTATCTTCGCTCCCTTTTTTTATGTTCTTCATTAAACTTGTTTACTAGTCTTATTTCTTTAATTAGTTATGCAAACATGAATTTATCCTTGTTTTGAATTTTTGTAGACATGACTCTCCCTAGAGCTCCTTCCTTCTTATTTCCTCTGTAGTTTCTTTGTGTACAACTGTGCCGAAAGAAATATTTATATAAAACTGCTTAGTAAACCTCCAACACCATTTTCTTTGCATCCACAGAGAATTTATCTCAACTTAAACTGTTCTATTGCAAGAAAGATGTGATTTTAAGTTGACGAAGCTTCAATTACTCGACACAAAAGAAGCACAGTTTGGTTCTAGTAATAATGCCTCAGTTACATCTTTATCATCACCCTACAAAATGAAAATAGCAGACTGCTATAGTGGTGTTCTTTTTTTCTTGTGGTGCCACATTTAATTGTTTACTGCATGATCTATCATTCTTCTTCTCAGATGCTTCTAAAACAGGAAAAGAAGGACGGGGAGGTTGACGCGAGAAGTTCCAAACCTTTACCATGCGGCAGTCTAGCAAAATTGAGTCGTAAAGTCAGCTGATATCCTTCTTTTGGAGGCTCAACAATCTCCACAACTTCAGCACTAATAGCCTTTACCTTCTCTATAGTGTAACGTGAAAGCTTAGTTGAGATCAGGAATGCTTGAGACAGAATTGGGGTTGATATTGATAAGTAGGTATGATCAGGATCTGACACCAACGACTAACAAAATATTTCAAAAAGGAAAAAGTTATGGAAGCTTTAGAGCTCATATTTTGGATTGTTGAATATCAGCTAAAATTTAATCAATAAAATACATTTCTTAACTTGAGTTATTTTTTTAAATATAAAAGTAGTTGTTCTTCAGTACGAAAGATTTTCTTTAAGACAAGCCTTGTCATTTGTGCCATAAACTTCAATCATCTATGGAATGTGGGCTTGTTACTCTTACCTGAATGTAGTATTCAACGGACCCAAATTCATGAAGGTGATGGTCGGCATCAATTGTCCGTTCATCTCTGTCTCAGGAAAAAGAAGCATGTTCATGATAAGAGTTTTAGTTTTTACATCCATGTTATTCAAGAACTTAGGAAGAAACACGTCTGAGTACTGCTTAAAATTCAGCAAGTATAATCTAAGGTGAACTAGTTACACTTACTCCAGCTTAACAATACGAAATGGACCTCAACTTTGTATAGTTTTCTTTTTGGGCTATCGTAAATTGTCTTTCTCAATAATGAGAAATTGCACAATTGAATCTCAATGAATTCTGTCAATTTAACGTTTAGGCAAGAATAATCTCTGTAATTTATTGAACTGGAGATGGGACGTCTATTTAGTCTTTGCTAAACTAGTGGGAGGTCCATTTTGTTGCTAAACTAGAGGGAGGTTCTGTTGGGTTTTGATATTGGTGAATGGGAAATGGTGGGATGAAAAATCGGAATCCGCTTTCTTTCCCGGATTAATTTAAATTTCCCTGCAAT
>JAOTQR010000109.1:23525111-23553493 GCA_025774065.1 Solanum ossicruentum | reverse complement strand
TGCTACTTCACAATTGAAAGAAACGCAGACAATTTAAAGAGTCATTTTGCTTTATTCCATCATACTCCAAAGCCAAAAAATAGTGAATCTTCAACTTCATCCGAGATTGATGAAAACTATAAGCAAAAATAAATAAGTACCCAAAAACAAGCATTGGCACATGGTTTTTTTTGATGAAAATAAATATTTCCAAACTAAGGAATATTTAAATGATAATATAATATTAACTAATTAACTTAATAACATATATATTAAAAGGAAGACAAAAAAAATAAAGAAAAAGGAAAAAACATCTTCATGTGAAGAAATTCAAAGTATTCCACTTAATTAGGCCCTACATTCCCACCTGTCATCTTCATAACTAACTACTTTTTTGGCATTAATTAACTATTTACCTTCTTAATTATACTTTTTTAAGAAAATACTTTTCATATTGTAAAATCTATGGTTTCCACCGATACGAATTGTGATAGAGTGATACGTACTTCTTCACTTTTAACTAAAGACTTGGGTTTGAATCCCGTTGAATATGTAATCATCTTTATCAGAGGATCCACCAACAAGAGAACAAAAAAAAAATACTTCTCGTTTTCACATAAATTACATATGCATGTAATTATTATTTTATTAACAGATTATCTCTAATATCCATTAGCATGCTTTAAAATCTAAGGATTGAAAAGAGAGCTACAAATGGAATGAGAATTTAGATTTATTGGTGTTTATCATTGTACCAACAATATTAATACAGTATTTGTTTTTTTATTTATCACATTTATTATTTATTATGTTTTGATTATTGTACTATTTTGTTGATGTTTTTATCTCATTTTGTACTGAAATTTGATGCACTTAAGTTGAGAGTCTTTCAGATTTATTCTCTTTTATCTTCACGAGGTTTCAGATTCAAAATTTACATACACTCTATCATTCATTCTCTTCATATTAACTTATGAGATTAAACAATTCATGTATATAAAAAAAGATTATGTATTATTTAATTACATAATATAATTTTTTTGAGAAAACGAATTCAACTAAACTATTTTGTACTATCTATTTTTATATTTAATAAATTAGTCAAAATACACAAAAACTAACCGTAACACAAAAAAGGTCACAATTCTATGAACTGTATGTGCTAAAGAAAAACTATTCTCTGAACTTTCACTGAATTAAGATTGACAGTAACAGTAATGAGATGCAAATATAGAATATTTAATCCTAAATTATGATGTAAGTTTCTGTTTTTGGTCAATTTATATATTTAGCTTCCACAAATTCCAAAAGTAAACGCACTTCTCTCTTCTCTTTCACACACACACACACACACACACCGTCTTTGGTATTCCTTTCTATTCTCTCTCTTTTTTTCCCAATCTAAGCGTACAAATTTGAGGGTTTTTGATTCTTTGCTTTACCAATTTGGCCTACTTTCTCCATTTTCCTTCATATTTAGAGGAGAGGGGAGGGAAAAAAAAGAATTCTTGGAGCTAAAATCAATATCATCCCTTTATTTTGTTTTTTAAAAAGATTAGTTTTTTAACTTTTTAATGCATACCCCATATAGTTTTATGAAGATTTGAAGATCAAGAATCTGTAAATTCTTTGTTTTGTTATCATTTGGGAGCTGGGTTTTTGTGCATTAAATCTTGGAATTTTATTGTAAAAATTTGAGCTTTTTGAGGATTTTTGTTGAAATGGAGTTATTGGTTCTGCATTGGAATCATCTGATTTTGAGGTTATTTAGGTAAAGTACTTCAGCAGGAAGCTTTGTTGTTGGTGGTGGTATTTGGATAGATGGATACAAAAAATAATAAAGATTTTAAAGGGGAGAAAATTCAGTATGTAGATAGTGTGGAAGCTCTTCCTAATTCTGTATTGAATGGTGGAAAAGATGAGGATGATGAGTCTAAAGCATTGTTGCCTTCTAGGAAAGGTGGGCTGTCTAAAAAGACAGCTAAGCCAAAGAGAAAAGTTCAGTGGAATGATACAAATGGGAATAAACTTACTGAGGTCTTGGAATTTCAACCAAGGTAAAAAAAAATAAAAATATATCTTTATGTATCTCTCTAGACTCCACTTGTGAGATTGCGCTGGTTGTTGTTATCTTTATGTAGCTTCATTCAGCTTATGGTTAGTCAGTAGAGTTTTTGGTCTATATAATTTGTTTCTCCTCTGATTATGTGTGAATTGTATTAGTTGCTCATTGTGGAAAATCATAGTAGTTAATCCACTTGATGTTTTCGCGCGGTGGATCACTAGAACAATGTGGTGGCAAAGCAATAATTCTCAGAAGAACTTTTGATGGTATAGGAACTTGTTTGGTATTTAGATCTTTCATTTATCAAAAGTGAAAGTATAAAATGAAAAGAAAAACTTAAATATGATGTTCTGTTTATGCCTTATGTCAAATCTGAAGGGAGAACTAGATGATGTATATGCAGTCTGTGTGGATAGCTTTTTTATGATAAGCATATTGATTGTGTGAATCGTACATATAGACTGGTTGTTCACGATAGTGTGCTTGGCATCCTAATATAAGAAGAACGATTTAGTCTGTTATTATGAGTAGCCAAGGGAATGACTGAGTGGTTGAGGCATATCAGTAACAACCTGGAGATTATATCACATTTACAAAACTTGGTGTGAGCTCATCTGCTCCAACTGTTGGTTTCCAGCGGCTGTGATCATGGGCAATAGTAGGCTATCTGGTGGATTAGCCGGGGTGTGTGAAAATGAAACCAGTGATCATTAGATTTCCTATACTATTAGCTGATGAACCATAGGGCCTTAATGGAACATGCTTAGAGCCAGGATGCGTTACTGGGCTGAACCATCAAAATATACAAACTTCACTATTAGCATTGGGCAACATAACAGTATAAATGCTCAAGCTATCCAAAACAACAATAAAAAGGCCTTAGTAAGATACCATCCCTATGCAGTATGCTGTCACTTTATATTAAAGTGAATGAAGTGGCAACTCCAAATATTTAGGAATTTGGTGTGCTCTTGTTTGAGCAATATAGCCATTTAATGAGCTTCCAATATTTGTTTCATTCTAACTTACTCATGAATTGTATTGATTGTAAGTTTCTTAAGCATCTAAAAGAAGACTCTTGCAGAAGCAACTACTAATGTAGAATCTTGTAAGAAATTTTGGTCTAAGAAATGTGTGTGCAGCTCGAGAAGAGAAATAGGACAAACAGCTTTTTTTGATAAAGAGAAATACGACAAACAGCTTGGGGGAGGTGGAAGCCCTTTCTCATGTATTGCCTGTCAATAGTCAGTACTCATATCAACTACAATATTGCATAGTCTTCTGCTTGGAAATGTGTGCCTCTATAGTTTGCTTTACCACCTCTTTGGAGTAAAATTGGGCATAGAATATACCATTCTTGACAAAATCTTAGCAACCAGAATGATATTTTGATTGGAATTTAGAGGTTATGCAATATGTTATTGGTAAGGTGATTAGAGTTGGACACTTCTCTCTGGTCTTCAGTAACACTGCCCCTGTTTTACTTTGACTTATGATTTAGGAGGCCAAACGCTTACTATATAGTGGAATTAGCTATGAAAAGGAAGGGTAGAACGATTTATGAAGTGAAGAAAGAGTGATAAGCTTATTTTCTCTTTTTTGGTTAGAATGTGGAAAGTTGTTTTGTGAGTGCTAATTGACGCCTTTCACTTGTGCTTTCAATTGTGGTTCCTAGCTTTCTGAATTTTTCTTTCTAACTTGGAGCAGTTATTAAGAATAATTTTAACGTATATTACTTAGAGGCTCAGTTAGGGGAACTAGGGATGATAACAGGACCAATGAATCCTTTTGCCATCATAGTTTTAACCCACCATGCTACTTCCCTCCCTGCCCGCTTAACTTCTTTTGGCACCTCTTTTCCTTGCATTTTCTGCACTGGATTACAATAATCCTTTTAACTCTGTTAAGAAAATGGACCTTGAGCTTAACTCAACCGTAAAAGCTAGCTCGTGGCCCAGACCATATAAGGAGGCAATACCGCACTCCTAAAAACCATATGAGGCATTCTATAACAAAGTGTAACAAGTAAGTGCATGTGAAGATAAATTAGATAATGGATTTGATGTTATACATGCTGATTTATTAAAAAATAATGTATAGCAATGGAGATAATTTTCTGATTTCCATGATGATGATAGTTAGCAATAACCATAAAGGATGAGATTCTCCTTGTAGAAGTTCTCCTATTATTTTCTTGGAATATTCACGATGTAAGGACAAAACATTCCCATGATTGAGTTTGCCGAAGCCAAATCTATAGTCTTGCCTTTCTATTGCTCATTTGAAACACGGACAGTCATCTTAGGAATCACAATAAAGAGGCTTCAAGATAGAGCCAAAATCCCCATCTAGCATGTTTGGTATTCTGCATTTTGTCAAACTGGTCATTGATCTTCATAATGTTGAAGGACAAAGGATTCTCCTCAGTGTACAGAAGCTATCGGTTATTCCTATGCCACCTATTAAATTATCTAAAAGCATCACAAGCTGTAGAGCTTAAGTTAGAAAGCTAAATTTTATATTTTCTCAAAGGTCATGATTGCAAGAAAACAAACTCACGTAACAATGATCTAGAAGTCCAAAGCTAACCCTGAAAAGGGTCTCTTTTGACAATGCTTCTAGAAAATACCCTAAATTCAATGAAGAATACAAGAAATGCAGAATTAAAGCGATATTATCCAAGCAGAACACAAAACTAAAGGACCCACTGCACATTTCTGTCATTGATAGGTTAATGTGGTTTCTGCCCCATCCTCCCCTACTCTGCCTGAGCATTTCCTCGCCCCCATCTTCCCCATTAACATCCTTAAGGGGTTACTACATAAGCCTAAGCTATGTATAATATGATGCATCATACAAGATGAGATAATATCTCACTATAAATATGACTTTAATGCAGTACATCTAGCATAAGCACTGGATCTTGAATTTTACATGAATGAACAATGTTTATGTTGGTCATCTGGCACTTGAAGTTGCAGACGCTACTTGATATAGTTTGTGAACATTTCTTTTTTCTCTATTTAGTTCATCAAAAAGACAAGATATAACAACTTTACCCCTTTGTCATGGAATGTACAAGTTTTTTTTTTTTTTGGTTAGTCGTTCGCTACATTTTAGTGGATAATTATCTTACCTTATAGGTTTTTGTTTTTCTCTGCAGTGATGCAAGTGACTCAGATGACGATGATTCAGATTCCTGCATTTGTAGAATAATGTAGATTGTGAATCAGAAATGTTGAATCTCCTTTGGTTCACAGCTTATATAGCATACTAATAACAGCAGTTTGTAAGACAGTCGACTGTCTCTAGTTTTGGTTCAAGTTATCTGGCACCTCAAGCCAAATGAAACGACCTTTTCCTTGTAGTATGTATATGAGTGCTTCGGGTTTTAGTAGATAACATACAGAACCCTTCGGGTTTTCTTGTTTTCTTTTTGCTTGATTATAATGTATATGAGTGCTGAGTCTTACATATGATGACAGTGTTCTAGCAAGAATGTTTTTGTAACAATAAAAGAATTACAACATGCATATGATATGCTCTCAACCAAATACAAGTCCCCAGATGGAAATCTGATGTCTTTTTTTCTCTCGCGGAGAAGACAATACAACACACTGCAATCATACACAAAAACAATCAATTCTTTACACACATCAATCCAAAGGTATTTAAGCCAGTCTCTGCACTTCCTTTGTTATATGATATTGAGTTCATCGAGCACGACTTGATCTACAGCTCTATCTTGGAAGTAATACACAGCTGATGCATTTGCTGATGTTGTTCTTCCTGAAACCAGCCAGTTTGAGAGACTGGCATCTACTGGAATTTCATGTCCTTGAGGCTTAGGCTTAGAACTATTTTTGAGATTTTGGTCCACACAATGGTTTGCTGGTTTTGCAATGAAGGCCAATTCTTGTTTTCCATCCATTTTGATAATATTTTCCTTCTGTTGCTTCACTTGCTGTGCTCCTCTTGCTTTAACTGCTTTCCATTGAGTGAGATTTTCAACTGGAAGAAGCACAGAATTCCTACAATTTTGACCTACTTCATTTGATTCATCTATGTTCATTTTTTCAGCATTTCCATACTTATTGTCTGTCTCAATATGCAGAGTGTCATGCTCATCGCCATCACAATCACCACCATCATCATCGCTAACACCATAGTCTTCATCTTCTTCATCATCAAGATCATCGATATCACTGTCCTCAAGTGTTATCTCGTCTTCCTCCTCATCGTAGCAGTTATAGTATCGATGACTCGAAGGGTACATAGACATACTTGCTTTGGCTGTTTCTTGTTTATTGTATTCCCTTTGTGTCTTCTCCTCTTCCTCTGAGAAATATGCTGTATTGTTTTCATCATCTTGAATTCTCTCATAAGTCTTGACATCCAAGTTGAAACTCACTTTCTTTTTTACCTTGCGTTTTGATGATTCTTTTGGCTTATCCCTGCATAAAAACCAAATAAATTTCACAAACTACCAAACATGAAGTTACCTAGTCGTCAAAGAAGTTGGTGAAAATTATAGGAGATCAAGGAAAGCCAAATAACATTTACAAAATCTACCTATCATGAAGCAACGTTCAGTTTAATATCTCAAATGATTACTTAACTAAGGAGTCTTATTTCAAATAATTGCTCAATTCTGACATTTCACTTCAAAAGTCACTCAACTATAAATGTTTTACTTGCAAAGTCAATTAATCTATTTAATTATTTTTCTTATTAAAATTTGCTTACATAGATTTTTTATTTAAAACCTAATTCGAAAAGAAATAAAACAATATCCATTTAAACCATTCAAATTATGGGAGATTAAGGTTCAAATATCAATCGAGATAGAAGGAAGAACTTTAAGTGATTTCTTTTCATTTGTCTAAGCCTTAGTTGACTGAAATCATTGATCACTACAACAACAACAACATTACCCCAATGCTTCAAAGGCTCCGGCCCATTGCGGGTTAAGGGGGGGTCGGATGTACGCAGCTGACCCCTATGTTTAAAAACATAGCGCAACTGTTTCCGGATGACCCAAGACGAGCGTCGATAGTTGGATTGACTAACTATTATTTCACAATTGCAAGAAGCACAAACAATTTAAACAATCATTTTGCTTTATTCCATCGTATTCCACAGCCAAAAAATAGTAAATCTTTGGCTTCATCCAAGATTGATGGAAATACAATCACTACAACATACCCAATATAATCCCACAAAATGTATATGCCTCCTAACTCTTGCCTAGAGAAGATAGAAAGACTATTTCTAATAGACATTCACAGCTCAGAAGTAAATGAAACCCGATGAAATAGTCGCGATGCATAAACTTATCCAAACGTCATTACTATAAAGAAACAAACGTGAATTGCTGACTCACCTGAGCTCAGAATTTGCTGAATCTTGAACATTCTCCTTCTCAGAATCCAGTGGTACATACTTTTGATGTACCTAAAAAACAACATTCAAAGAAATCAAACATCTTTGTATTCAAATAAAATTAGGGAAACACTTCTAATCAAAGGAACTTGCTTTATGCCAATTCAAACATATCAAAGAAAACCTAAACTCTTCAACAAACAAGTATAGTCCCACACGATAAGGTCTAAGGATGCTCAATTCTACGCAAATCTTATCCCTATCTCACAAAGTTATAGACATTATTTTCGAAAGAGCTGCTACATTCACCAAGAGTTGTCAAATAAACACTTTCGTTGAAATTTTTTTTGAATATATAAGTTAAATATATATTTTGATATATATCGTTGAACACCTTTCGTACAAAAATCACTGACCGATGTTCTAAAAGTATGAAAACCCTTGACGAAAATGCTGACTCCGCCACTGATCTTGCTAGGGCGGAGCTAGAGGGGCGGAACGGGTTCATCTAAAATTAAATTACATATGCAAGATCATTTTTATTCCCCGTTAAAACAGTAAAAATCCTGTCTTCGCCATTACATCTAAACGAGTTATATCTTAAAAATGATATACAAACAAGAAGTTAAAATTGAGAAAAAAAACTTACTTGGAACTTGTTACAAGGCTTTATACGCTTTTGTTTCTTAGTTGTAAAACCAAAACATCCAAGAAAACATCCCATTTCTTGATTTTCCCAAACAAACAAAAAAAAACCTGCAGGGAAGAATGAAGGAGGAATTTAGACTGTGTATTTGCAGAGTGCTTATATTGGGGGTATGGGGGTGGGGGTGGGGGTTTATTTTGGTAATGAAGATTTTAAATATGTTGCCTCCAACGGCATTTGAAAAAAAAATAGGAACGTTAAGGAAAGGGGATAGAAGTATATAATAATTATAAGTGGGGTAGTGGATAAAGACAAAGTTCCAAGCCATTTTGCCAGCATTTTTATGATTTTTCTTAACATTGGTGAGGTCTTTTTTGAAAAAAAAATCATTGGTATTACTAGATTGTAGGTTTATCGTCAAAGATTATAGTGGTGTGATAAGTTTTCTTTTTATCTAGAGAGAATACTAATAACATTTTCGAACTTGGCACGGATTATTAGTTTCAACCTTAAACTATTGATAGGCTTAAAACACCTCTCAACTTGGCGAACTAAGTTTAAATACATCCCTCCTGTTTTATACACAAAAATGTGTCATTCACGCGCTACATGTGGCTTAAAAACATCCTCCAACTTGGCAAATCAAGCTTAAATATACCTTTCAATTTTTGATAGGAAACATTTTATCCTCAAAATCAGACTTCTAGACATGAATCTAGATTAGTCAAATTTCAAAATGTATATTAAAATTATGATATATAGTCATAAGAGATGAACTTGAAGTTTTGCTTGTTGAATGTATTGTCAAAACTATCAAAATTGCTCAATTTTTTTATACAATCTTATCAAATAAGTAAAACTTTGCAGTAAAAATATAATACAGTCTTCGTTGTTGTAGTAAATAGGAGAAGCATCAAAGTCAATTCGTCATTTTTACAGAACTTCATCACAAAGCTATTTTTGAAAAAAATATAAATATTTATTGATCGAACTTTAGTTCAATAAAACATAAAAATGAACATGAGTTATAGCGTACTACTCTTGTTGAAAAACAATAAATTTGGTTGGTGAGAGTAATTGTTATATTCGATATAAATGGTTTAAAGGTTGATAAGAGTAATAGTAATAACTATAAATTTTGTTTATACATGAAATAAAAGATTGGTAAATATAAAATAATTTTGTTGTACAAATATGAATTTATGAGTCAATTTTATGTTTAATATAAAATCATGATATAGAATTTCAAATTAAGCACTTTGGAGAATTTGAGGTTTCATCTCATGATTTCACCTGTGGTTTGAAATCATGAGCTGAATTCTTATGCTCAAAATCGTATAGATGGAATCGATATATCATATGTAATGAATGATTGAGGTTATTTACTTTTGTTTTTAACTTGATTGTTTATTTTTGTAAGAAAAGACTTGGAGTAAAGAAAAAGAAGGTTTACTAATTATTTTTTTATTTAATCATTTAGTATTTAAAATTTATTTATATAATTAATTTTATTGAATATGTTATTATTTTTTGAATTAATTTAAATTTATATCTTGTGTGACTCACTTAAGAGGAAAGGTTTAGTGAAAATTGTTGCCAAAAAATTGAGGAGATTATGTGAATTAAGTAATTGGATTTATGCAAATAGATGTTGACCAAACTTAATTAATTAATTAATTAAATCACTTTTTGAAATTTTTGTCTTTTTCGATTAGGTAATCTAGGATATTGTACATATCTCATCCACTACTATGAAAAAAATGACTTTTAATATACAGCAAAATTTGTAGGTTTTGAATATTTGAGGAAGGAAATTCAATAGAAAGGTTACAAAATGATAAGATTAATTAAAATAAACCTATTTATTGATTTGTTTCATAAAAAATGATATAATTTGTACAATTATCACTTTTATTTATCATTGTTATTTTTCTCTTTTAAGCAATCGTTGTATGTTATTCTTTTAATAGTTTGGTAGTTTAATTAATTTTAATTTACAAAAATACATGGTACAATAACACTATATTCAAATTAGGGAAAAATTGTGCGGATAAGTAAACATATACAAGTTAATTAGCTAACATAATTATAGTTTGAATTAATTAGCAGCAAACGTCTAGCGGTACTTACTGTTTGGATTTTGTAACATTCGTGTGATTTATGCAAAAGTAGTGCGCAAATTAAATTATATAGTTAAATATACAAACACTGCAAATTATATAATCAAATATACAAACGTTATACACAAATTGTACAGTGAAATATAAATACTATACAAAAACTATGAATTATATAACAAATTATATAAACATATACAAATACTGCGAGAATAATCTAAATGATGTGCGAATTATATTATATTCTATTATATGTTTTTTTTTATATATATATCGTGATTTTGTGGTGTTTACTTCGAATATTTTTTTTTATGCAATAATTATGAATTTTATTCTATTGCCACACACTATTTTATACTTTGCATCAAATATTTATGAGAATATGGAAAAAGTTTTGATTCTTTTAGAGTGGAAATTGTTGTAAAATCAGAATATAAACCACTCAATATTCTAATTAAACTACACGTAGCCAACTTCAAAATTCTTTATGAAAAACAACCCCCATTATATAATATGCTTTTATCCCTATTGTACATTATTCATTTTCCACTTTTCATCTTTGTATTTTATTTGTGATTTTAATTTTCTCACAAAAAATCATGTTTATTAATATATCATTTGTTTGAAATAATTCATGCTTTATACATAGAGTAAATATTTCCTATCTTATGATAAAAATGGATATCAATTCATATTCAAGTTTAATGCCAAATTATTGTAACCAAATTATTGTAAATAGTTGAATGATATCCACTCTAATTTATATTGATCATAGATCATTTTGTTTTACTTGGTCGCTATGGCGAGATAATGCTATTGGAAACAGTCGCTTTATGTTTTTAAACATAGGGGTTAGACTGCGTACATCCAACCCCTCCTCACCCCGCAATGAGCGAGAGCCTTTTGAGACACTGGGGTATGTTGTTGTTGTTGTTGTATGGCGAGTTAATGATTATTCCTATCTTTAATAGCTTACAATTTTACGTCTAATTTCTGATTGGATATGATTTTCTTTCTATTTCTGTCTTGTTTACTTGAGAACGAATAATATATCTACTTTCTCTATATAATAATAGTTGTTCACTATTAATTTGACACAAGAATTAAAAAGCAATAAATGATATGAACAATATTACCAAAGTACCATGTGAAGATAATAAATATAATGTCTTGTAAAATGCAATAAAGATATTAATGATAAGGATGAACTAGGAACTAAGCGTAAAATTATTTCTTGATTTAATAAAGTGAACAAATATTGCTAAACATCTATTTTTAGTATAATGAATTAGTAAAGATAGACATAAAGAATGATAATATAATTTTGCAAATAGAATTCGAACAGGATAAGTGTCAACAATAGCATACTCAGTATAACCTATTATCATATCAAAATTAAATGTAATATCTGATGTAAATATAATATATATACTCCTTCTATTCACTTTTACTTGTCATTGTTTTGCTTTTCGAGATAAACTTGATCAAATTTCAAAACTAAATTGAAATAGCTAAATTTAATATTTAAAATCTAAAATTTAGATGGTTGAAAACAATAAGAAAAATATTCTAAGTTGAAATCTTTCTAATAATAATATGATAAAAAAAATATCTTAAAATATTAGACAAAATTCATATAATTTAATCTCGATAACTGAAATATTAATAAGTAAAACTGAACGGAATATATTTATATATATATCAATATATATATTGACCTAAGATCTAAGCATGGAAGAGTGACGTTAGTACATAGTCACACACACACACACAAAAGGGTTGGAGAAAATATCTCACAACTCATCAAATATCAGATTAAATCTGGACCGTTGATTCCTCTTAGGCTACATAGTCCCTCTTCTTCACTTTTTTCTAACCCTTATTTTCTCCTTTCTTCGAAAAAAAAATCCCCAAGTCGGCGCTTCTCTCTTCTTCAATCTCTCAGAGAAAATCCTATGGATTCAGATCAAGGGAAGCTTTTCATTGGTGGGATTTCATGGGAGACAACTGAGGAGAAGCTCAAGGAGTATTTTCAAGGGTATGGAGATGTTTTACAGACAGTTGTGATGAGGGACAAGATTTCTGGGAAGCCGAGAGGATTTGGGTTTGTTGTTTTTGCAGATCCTAATGTTCTTGATAGGGTTCTTCAAGATGAACATGTTATTGATGGACGGACGGTGAGATTTTGTTCTTAGATTTATGGAAATTTACGGTTTTTTGGAACTTCGTTTTGTGGGGTTCTTTATTTTGACTAATTTGGGTGCTGGGTAAGTGTATTTTTTTATTGGTTTATTGTTTTTTGAGATTATTTGCTTGTCGGATTCATGTTTTAAGCTTGATTGGGTTCTGAAAGACGGACATTTTATTGATAGGGGCGTAAGGTAAGATTTTTGGTTAGAGCTATTATTGTTTCAGCTATGTTTTATGGTTAATTTCTTTAAATTTTTGCTCGTGGGTGTTCTGGATTTGCTGGATTTTTGGTTTTAGAGATGATATGCTTTTAGGGTTTTAGTTTAGGGTTGATTTTGCTGCACTTGAGCTGAGGGGTCTTTGGAAACAGCCTCTATACCTCTGCAAAGTAGGCGTAAGGTCTGTGATTTCAGTAGATATGTTGTTGTCGTTAGTTTAGGGTTGACTTGGGTGTTTCAAGATTAGACATTTCATTGATGAAATGCGATTTCCCTTCAACTTCTTTGTGCTTTATTATGGCTTTCTTCCTAATTTGCTTTTTGGGGACTCTGTTATTTCTCGACTCTTAGTGCTGGAGATGTTGTGTTGAGTATTAGTTTAGGCTTGGATTGAAGATGGACAATGTTACATATGGCTGTATGTTGAGTGTTTCTGCTTCATTTGTGGATTGTATTCTTGCTAGTAGCTACATTTGTTGCTGTCTGAACTTTTCACTAGTTTGTCAGCTATAAATTTAGTATGCTTATGTTTTGTTTGTGTGGTGATATGTTATGAGTGTGTATCTGTTCTTTTTACCTTGTTTTCTCCTTGATTTTGTACTGACTACTTCTGCTGCACATGCTCTTTATTATTTGATGGCATTTCAATTCTTCAAGTGTTTTCAACCTATGCACTTTTCTATTATAAAAGAAGAAAAAAAATGAACATAAGACGTGAATTAACTAAAATTTCCTGTAACTGTTAGTTAATCTTTGTCTTCCTTTAATTGTGTTTTTATGAACACCCAGAATGGTTTATACTGTGGCTAGTGTAGATAACAGCTTTGCTCAAGTCAATTATGCCGTCTGTGCTATTAGTGATTTTTGTGGATGAGGTGGCTAATTCTTTTTCTGTCGGTTTGCACTAATGTTTTTGATGCCATCAGTGACTGAATGATTTTCATCTTCAGTTATTATGTGGTTCATAGTGGACAGTTTTCATCATGTCTGAAAGTTTTGCTATATAAAGTGTTGACAATTCGCTTTTCGTCTTCATTTATGTTGTGGTGCATAGTAGTCATTTTGTTCGTGTGCAACTAATTTTGTTATATAGTTTATGTATGTATACACGTTAATTTCTTCTATTCAGCTTATGAGATGCCAAAATTATGTCTTATTATCTTTTTACATTTTGGTGCATAAAGTACTCAGTTGTTAGGATCTCAAACTAAATTCCTTCTTGGCAAATGTGTGGACTTTCAGGTGGAGGTAGTTTATTCTTCTTTTTGTGGATAAGGTGGTGGTTTTCTTAGATGCTTGTGGCCCATTTTAGATGAGCATTCGAAATAGACTGTGGTCTTTGCACACTAAGCCTGAGAGTGCTGAAGGAAATTATGTTCATTTGTTTTGTCATAGTTTGGTTCTTAAGAGTGCTACTAATTGTTGGTCCAAAAAAGCGATTCTAAGAACTTCCAACCCTCAAAAGATATTTTTTGTTCGAACGCCTCTTAAGTCACTCATTGTTTGTCGGTTTGTATCAGATCTATTTCACTCACCCTACCTGGTACAAGGTTCTGTAGAGGTTTCCTGCATCGCAAATATGATTCATATTGTATGGTTTTAATTGATAACCTGATTGCTGTAAGATATCTTGTGCTGATCTTTTGGGAGGTGTTGCTATCCATGTATGCTTCTCTTTTGGATTAGCTGACATATTTCTTGTATAGGTTGATGCAAAGAGGGCCTTGTCAAGAGAGGAGCAGCAGGGATCGAAATCTGGAAACACAAATAGTGCCAGAAACTTCGGAGGCGGTGGAAGTACCAGGACCAAGAAAATTTTTGTTGGGGGATTGCCTCCCACTTTGACTGAGGAAGGATTCAGACAATATTTTGAAAGTTTTGGTAATGTCACTGATGTAGTAATTATGTATGACCAGCAGACCAACCGACCTCGTGGGTTTGGTTTCATCTCATTTGATTCTGAAGATGCAGTAGATAGAGTTCTACAGAAGACCTTTCATGATCTGAATGGTAAACAGGTAGAAGTAAAGAAAGCTCTTCCTAAAGATGCTAATCCTGGTGCTGGTGGCCGTTCCATGGGCGGCGGAGGCGGTAGTGGTATGGGTGGTGGAAGTTATCAGGGGTATGGTGCATCAGGTAACAATCCTAGTTCTTATGACAGTAGAATGGATTCCAACAGGTACATGCAAACTCAAAATGCTGGAGCTGGCTATCCTTATGGTTCATCTGGGTATGGTACCCCAGGTTACGGCTATGGGCCATCCAACAACGGTATGGGCTATGGTGGTTATGGAAGTTATGGCGGAGCAAATCCGGGCTATGGGGGTGCTAATCCTGGATATGGTGCTGCTGCAGTTGCTGCGGCCTATGGAAATCCAAATGCGGCCAGTGCTGCTTATGGTAGCGGTCCAGCGGGTGGACCAAGAAGCACATGGGGCTCTCAGGGTCGTTCTGGATATGGGAATATGGGCTATGGTAATGCCCCTTGGGGTGGTGCAAATGCTGGTGGTGGTGGTGGTGGACCTGCTAGTGGAGGATCTGGTCAATCTCCAACTGGAACCGCAGGATATGGGAATCAAGGTTATGGTTATGGGGGTTATGCTGGAAATGATGGTGCTTATGGAAATCAATCTGGTTATGGTGCTGTTGGACGTGCCAGTGGTGCTCCTAGTGGTAATTCACCTGTTGGAGGTGGTGGCACAGGGGACATGCAATCAGTTGCAGGGGGTTACATGAACAGTGGCTATGGTGATGCAAGTGGAAACTCTAGCTATGGGAATTCAGCATGGAGATCTGATAACTCACAAAATTCTGGTAATTATGGTGCTGCACCAAATGGAGCTCATGGTGGCCAAGTTGGATATGGTGGTGGATATGGAGCTGCCCCTGGTCGACAAGCTCAACAGCAGTGAATGAGTTGCTTTGTGCTGTTTCGGAATTCCATCTCTTTTACTGCAGAGTTTCGCGTCACTTTTGCATTTTGCATGCAGAGTGCTGCTCTTGCAAGGTGTCACCTGCTAAATGAGACTGGTTGGATTGCTTGAATCTCTAGTAGTTTGCAGAATTTATTTCTAGTTTACAATAACTAGTATTGTCGCTAGTATTACCTATTATTTTGTGTTATTGTTGTTAAGTGCAGTCTTAATCTCGCTTGCTTATGGTTATGTTTGTTAGTTAATGTGGTTCATCTGTTTTTATAGTCCACAGATATATTGGCTTATGGTAAACTTGCGTGAATCTACTTTTTGATTGAGCCATCAGTTGGGGAATTAGTATTTGAAGTGAATTTTAACCTTTGCCTTCTTTAGCAGGTGGATGGTTTGGTGATATTTTATGTATCAGTTATAAAAAGAATAAGTTTAAAAAAGAAGAATAGAACACTTTCTATTTTTCTGTCTGATGTAGTTGGACCATGAGATTTTGGTGGTGCTACTTACTCAGTAGGAGAGCAGTTGTAGCAGACTTGGTAGATCAGTACGTAATGGATAGCGATAATGTTAGCGGTTGTTGAATTTTGAGAATGGCATAATCATTTCCCCCTGTATTTGACCTTGTGTTGTACAGGAGGAGAGGCCTGAATACTGAATGTGATGAACAGTCCACTCGGCGATAAATACGACCTGGGTGCTGGAGATGTTTAGTAAAGAAAGGTATCTTACTGTGGATTGGCTTGTTTGATGGGGTATTGTCCTGAAAGTTGTCATGGTGAAGCAGACCAAGGCCAAGCAGGTGCTGCTGAGTTGTATTTTGTGCAGGGTCCAGATTAACAGCCATCCACTTGGTACATGTTGCATCCAACTGCTGTTTGAGTGTTGATTGGTTCTTTTGAAACTTGAGACTTAGATTTTTAGTGTCTCAATAATTTGGTTAGGTACTTTGACAATTTAACTTGCAAAATTTCTTCCTTAGGTTTGAAACAGTTTTTTTCTTTTCCAATGCAATGGATTCTTTTCTCAGGAAGGTTGTTAGAAATGAACATGGTTTAGTAGGTCACTGGTTTAAGATGATTTGGCTTACCCGTTTCTTCCATGTTTCTCGTGTTTATGCGTCATCTTATATCAGTGGGATAACTTAGTAGTTTATGCCTCTTTTAGAATTAGAATTCAGTTTTGGCTGGAATTTGTAGTTAGTCGAGCCTGGCAAGTCACATCATTAGTTTAAGATGATTCGGCTTATCATCTACAATGCATTTCACACTGATATGTTATTATATATCAGTAGGTTAACTTACTGGTATATTGCCTGCCATCAAATTAGAAATCCAGTAGTGCTTGAAGTTTGTATATTAATACTGGAGATTTCCTTGTGTTTGGAAGATCAATTTCCTTTTTGAAATCATGGTAGTCTCTCCTTCCTCGATTGGCCTGTGAAGGAGCTGATTGAGGTAAGTTAATGTTCCTATCTATGGTCTTTCCTTGTATTGATGGCAACATTTGCAACCTAGGATACAGTTGAGCTACGATTTGGGTACTTACCATTTGACTTGTCGCAAGTAGGAAAAACGTTTGCTTCGCTGGTTTTATTTGGCATTATCCATTCCTTACTGCATGTCTTACGTTATTCTGGTCGATTGTTACCATTTCATAGTTTGTCTATATATTAGAATTACCAAAGGTCTTTCTTGTGCATGCATTTGTTTGAAGGAAAAGAAAAGCATATTTATTTGGGAAAAAAGCTGCTCAGCTGGAAAATTTCAAAATATGTTTGTGAGAGGTGAACTTAAGAGCAGAGGGGTCGATCGAAAAAGGGATACTCACCTGGCCCCATGCAAATGTGGACTTTCTTGGAAAAGAGGTGAGTACACCGAGGGGTCAAAATTTGAAGAAGCAAACTCACGGGTTAGTTCAAGGGAATTCGATATCTATTATATATATATTAAAAAAAATACTTTTTAACAAGTAATTTCCCTGCACTTGGAATTACCCAAATAATAAAATGCAGTACACAGTAAATTATTTGGAGTGGCCATTCTGCAACCCAATTTGTTTTATTATCAGTTCCAATACAGTATGAGAGAATTTACAGAGAAGAATAAGCCAATGCCATTGCATATATCATAATGTCTCAAATCACCATAAATCCAGAATAGGATCGAAACAATGAACTCTTCTCAAAATCTTTATAAAGAAAAGAACTCTAATAAGCTGAAGGCACACCATTGTAAGCATCACCAAATGCTGCAACATTGCCTGGCCTTGAGAATACAATCTACGTACACAAAAAATAGTGATCCCGTGTCATATATTGGTAAAAACAACTTGAAAATTTCTAGTAAATAATAAAATAAGAGAACAATGCTACATTTGTAAGCATTTAGATAAGTTTACTTAGATAAAGTAGTGGCATGCTATGTTGCGCAGAAACAAGCGATTTTGGCAGTTTTTCATGGGCGCTGCTTGGGGTTCGGGCTCACTTTTCTGAAAAAATTACACCAACCCGTCCGTAACGAGCCCGTCAAGAGTCCTGGCGGCGCCTAATTGCATTTTATGGGCCAAGAAACGTGAATCAAGTGATTTCAATAGTTTTTCGTGAGTGTTAGCCCACGAGTTTTAGCGCTACTTAGGGCTCGGGCCCAACAAATGCATGTCAGATCCTCTTCGACATGGTAAAATATTTTTGGAGAGTTTGAGCAACATAGCTGATGGAAACCATCTAGTAAGGTGAACTAAAAAGTTTGTAGTCCATTTCACTATGCTTTGTATGTAAAAATGGTAAAGGAACTTATATCCTTGTGACAAAGAAAGCCATTCTCTATTAAACCTTCCTATACTCTGAACCTATTGCTACTTGGTCTAACAAACATATAAACATTATTTTCACTCTTAACTTCTTGCAAGTATCAATTGACAAGGGTAGAGCTAGACAAGCGGAAGGAGTTCATCATCTACTGTATATACATAAAAACAGACCTTTGTAGAAAGGTTTTTCACATACCTGATAATCTCCTAACGTGCACGTTTTGAATCCAGCAGCACAGTAGTCAAAGTAGTACTCCCATGTCCTTATGAACTTGTCATCGAATCCCAAAGCACGAATTTGGCTAGTGACAAAGTTATTAAAGCTCCAATATCAGAGTCTAGAATTGATCTATTAGAACAAATAACAATAATATACCCAGTGGAATCTCACAAGTGGAGTTTGGGGAGGGAAAAGTATACGCAGAACTTACTACTACCTCATAGAGATAGAGAGGTTATTTACGAAAAACCCTCGTCTCAAAAATCAAGCCCCATAAACAGAAGATACTAGAAGATGATCTATTAGAACAAGCTACAAAATGATTCATGAAGTAAACATGTCAAACACAACGATCTTGTTTGTTACCTTTGTTTTTCCAGGAAGTTTTTCCGCCAGCATCTCAACGTTTGATAGTAATGAATTCCTATGTCTTCTAGGTGCTCAACACTGCATTCGTATCATTTGTCAAATGGTCTTCAATTAAGATATACCATGCTTGTGTAAAATGACAAAATCAACTCTTTGTTTACCATAGTCTAGATGCTGCAGCCATGGCTGATGTTACTCGACTTAATGCAGGCAAGCATCCACCGGGGAATATGTACTCTTTAATGAAGTCTGAGCTCTGCCTGTATTCATCATACCTCTCATCTGGTATTGAAATGAACTACGCGAAGCCAACAACGTTTGTGAAAAGAAGCATAAAGAAAGAAAAGCAACAGAAGAAGGAGAACAATGTGGAGCGTGTATCACTTACCTGCAGAACAAGAAGGCCATCTTCTGCCAGTGCAGATTCACAACAAGTAAAGAATTCCTCCATAAACTCATGACCAACTGCTTCTAACATCTCGCTGAAAATGATTATTAGTACAATTATCACACTGGCTTAATAATAAGCAATACGAAATCACCTAATTTAGGTGAAAGCAACAACTTACCACGATATAATCCTGTCATATCTAGACATATTTGGCAATTGGCGATAGTCACATAGGAGAAATGTTATATGATCCTGTGAAAACGTTTCGCTGAATTTAGTTTTAGTACTAATGAAAATTTTCCGAAATTGGTTCCAATGTACCTGAAGGCCTGCTTGCTGAACTCTTAGTTGTGCATACTTCAGTTGCTGCTCGGAGAGAGTTATACCGGTATATTTACATCCTGTTCGCTCAACAACTTCCACAGCTAAACTTCCCCAACCACATCCGATTTCTAGGATGTGATGTTCTTTCTTAACTTTTGCCTAAATAGATTAGAACCAGAATCAAGTTAGGCTTGGACTTTACATAGCACTTGTAACAAAAAACATAGCAGAGGTGCTGGGTGGTCCAAAGCGGAAACTCAATTGAACTCTGTCCCACTTGATACAAGAGTGACTCTGATACCATCTGTAACGATCCAACTCGCTAGTGATATTATCCACTTTGGACCTAGGCCCTCATGGTTTTAAAACGTGTCACTAGTAGGTAAGACCTATTTTACTTTTATACTCAGCATCTCTCCTGTGTTTTGCTGATGTAGGACTTTTCATGTTAAGATGGGTTGTTATGAAAATGAGAGAGTATTTACTTTGTTGATGACTAACCTTTTCTATGAGAAGAGAAATCTTCCTCTGCTGTGCAACTTTCAGGTCTTCCTCTTCACTCTAGAACAATTACAAAAGAGAAAAAGATCACCTTAAGAATGAGATAAAGAACAGAAAATGTATCTGTCAGCTCTTACCTTAAAAATTGCACATGAATATGTCATTGTCTCGTCTAGAAAGAGCGAGAAGAGTTCATTACTCTGGAAAAAAAAGTGATAAATATACTTATCAATCTTCACTTGAAGCCTATGTAAGGTGAGAAGGTTACGCGAAAACAGCAGGAAGTGACGAACTGTACTAGTTACTTACGAGGTCATAGTGACGAGAGATGTTCCTACGAGCCTGAGTCAGGGTGTTCTGATTTGAAACATGTCGAATGAAATATTTTGCGGATGACACTGCAGCTGTAAAAAGCAGTGGTGTCCACCATCCTCTGGAGATAGAAGTAACGAAAGAAACTTTTAACATGTCAACAGAAGTTGCAGTTGTCCCGATTTCAGTTTCTATAAACTGTTTACCTTTTCTTACTAGACCTTGTGACAGATGCTTTCAAATCTCTGTTGTTAACAAAAATCTGTAAAAGAATTCAGGTTGCCAAGTACCAACAAAAAGATATTAAACAAAGAAATAGAGTCATTTTCTTACCATGAAAAGATTAAGAAGACCGTCATTCTTATCAACAAAAGAGAAGTCTCCATGAATAAATGCATCAGCAAGGCCTAAGTCACCTCGAGTTGCAACCTGTTAGAGATTAGTTTATGTCTCAGAATTTATCTGTATCGGAGAATCCTTTGCATTGTTTCTTTTCAGTAGCTTAATGACTACAAGAGACGGAAAAACAAAAAAACTCTAGTTACCTTCCAGTAGAATTGTGGACTATGAACTCTAAGAGAAACTTTGAGAGCGCTTTTCTTCTCTGTTCCTTCGAATGTGAACATTGTACCCCCTTCTTCTAACAGACTGAGGACAGAAAATATAGTCTAAAAACAACGTATGCATGATCCGTTTATGTTGTCTAGTATATAAGACTAAGAACAAACTTCCTCAATAAAATAGTTGTGCTGAAACTGGATGAATAGATATAGCCATTTTGGAATTAAAACTATACAAAGTGAAACTGTTATAACTCACATTATGCATCCTGTCGTGATGAAACTCTTGAGAAATCTATTAACGAGGAGGCGTGCTCCTGTTTCTGGCCAGGTAGGTACCATGTGTTTGGGATTTTTCAGGACACTAAAGTTTCTCTTAAGCAGTCCTTGTGCAGCAATAGCACCTGCCTGAGAAGCAGCAAAAAATAGATTATTGTCCACATTGTATCGTCTCCTGGATTTCATTTCTCCTTCAAGTTGAAATAGTACTACCTTTAGTCCATCCTCATGGAATCCATAGCCTGAAAGCATTGCAACAAATATAACATCAGCGAGTGGTGAAAGAACTCCGTGGCTATAGAATTCATGCACTAAAGGAAGCAAAGATCAGAGAATCAGGACAATCTCATTAAAGCACCTTGATATGCTCCACAAAACCATATTCCTCTCTTCCCTTGGATTTGATATAGCTCGGACGAAGCTTTTGATGCAGCAACTGAGGGAACTGGATGTCCTGTGGTCCACTTAAGCAACGTATGCTCGGGTGTGTGAGGAGGATTAAGAGTTACACAATAAGGCCTCTCTGTCTCACCAAGGTTCTGTTGGTTTACACATTGCAAAGATAAGAAGACAGAAAAGACTTCTTTACTGAAGAAACTTTGAGAAAGGAGATGCATCATATACCTGGAGTATATTGAGCCAATATGTCACACATACTCTTCCGTTCATGGTTCCAAGAAAATTCCATGAGCTCCACGCTGCTGGGTTGCGAGGCATAAGAGTTTTGTCACCATGAAGAAAAATATCGCTGTTGCAGAAGAACCGAAAATGAGTGTGCATGTTGACAGTATAAATCGTTGTAACACTATGGTTCAAAAATACCAACTTCCTTCTTTCAAACCAAGCAGAAACAGAAGAAGTTCAAAGATTCTGCTCTTCACGCCATGTTCATGTGTTGAAAATAAGAAAATGATCGAAATGATCCTTAATGCATACACGTTGGACTATTGTAGTCCTTCATATATACCCTTAAAGAGGGCACATTTAAGAGTACCTGTAAACATATTGGAAAGCACCTAATATTCTTGTTTCATCATGAGTTGCCTCTTTGCCTAACATTCTCAGAGTATCTGGTGCATGTGCAGCCATTATGCATCCATCGTATACGTCTTTGGAACCATCAGTGCAAGCTACAGTACAATCTGCACGCGCTCTCTTTTACAGTTAGAATCACGACTAGTTTCTAACCAAATGAACTGTATGGACATAATGACAGGAGACTCTCACATAAATACATGAACAGACATGGAGAAATAGAGGGATTTAAAATGCTAAAACAAAACCGGACCTTCTTCATGGGTCGATACAGAATTTACTTCACAACTAGTCCTTATTTCACAGCCTCTCTTCTCTAGCTCCTCCTTAACCTGCATTATATACAAATCAAATAACTCAGAAGGATGAGAGAATCTTAACAAATGATTCAAGAAACGAAAATTTTTACTTGCTTGAAGTTTATACTATATGAAACCAGTAATTTCTTAAAGAATAAAGCTACCACCTTGTTTACATATGTATGTGATCGCCATCTAACAGTGAGCCATTGAGGGCGACCAAAGAGCTGTATAGAAAGAACAAGAGCACTCTTAAGTACAATGACAACAAAATAATGCATAGACGCATTCAAATTCAGTATCTTCTATGAACTATCTTATTTAGCAATTGGCTATAACATTTACAGCAAATGTGCTCGTTAAACAGTTTGTATGAGAATTCTACCTGAAGAAGATGGTGGTTGCGACAAAATGAAAGGATGGAATAAGCGGAAAACCCCATTACTCCATCCGAGGGGCAGGACCAAATTGAAGCACATATTGGAACCTGTGAAACATATGTATGAACAAAAGTTTGCCTAAACATGTGATAAAATCAAGAACAATGACAGAACAGCAGCCTCACCAGATAAGCTTTCTGAAATAACTCCGAATAACCATGTGACTGAATAAAATGTCCTAATGTTTCGTTGCGATCAATGTCAGGATTGTTATCAAGTTCCTCAAGGTAACTGCATTGCAGTAAATCAAAAGTATCTCAAAACAACAACAAATACTGATAAGAAGTCACTTATGCAAAGGTAAGTAAGTTATATTGGTACCTTAAAACGTCCTGCTTGAACCTGATAATTTCTCTGATCATTTGCCAAAAGTATGGATTCAAGACATTCTTTTTCTGTGCAAACAGACCAGAGAGTCCATTTCGGCTACCCCATTCGCAACCATGGCCTTTGTCCAAGCTCACTGAAAATGACATATCGGAGATCTCCATATCAACACCTAGACTCTCGAAAAATTCCATCATGTTTGGATAAGTTACCTGTCAAATGCACCATTTCAACATACACTAGTTACTCTATGAACACGAAATTCGTCAAGAAAATGAACAGTGAGTATTGTTCTAGACCATATAAAGAGATTACAACCTATGCCAACAACCAAAGTTGAGATACTAACGCCAAGGACAGAACATTCGGAAGATGGACAACATAACATGGGGGCTAAATATTGAAAAATTCAATGCGAAGAATGTTCTATAGTATTAGACTATAATACTATATTAAGAAATGGACATTGAGCCTGACTCAACCGCAAAGTAAACTAATGTGGCACTTTTACAAAATTCAAATTGAATTTAGTGCTGATAATTGTACATTCTTATCTTTCTTCTTAGACACATGACTATGAATAAAAAACGACCTTCTAAGCTTGCAAGCTTCTAAAGATGAGGTGCTATTAGAATGCATGCATCCACTACAATTAGGGACAGGTCTCTTGATACAATAACGATGTAAGAATAGAAAGAGCAAGTAAAGAATACACAAGATTTTACGTGGAAAACCTCGTTGCTCAAGGAAGGAAAAATCACGACTTGTCCCACAGGGTTTCTCAACCGACTTTCACTAAGATGAAAGAGCAAAGTCGTTGATTACAGACTCTTGTAACTTGGACGCTAAACTCCTAACCCCTTTTAATGTAATGACTCTATTACACAAATGACTAAGCAATAGCTCTATTGCCATTAAACTAGTCACCTCTGATTAATTTAGACTCCAAGAAATAGACATAGCAACTCTACTACATCCACACATCAACTAACTCTAGTTGACACTCCTAGATAAATCTATCCAAGAGAACACCAAAACGATGGTGAAAAGAAGTTTGACTAATACATAGATGATTCGACTAATACATAGATGATTCGACTAACTAACTCTAGTTGATTCAACTCAAGCTAAGGACTTTGACAAGAAAATGATCCACTATCCTTTATAACTCCGGAGTACATTTACAATATAAGAGCACAAGAAACAAAGTTCAACACTGGATATGAGCGATGTTCTTCCTTGATAGAATGACTTTTGCTTTGGATATTCTTGATTTGCAAAAAATATTTTGTTTTTGTCAATAAGTAGAAAGACAAAAAATCTAGAAACGATGCCATTGGTTGAGGACACCTCCGTGTACAAAGTTGACTTGTCTGATGGTCAAAAACTTCACGGACCGAGTCCTTTGATCAGGTCCCTTTGCTCTATAGTATATAACTCATCAAACCAAAAACACTTAAGGCAGCATATTTGATTCCTCAAAGGGTTGTTAAATCATCAAAACAAGGACATAGTACTTCAGGTAAACATGACATCTTATGAAAATCCCACATCGGAGTCGGAGAGGAAAGTAAAGAGTTATAAGTATAACTTAAGCTCATATGACACACGCTTTTGGGTTCGATGATAATGTAGCCTAAGGAATGAATTCGTGAGGTTTGTTGGGCTAAAGCACATGAAACGCGAATCGCACATTGGAATGAGGAAGAAAAGTGTGCGAGTTTTATAAAACATAACTCAAGTTCCTTGAGCCCGGTTGGTCCAAAACGGACAATATGTGTCATGTACTTGAATTGTATTAGATTTCTTTAGTTATATTTTTTTTTCTTATACACATGCAATTTCATAATTTATGAAAACTATCAAAACTTTTTCAAAGTTTTCAATTCTTGTACAGTCTTATCGAATGAGCAAACCATAGACCATAAACAAGATATCCAAATATCCTAAGGTACTAATAAATCGGATATCTTTATATTTCTTTTATAAATAAATATTTGTGACTATATAATTTTGCAAAGATTCGCTGATTTGAAAAATCAACAATAATAATAACTAGTTACTCTTCAAATATAATCCTTTCAAATCAAACGATTCAAAATTAATCTATTTATGACGAGGATGAATCAAATTTTACTCACAAAATATGAACTCATGAGTCAAAGTTTACATTTAAAAAAAAATTGAAATCACAATTTGGAATCTAAAACCCCATTTTTTGGAGAAATTTGTGATTTAAAATTGAAGCTAAAATTCTGTGCAGATTTCAAATCAAAACTTTAAATTTGAGTCCCAAATTCTTTTGCAAATGCCTTCTAAAATTAGGCTTTTTTTCTGTTCAAATTTTGTGTCTAGTCAACTAAAAATTAATTGGTACTAAGGAGTATTTCCTCCATTTTAATTTATCTTTTTTAAGTCAATTTTTCTAAAAAAAAAGGGAACTTTTTATTATTAACTTTTCACGTGACTTGTTTAAAATTGTAAAATTAAATAATATTGTGATATATTTTTTATTTTTAGTTTAGGATCACAAAAATTAACTTTTTCATTTTTAAATTTCGTATCAAATCTCGACCAGACAAATATTAAATAAGATGAGATACCTTCCCACAAGAATCCAATTCCATTTTTGTTCAATTATAACGTCACTTTGTTACTTTAGGACCACAAACGATGGGTCTGTTTCCTGTACTTTCCAATATGTATGATAAAATACGAATTATTTTGAGAAAATTACATAAAACAAATTTAATTGTACAAAACTATTTACTGGAATTGATTCAATCCAAATCATTTACTCTTAGTAGACCTATGATCTAAACTATTTACCTTTTACTCTTTTTTCGCTATTTTATTTTGCCTATGACATCAAGTGAGCTGTTATGAATTAATACTTTATGATATTCTATTAGTATATTAATATCATATACTAGTGTAGGATTGAACTTAATCCTCTGTGATACTCTATCTGTCTCTTGATATCTTATTGGTATCATACAAGATTTTTGACTTTTTTCAAGGAAATAAATAAGAAATAATTAAAAAAAATTATTAAAGACTAAATTAGTAAATATATATATTCTTTGTGATACACCATTGGTATCATATAGGACTAAGATGAACCCTCTGTGGTAGTCCATCAGCATATTGATACCATATCTGTATCATATAGGGTTGGAATCTTTTTATTTAAAGAAATAAATAAGAAAAAATTATTAAAGTCACAATTTTATTTATTGAACTCTAAACTAGTAAAAAATATATTCTTTGTGATACTCCATCGGTATATTGTTATCCTATCAGTGTCATATATAGTGGGCGCTAACATCAGTGCACAAACTTTTATATATAGGACACAAATTAAAAGAATATTAATTATACTTAATTAGAGGACATAAATTATAGGGTGTATAGATATAAATAGTTTATCTAAAGGAGCACGTGCTTAAACTTTTCAATCATTTTATTTGTCACATTTTTAATTTATATGCTTTCAGAAACTAGCAAAAAGAAGGAAATATATTTAATTTTTTTTTAAAAAGTTACTATTTTAAATTATTTATTGTTAACAAGAACGAAAAATAAAGTAATCCAAAGGAAGTACTTTTTAAGACTACAATAGTAGTTCTAGTAAAGAAAAATATTCTACATAAGAGTATGAAAGTGATTTCATTGTCATATATTTATTTCTATAATTCTAATAAATTAATTTGGTTAATGTTTAGTTTCAAATCTTTTCTTGTTTTTTAATTGTTTGTATAGGTAAATACGTCCAAAAATCAACTTTCATTCTCAAGTATATAAACGACAATTATAAACATGTAGGAATTAATCAAAAATGTTTTTTTTTCCTTTTTTTAAATAAAATTAACATCTTTTACAAAAATCTAATTATTCACGTTTAAACTATATATGATGTGTTGTCATTTTCTATTTTAAAAGTCCCTGTATAGCTTATTGGCATGAAAAATGACATCTAGAGGGACAGAAAATAGGCACAAAAATTTTAAAAAAAACACATATTTATGATATTAAAAAAATATTCACGTTCAAAAGTATATTTTACAGGTTGGAAAAAAGAGTTGGTGGGAACCATACAATGCCAATGTTGAATTTTATATTTTGAAATTTTTACACCACATAATAGCCTAGAAAAATTCACAATGAATAAATAAATAAATAAATAAATAAATAAATAAATAAATATTAGCCCTTATTTTAATCTTATTTATCTAGTATACAATGCATATATAACATATTTTTCCATTTCAATTTATTTATCTTATTTTAAATTGATACATCTTATTTTAAATTGATACGAAAGTTAAGAAAATAAAAAAGATTTTTTAATCATATAGTCATAAAACTAAAGATATGGCTAGAATGTATCAAAATATATACATATACTCTTAATCTGATGGTCTGAAATATGGCACGTAAAAGATAGAACTAAATAATTATAAGAAATATATATGTCTTTTTTTAAATAAACTAAAAAAGAATAGCATCACAAACGAATTAAAATAAAGAGAATATAATATTACTGTATACTTGTTGGTGAAAATTTTTTTTCATACTTGGTTTTATTATATTCTACATGAACCGAGAGTTTATAAAAAAACTTACAACAATATAACTAGTAAAATTCTACATGTAGAATCTGAAATGATCTTTATATCTTATAAGATAGGAATAAAGTATTACGATAATTTTCTAAAATTCACTTTTAAAATTATACTAAATATGATATTACGTTATTTGACTCACTAAAAAAAGGGACATATATTATATCCCTTTCAATTTTGGTGGGAGACAATGACAAAGTATCTTCAATAGAAAGAATAAATACCCCTCTCAAATATCATTTTTGAAATATATGAACAATACACACTCAAACTCGTTATATGTTTTGAACCCATGAGAAATAAATATTTTACTATTATATATATATATATATATATATATATATATATATATATATATATATTGT
>JAOTQR010000109.1:23497305-23511289 GCA_025774065.1 Solanum ossicruentum | reverse complement strand
TATATAAGTTAATCTTTTTTGTTTCATAAGCCCAAGGTTATCTTTTCCATTCTATAAATATTGAAGAGCTTATATTATTATTACATTATTTGATTCATGCTTTAGCTCCACTTGGTGAAGATGATTCTAGGATTTTGATTGATTATTGTAGAAGGCGTCAAAAGATTTGAAAATTCTATATTGACTGTATATCTTTTTCCGCCTATATTGTTATATTAAAGTCTTAAGAAGGATGTTTATATGTTTTTTTCTTGTGTGTTTATTTTTTTTGGTGTGTGTTTTCTATCTAATAAACATCTTTAATTTATTTTCGTATGAAACTCTAATTGTCCGAAGTCTATATTTTTATTGGGCTCAAATCAGTCATTTGTGACATTAATCAAAATATCAAATTTACAATTGATTGTTTTAAAAAATTAATTTAAAACATTAATGTTTTCTTTTGGGTCATAGTTTTAAGAATTAATTTGTAATTGTTGTACTTTATTATTCATTACTTGTGCATACTTTCATAGAATTTTAATCATTCTAATCTTCGAGAACTTGACATCTCTTTCGAGTCCAATGAGGATTCTGATCCAAAGATTAGTTTCAAATTGACGGATCTTACCCAACTTCAATCACTTGGCCTTTCCTTTCCGCGGCCCCTATATCTATCCAAATTACACTTGCCTTCAAATTTAAAGAAGTTGGAAATAGAAGCAACTAATATACCAAGGGTGGTTTCCATCATCGCGGGACTACCAAGCCTGGAGTACCTCCAATTAGTTGAGTCATCAAGCCGAGAGCATGGACACTTACAGAGGTCGACTGCTGTTTCTCAAATAATCTTCCGAGATATCACGTTCCATAAACTTAAATTGTTGGAACTGATGAACTTAGATATCTCCAAGTGGGATACCTCGGAGGAATCCTTTCCTCTGCTTGAAATACTTGTTATAGAAAGATGTCTCTATCTAGAGGAGATACCCCTAGCTTTGCAGATATTCCTGTAGTGACCAGGTGCACACGCATCCCAACCCCATATTAATATGATTTTATTCGCTTTCACGAATTTGTTTTTAGGCATCTCTCAAAAGGCCTCATACTAATGGGATTAGGTTTAGATATTTAAGTTAGTCATTTTGACCTTCCACCACCGATGTGGGAGGAAGAGTTTGCATTATCCCAACAATTCCAACACTAAAACAGATTAAGTTGATTTGGTGCGGCAACAAATCTCTGGAGGCTTCAGCTCTGAGAATCAAGGAAGAGATCAAAGATATTGAAGGATGTGACCGTATTAATATCACTATCCAAGTAAGTAGAAACAAACCAACTCTTTATGTGTTGTTTTTGAGTATCGACATTCAACGTTCATCTAATTTGCAAAGAATATGTTCAAATGCAGGATATACTGGCAGGGAATATAAGGCGGTTGTGAATCAAATATGTGCCTTCTTTATATATAATATACTAGTCTCTGGGCATGCGCTTTGCACGTGTATCTGTATCATTGAGCAAATAAATTTAAATAATCAAATGTATGTTATTAAGTTCTATGTTTGAGTAAGAAAAATAATTATTGTTAATTTGATTTAGTACAGTCAATAAAGAAAAAAATTCTTGTCCCACAAAAGACCTCAAATATCTTACTGTAATTTTGCCTTTCACGTGATGCCTTGTTATACATATTTTGCACATTTGGTCATTTGCTCCTTCCACAACCGATGTAAGAGAAGTTTGCATCCCAACAAATCTCCCCTCAAACTCTAACCACACAATCTCGTGATCCAACCTGCGGGACACGTCGCTCGACCATCCTGTCGAAACGCCAAATCATCTTGCACCGCCGTTATTGCCCAATGGGACATGTCGCCTGTATCATCACATGATAGGAAAACTTTCGATACAAGACACTCTTGCAGATCTTTGGTCCTAATACCACAACGATGAGTTCACACGGCTTTGATATCATTTGTTAGGAATCGCACGCACCATCACCCCAAAAGCCCTCATAGATTTATTTTTGGGCACCTCCCAAAAGGCTTCATACTAATGAGGTTGTGTTCAACCTTATAAGTTAGTCATTTGCTCTTTTCACAATCGATGTGGGAGGAGTTTGCATCCCAACACATCATGTACCCAAACAAGAAGATTTTCCAATTATGCCAACATCAAGAACTGGCTTTGAGCTCAAGCCTGCTAATTTCTTTCAGCATAATCCAGTTCTTTAATAAGTGGGAAAATAATGTCATCATTTATGAAAAATAACTATACTCTTATTTTATGTATCTCATTCTTGAGTGACAACTTTGTACTTATGATCAGTTTTGTTGTTTAGATAAAGGAAAAGTTTCTTTTACATCACTCATTTATATACTGACATAAAAGGCAACAATCATATTTTCACATAAATGCTATGAAATGTATATGATGACGACAACAACAACATACTCCCACAAGTGTGTCTGGGGAGGGTAAAATATACATACACTTTACCACTGTCTCATAGAGATAGAAATGTTTTTTTTGGAAGACTCTTGTCTCAAAAATATCAAGCCCCAGATACTAGATATGATAAAACCTTATAATTACAAAAAAGTTGGCACAATACATAAGTGTATTGTTCTTTAACTTGGCTTTATTTTAATTGTATGTGCTCCAATTTTGGGTGTGCAGAAATAGGCCCTTAAACTTGTACGTAGTTGGACAAGTAGATACATGAGTCTTATATGGCATAATACATATAGGACACACCACGAAAGATACAAAATGCCATATAGGCTGCCAAATATTATATATGTGTATATCTGTTTGTTCAACTTTATACAAGTTTAATAAGTGTCTATTTTTACACATTTAAAGTTGAAAGACATAAATTCGAAATGAGATCAAGTTAAAAGGCATATTTAATTATGTATTACTTAGTATTTTAGCAACACAAATTTTAAAAATCTTCACTTACTTCTTAATTTCATGTCGTTCTAATCACGTCACATAAATAGAACACAAACAAGTATAATGATTTTTATAACGTATATATACCAAATTTAAACATCCATATGTGAAAGTATGAAATGGAAGAGATACGAGTCATCAATATTTGCGTCCTTCAATATTCAATTCACCAAACTCAAATTGTCTGGTGAAATTACCTCTATTTTCCTGTTCTTAAATAAATTAATGGTCAAAATATTGAAATAAATAAGATAAGAACAATAATTTAAAAAAAATCTTTACTATATTTGAAAAATATTAGAAATGTGTGTCTAATTCACTCTTCTTTTACCACCTTTGGTTCTTCGTTTTTCCCGGAGAAATACAATTAAGAGTTTCCCATAACCATCTATTATTTTCGCCAACATTTAGCTTTTTCTTCTCTCCTTCTCTCTTCCTTCGATCTTCGCCTCGAAAAACAAAATAGTGACAATAATATTCTAATGCTCACCGGCTTCTCTCTCCACCCTCTTCCGCCGGATATCTGACAATTTCACATATTCATCGTGTAGTAATAATTTGTCGTAGTAGCTAGCCCAGAATGGCACCTACTACGACCATCACCACCATGACGCAACATGTTCACCATGTAAACACTATTGGCGAAGATGTTGCGTCTGTTGACATTGACCTTATTTGGCCGTTTGAAAATATTGACGATCTTAATCGTGACCATTTCCGCGACGCGGCTTACGAGATATTCTTCACTGCATGCCGGTCCTCCCCGGGGTTCGGGAGTAGGATGGCGATGTCGCATCATAATCCATCGGAAGGAGGAGATGGAAGCGGGTCCCGGGCTGAATCTACCAGCCCCGGATCACCGGTGAAGCCATCCGGGGTAGGGATGGCCGTTACTAGCAAGGTGAAAACCGCGCTAGGGTTGAAGATGTTAAAACGGTCACGATCACGGAGAGCTAGCTCTTATGGAGACAACCCGTCATCACCTGGGGGCGGTACGAGCCCCAAGGTGGGATTCACCGTGCCCCATTCGAGGGCACGGAGACCGATGACATCCGCCGAGATTATGAGGAGGCAAATGCGGGTATCCGAGCAAAGTGATAGTAGGCTACGTAAAACTCTTATGAGAACTCTTGTTGGACAAGTACGTACATTATTATGTCTCTTTTGCATACATGCATTTAAAAAAAAAAAAAAAAAAAGGAAAATGACAAGGCTTCTAGTTCCATTTTGTCTCTTTGGTAGGGAGAAAAATATTTTCTATATAGGAAAGACTTTCAAAAAAAATATTTTCTTCCATATTGAACACACCCTTGGTATACCTAATTTTTTTCTCTCATTTATGTTTCATGAAAATCATCTTCTTCTTTAACAACAATAATTATCTTAAATGTTCTATATCAGAGGCGGAGCTACACTATCTTGAGAGGGTTCATTCGAACTCTCTTAAGTAGAAAATTATTTTATTTATACATGGTTAAAATAATTTTCATGTATATATAGTAGATGTCAAACGTCCTTCGACTAGTTCATGTGTCTACTTACTCAATTTTGAACCTCCTTAATCGAAATCGTGGCTTCGCCACTGTTCTACATTTCTATTCAACATATAGTTTGGTGTTTATGTGAATCTATTTTCCTTTTGGTTCATTTTAAAAAAAGATTGACCTTTTTCTAAATTTGAAACTAATTTATTTTAAATTTTTCATTTTACTCTTACTGCAAATTAATTTATAACGATCCATATATATTTAAGATTACAAGTTGTTACCACATGTTTAGAACGACACACGAGATCCAAAGCTTTCTTTCTTAAATTTCATGCTCAATTAAATACGTTCATACAAATTGTAACAAATGGAGTACTAGTCTATAACTATATATGTTGTTCAAACTCTCGAAAAAATATTGTTCCATTCATATCAGATCCTTAGAAAATACACTACTTTGAAAGAATATGACATGTTGTTAGTGACGTTTTTAAATAGTTTTGAGCAACATAGACTTATATGACCAGCTTTTCTATGTGAATGAATTCAAGAACTAATGTTTGTGAAAATTTGTACAGATGGGGAGACGAGCAGAGACAATTATCTTACCATTAGAGCTATTACGCCACCTTAAACCATCCGAATTCAACGATTCTCACGAGTACCATCAATGGCAGAAACGTCAGTTCAAAATCCTAGAAGCAGGCCTTCTCCTTCACCCTTCACTCCCTGTAGAAAAATCAAACACATCCGCAAAACGCTTCAGAGAGATCATCAAATCAGCTGAAACTAAAGCCATTGACACTGGCAAGAATTCGGAGACAATGAGAGCACTTTGCAATTCAGTAGTGTCCTTAGCCTGGAGAACAAGTGATGGCTCAGCAACTGATATTTGTCATTGGGCTGATGGATTCCCTTTAAATATCCACATTTATACTGCTCTGTTATCCTCTGTTTTCGACTTGAAAGACGATACAATGGTCCTTGATGAAGTCGACGAGCTTCTTGAATTGATGAAAAAAACATGGGTGATTTTGGGTGTGAACAAATCAATTCATAACTTGTGTTTCACTTGGGTGTTATTCGAGCAGTATATCATCACTGGACAAGTTGAGCCTGATCTTCTTGGCGCCGCAATGATCATGTTGAGTACTGAAGTTGCTAGTGATGCTAAGAAAGTGGATAGAGAGCCTGTTTACGTTAAGATGTTGGCAAATATGTTGATATCTATGAGGGAATGGTCAGTGAAAAGATTGGTTAATTATCATGATAGTTTCAATAGTGGGAGTGCTGGATTGTTGGAGAATAATCTTCCTCTATACTTCGCGGCCACGAAGATATTAGAGGAAGATGTTCCGGGATATAATTCTGATGGTCTTGAGAAAGGGGATGAACTCGCGGAGGATGATTTACATGGAAATAAAGTTTGTTACTTTATCCGTTCTTCCATGAGAAATGCATTCGCTAAGGTTAGTATTCTGGATTTAAGTTGCATATACTAACACATTTGAGACGAGAGTTCCCCGGAAACAGTCTCTCTACCTTTGAGGTAGTGGTAAGGTGTGCGTATATTTCGTCCTGCCCAGGCCCCACTTGTGGGATTCCACTGGGTATGTCGTTGTTATAAGTTCTATATACTGACGATATACAGAGTGTTGTACGCTATGATCAATAGCATGTAACATGCCTTATTTCCCATGTTACTTGAAGTTGATTATAGATGTTAAAGCTTTAGAATTTTATCCTTTCTTTCAACCTATGTTGCTCGGACTTCTTCAAAAATATGATCAGGTGTGTGTTGAATCCTTCAAAAGAGAGGATTTGGCATGGACACGGAAGTACTTTTTGGAGAGTTTGAGCAACATAGCTTTAAAACCTTTCATTTTTTTTCCTTTTAATTTTATGGTGTATGAGTCAGCTTGTGCTCACCTCGACGTAATGTGCAAAATAGATCTTGGAAGAAATGAACATAGATGGTGGAAGTTTTGAATTGGAAGAAGTGAGCCAGACACTAACTAAATTAGCCTTTGAAACTGAAGAATTAGCAGCTAAGGAGAAGGACACTTTCAGTCCTGTGCTCAAGAAGTGGCATCCTATTTCAGCAGGAGTAGCAGCTGTGGCATTACATTCCTGCTATGGAACTTTGTTAAAGCAATATCTCACAGGCGCCACTTTGCTCACGAAACAGACCGTTTTGGTATTGCAGAAGGCTGGAAAACTTGAAAAAACTTTAATCCAAATGGTCGTGGAGGATTCGGATGAATGTGAGGAGGGAGGCAAAGCCCTTATGTCAGAAATGGTTCCTTATGAAACAGATTCAATCATAATGAATCTTCTGAGAAAATGGATTCAAGAACGGTTGAAGAAAGGGAGGGAGATCATTACGAGGGCAAAAGAAACTGAAGTAAGTCTTTTTCTGTCAGGGGCAGTCCCCTTAGCTTCTTCGTGTGTTTAATTCTTTATATTGTATTCCATTACTGAAAATCCTGGCTCTGAACCTGTAATAAACTGTCTAGTTTCTAGTTAGGAAGATTTCTATAACGCTCGTACTAAAAGGGGCTCATGGTAAAAACTTTGATATGCAGACATGGAATCCAAAATCCAAAAGTGAGCCATATGCACAATCAGCTGTTGATCTGATGAAACATGCCAAGGAAGCTCTCGGCAACTTCTTTGAAATCCCAACGTCCGTGTCAGAGGACTTGGTAGAGGATCTTGCAGGTGGCTTTGAGCATCTGTTCAAAGAGTATGTTACCTTTGTCTCATCATGTGGTAAGAACCAATTCATAAAACTCATTTCATTTCATACCTAAAGAGTAAAGACCGAGGCAGCGCCATATTTTTTTGACTCTGGTATCTTTTTATAGGGTCAAAACAAAGCTACATTCCTACACTCCCTCCTCTAACAAGATGTAGCCAAGATTCAAGGTTTTCGAAACTGTGGAAGTATGCTATTTGCAGTGTAGGAGCAGAAGAACAAAACAATCATATAGCAGATGAAGGCAATCATCCCCGCCTTTCAACAAGCCGAGGGACTCAACGTCTATATATAAGGATAAACACTTTGCATTACTTTCTTCTACAGCTCCATTCCCTTGATAAAACTATATCAATCTCCTCGAAAATCACCCCTTCTCCAAGAAGTCGTCACAGCAAGAATAGACAGATAGGGAGCTATTCCTACTTTGATCACACACGTTCAGCCATCCAAGTAGCTTTACAACATGTATCAGAAGTTGCTGCTTATCGTCTCATTTTCTTCGATTCTCACAGTGTATTCTACGGTAGCCTCTATATCAGGGACGCTGAGAACTCACGTATACGACCAGCATTAAGGGCACTCAAGCAAAACCTCACTCTTTTATGCACAATTCTCACCGACAAGGCTCAACCATTGACCTTAAAAGAAGTCATGAAGGCTTCATTCGAGGCCTATCTCATGGTTTTACTAGCAGGAGGAAGCAAAAGACTCTTCTCGAGAGCCGATCATCAGATAATAGAAGAGGACTTTGAGAGCCTAAAGAGGGTGTTCTGTACTTGTGGTGAAGGATTGATTGTAGAAGATGTTGTGGACACAGAAGCTGAGACGGTCGAGGGGGTGATAGCCTTAATGGGACAATCAACCGAGCAATTGGTCGAGGATTTCAGCATTGTGGCATGTGAAGCTAGTGGAATGGGAGTTGTCGGATCAGGACAGAAACTACCAATGCCTCCAACAACAGGAAGATGGAACAGGTCCGATCCCAATACAATCTTGAGGGTAGTCTGTCATAGAAATGACAAAGTTGCTAATCAATTCTTGAAGAAAACATTCCAATTAGCAAAGAGGAGGCCATATTAGAGAAAACATACAAACATATCATAAAGAAGAGATATCACATGAACAAAAAATAAACAGAAAAAGTAAAGGAGGACCGATTTTTGCAGGGAATCTGCTTCATTTGAAGGATTCCAAAGGATGGTTGATAAGTTAAAAATGCCTCGGTCACTTGAGCGCGCAATGTACTAATTTTTCTTCTTTTACTCATTGAACTAGGCATTATCAGTACTGTACTTTACGTGGTGGAACGCACTAATGTAAAATTCTTCTGCTATCTTTTGAGATCATTATTTTGACAAACATATTATTGTCATATGAGTTAGAAATATCAGTTATAGAATTGACAATGTTGTTCAATAAAATACCTTGCATTTGAGCAATATGTATCCCGCTGGGTATGGCTCGTAGTAAACCTCTGTAAGATAAGGAGGATCACAGGGTAGGTAACCTTTTCACCATTCTTTGTGAATGGTACAGGTCTCTTCAGGCACTCCCAAAAGAAAATGAGACTGGGAGTTGGATTTCCTTTTTGACTTGACAGGGTGGGGTGATTTCAAGCAATCAATCATTCTTTCTATCGAAATAACTATATTTAACTGATAATCATTACAATCGTGTGAAAATCATAACAAAGAGATAGGAGGTGAACAAAACTATTGCCCTGTATAGCTATATTGCTTGGATTCTCAAAAAATACTGGTGCATTAGTGTCAGGTCCTCCAAAAATGCATAATATTTGGCGGATTAGACATGGGTGAGACTGCATTTTCAGAGGCCGTATTTTTGGAGGAACCGAGCCATAGCCAATATACCTAGCTATAACAGGAAAGAAGTTTTGAGCAAAATTTATATGTTAGCTAAAATCCTATATAGAACCATTAACCTGTGTGTTGCTTGAAGCTTTTTGGCTATTAGTTACACGATGCCTTGATTCGATCTCCAATTCTTGCCTTAGCACAGCCAGTGAATCAGAGACTTCAGCTTTGTATACATAAAACTTGCTCACAAAGAGGAAAAAGAAGAAGTTCAAGAAGTTGAGTATCGCGAAGAACGCGTAGTAATAGTCAAGATGAGATGCATTCAGGTTGTTTAGTATCCATCCTCTGTGATTCCCGTGCTTTTGGGTGATATGAGAGACTGTCGAAAGCAAGAAGCTACTGAGAAAATTCCCAACACCAAGACTAGTCATCGAATAAGAAGTTCCTAAACTTTTCATGCCTTCTGGTGCTTGATCATAAAAAAACTCAATCTTGGCTACTTCCAAGAATGCATCAGCTGTTCCCATAAGAATGAATTGAGGTAACAGGATGAATATAGATAGCGGAACTTGTTTACCACTTTCGACTAGTCCATGGTCCCTTGCTACACTAAGCCTATGCCTCTCAACGAACGATGCAACTAACATGATCACAATATGGAAAGCCATTCCAATTCCCATTCTCTGAAGTATGTTGATGCCTCTTGGATTCTTCGTCAATCTTTTGGCAATTTTCATGAAGAATCGATCATATAGCACAACGGAGACTAGCAATGATATGGTCACGAAAGCACCTAGACTAGCCGGAGGGATATTGAAATTACCAATATTTCTCTTAAGAGTTGTGCCTTGTTTGATAAAAAGTGTGTTGATTTGCGCTATCATTGTGCTTGGAACAAATGTAGCAACCAAGATCGGTATCATCCTTAGCATTTGCTTTGTCTCTTCCACTTGAGTAACTGAACATAACATCCATGGATCAGTTGTATCTACTTTGACACAAGCTTTGTTTAGAAACCTGCATCAAACAACAAAATCCATCATATCCAATTCAAGAAGTCATAAACATTTTAATACCAATACAACTTTTACAGCAACATATCAGCAAAATCCCACAAGTGTAGTCTGGTTTGGATAAAATGTACGCAAACCTTACCATTATCTCATGTCAAAAATCTATAACTCATTAAACTACACCTAACATCATCATTAGTACTCTTATATAATATAAACCAAACTAACATCTTAAACTTCATGTCTAGTTAAACACCATAACTTGTTTATAGTAAGTGGTGGTTCTAAACAAATAAGGTAAGTAACATGCCATTATAGGTTAAATTACACTATTAGTGTGTGTGTATATATATAACTAATAGTCTGTTTGGTCAAGCTCTCAAAATCTGTTTATCTTGAAAAGTATCTTTTATCGAAAATGCTAGTACTCGAAAACACTCTTTTTTAAAAGAAAAACTTGGTCAAATGGCTCGACTTTCAAAATAAACACTTTTGACGTCTGAGAGATTGATTCCGCCAAACAAATATATATCTTTTTTTTCAAAATTATGTAACAAACCTTAAAGTAGGAGTGGAGTCAATTCTAACTTTTCCATTCTTGGTATATTCTTCCAAATCAAGCTCATATAACTCTTTTGGATCATTAGGGACTTTAACATTCCATTTCCTTAATGCAGCAATAATGACCCTAGCCATTCTTGTAAATGGGCTTCCTCTGGGCTTTTTGTGCCTATAAAAAGATGATCCAGCCAAAAATATCACAATTGATATAGCAAGGCCCAATGTTGGAAGCCCATATCCAAGTGACCAGCCCACATTGTCTTGAATGTACACAAGCACAGTGTTAGCAAAGAGTGTCCCTAGGAAAATACTGAACATCCACCAATTGAAAAATGAAAGTTTCTGGGATTTTTCCTTAGAGTGAAACTCATCGAATTGGTCGGCGCCAATCGTCGATATGTTGGGCTTCGTGCCACCGGTGCCAACGGCTAAGGTGTAGAGTGCACCAAAGAACACAGCTAGTTGAAGTGTGGAGGCTTTTTTGCAGTCCATTGCACTTGGATTGGCACAAGGAGGAGGCTTTAGGCCATGGATTGATACTGCTAGTGTTAGTAGAGACATACCCTGTCAAAAATTTTAATAAAATTTGGTTAGATAGTTAGTATAACATAAATATATACATGCATGATACATTTGCCCTTGACGCGCTATTAAAAAAATCATAAATTTTCAATGAACGTTCCTATCAAAATATCATCAAGCATATGGAGTTTTTAGTAGTGACATGCCAAGATGGCATAATTATTGATAGGAAGATTACAATTTTGTGTACTAAGCAAATTCCTTAGAATTGTTATAACATATTGGGCCTATTAGCATGGACATGATATGACTGATCAATTGATATAGGAATAACTTGTCCACATGGGCGGAGCCACCATATGACCCCCTTCGACGAAAAATTAAACTATTTATACAGTTAAAATAAGTTTATATATATATAAAATATCAAATCGATGAGAGTTCCCAAGAAACAATATCTCTACCTTTGAGGTAGTGATAAGATGTGCGTACATTTTATCCTCTCCGGACCCTACTTGTGGAATTTCACTGAGTATATTATTGTTGCTACAGTAGATATCAAACCCTCTTCAACTAGTTCATGTATTTATTTCTTAAAATTTTGAACCTTTTTAATTAAAATTCTGACTCCGTCACTACTTATATGGTGGAAAATTCCTTGAATTTTATGGAAAATTCAAACAAAATTCCAAAATAGAATTCCTTGAATTTCAATACGCTCGTTGGTGACACTCTTTCCTTTTTAGTCTGTTCCCAAAAAAAAATAACTACCTTATTGTAATTAGAAATAATTTTACGTAAAAGATTTTCTTTTATTTTATGAAATGAATCTCAATTTTACATATATCTAAGGATTATTTTAGATCATAAATTTTAAAAATCTTCATTTTTTTCATAAATACTGTGCCAAATTAAAAAGTTCCACGTAAATTGAGATGTCATATTGCTTCCATCATCTTTGTCATGACTTCATCATTTATATTGTTTTTGTTTTATACATATTTGATAATCACGTCTTATATAGCAGACAAGTATCACGTTATTTATCAAGTTGTCAAGTTACAAAAATAAATAATTTATGGCATTTCCCTTACTTTTATAATTATAATACGTGAGCATGACCTTTAATCTTATGTCAATTTTTTATTTTTTTATCGATCGAGTCGCTTTCCCTCATTTCACTATTTATGATATATAAGATTAGTCTTCTCACCCTATTAGTTGGACCACTCATGTAACCAATAATTGGACTTAAATATCTTGACATTAAGTCAAAAAATTTGGTATAAAGGAAAATACATATCGATCACATACATTTTCTCAACAAAAATCAATAACGTATGGTTAGAAATTACGTTTTTATATACTAATAATAGTCGATGCATTTTCTTTTGATTTCGACTATATAAAGTGGCAAAATTTACTTTTAAACACGAGTTTGCAATCGATTCAATTTTAAATAAATTAATGATCATAACATTTATTAATTCGATCTATTTTGATTCATCTAGCTAAATCAATCTAAAAGTTGAATCGATTTGAGTTATTAGGAATTGACCATGAGAAAACTATCTGTCTATCTATATAGCCATCCATACATCCATCTATCTATCTGTCTTTTTGTCTATCTATATATCTATCTAGCTATCTATCTGTGTATATATATAACTTTTTATTTGTTTGTAATGCTATATATAACCACAATAAAGAATTTTCTTAATTAATTTAATTTGATTATTAATCAAATTATAAGAACAAATAAAGCAAGAGAGTCGGTCGGGTCTATTTATAACTCATCTTGACTCAATCAATCATCTTAGATCAAGTAATTTTTTCACAGATTATTAAACTATCTATCTATCAACTCAATTCATTTTGATCCACTCATATCCACCCCGACATCCCTAAACCCTAGCTATATACTTCCTTCGTCTCAAAGTAAGTGTTATCTGAAAAAAAAATTAAAATTTGAACCGTGAGAGGCGGATGAGGGGTACGGATGGGGTTGGCGAGGGGGGGGGTGTATACATACCAAGAGATAAATTCCACAAGCAATCAAGAAAGTCCAATAACGTCCAAGATAAGCATCAGCAAAGTAGGCTCCCAAAATAGGAGTCATCCATATAGTTCCAACCCAATTTGTGACATTATTTGAAGATTTAACAGTCCCTTGATGCAACTTCTCTGTTAAGTATATCACCAAATTTGATGAAATACCGTAATATGCCATACGTTCAAACACTTCATATACTGCAAATTCATCAAAAAAAAAATATTATATTCCACAATTTAAAAAAAGTAGTCCAAAACTAAAATAAGGTGCAATCAAAATCATTAAAAGATTATGAAATTCACGGAAACTCGTAATTTTTAAGTTACGTCAATGGTTCTATAACTACAACAATACTAATTAAAAGACTATTCTATGACCAGATCCTGCTAAAAAACGTGAGCAACTTCAGTTAGAAGTTGTAGTCGAGTAGAATGGTTGTTAGTACTCCCTTTCGTATCCTCCTCTTGTCGACAACTGACCTCTTCCCTTCTATTTGGAAAGTGGGATAGAACTAGCAGTAGATAGGCATTCAGTTAACTTCCCTGACACTGAACGCCTTAGTTTTGCGCACTAGCTGTCCGATTCCTTCTGTCTATCTTTATTTGTCCATTATACAAAAAGTAAATGATTAATGATACTTATCTTCTTTATGAAATCAAGAGATAATTTTACACTTAATTTCTAATTTACTCTTATAATTAATTATAATCAGTTTTTTATTATATTTTTTAAGACTCATATTTATTATATTAAAAACAACAACAACAACATACCCAGTGATATCCCACAAGTGGGGTCTGGGGAGGGTAGATCGTACGCAGACCTTACCG
>JAOTQR010000109.1:23468886-23482141 GCA_025774065.1 Solanum ossicruentum | reverse complement strand
TTACAGAATATCTGATTGGCATCGTATCCCTATAATTGATCCTATAATTCTTAAATCCCTATAATTAAGGATTCTAATGATCCTATAACTCTTAAATCCCTATAATTAAGGATTCTAACAGTTATCATAATGCCTCAACATTCAACATAAGTGCCTTCAGTGTTTGCATCATGTTTTTCACTTGTAATAACTATTATCTTGTTGATGAGTCCTCCTAGTTTCGCTGCTGCGTCTATCCATCCAGCATAAAATGATGTCTCATAAAATAATAACGGACTTCCTGTGTCCTTGACCAGCCATCAGACTAATAATCAACCATAGTTATTGAACTTCAGAGAGCAGCAGAAGTTCACTAGGTAATCCTTTTTTTACACCTCTTAAAAGTGTTACCTTGATTCTCTGACACTTTATGCGTTAACTGACATATCCATAAGAGAATCTTCCTGCTAATCATCATCCTTCTCATCAGGTTCTTACTATGTTCTAGCATTCAAACCACTCTTCAGATTTGGTGTGACTACTGCCTGAGAGCATTTTTCTAAGAGGGAGAAACTCCAAGCCCGTGTAAGGTATATAACTAGTGAGATGTTCTTGAATACATGTAACTTTTAGACAACAGCACCCAACAGATACATAGAACTTTTATATCTCTTAGACATCTCATTCAATATCAAATGACACAGAGAATGATCTGGAGGGGCAATTTGAATCTCCTGGAGGATCATAGATGGTCAATTTATCACCAGTAAGAAGAAATAGTTTCCCAATTGCTAAATGAATACCCAATTCTGTATTAAGTTCTAAAACTTTTGTGACACTAAGGAAACTCATACAGGTTTAAGTTTAGCAACATGCTCATTCCTCTATAATCATAGCATTAAGGAGACGGAATGCTACCTCATGAAGACCAATCGCATTCTTCACCGACACATTTAAGGCTCCATCAGGTCCCATCTTCCTATATCTCACCAGCTCAAAGTTATCATCACCACAATCATCTGTTGCAAAGATGACCGGAGATGCTTGCAGTAAGTCACATTTGGACACGACATCAAGCCAAATATGGCTTCTGAATCTCTCTCTCATTTCCTTATAGATCACAAACTGCATAAACCATACATAGCAGTCAATAATTTTCTATACTATGAGAAAGGATAGAAAAGACTATAAATTGGTTACAGCAAAAACCAGTCTCACAAAGCGTATTGACATTCTCCTAAGCTTTACAGATTACTGATGAACATTTACAATGCTTGCATGTTTGAAGAGGGACAGCCAATCCCCAAATCAAATAGAAGAAACAAGAAAACAGTTTCTTGTATAGCAGACAGAAACTCTTATATAGTAAACAGAAGCTCTATGTAGGGGCAGCCAATCCCCAAGTAAAATAGAAGAAACAAGAAACCAGTTTTATAATCAATAAAACAGATTGAAAGTAACAGTGTATTCACTGGAATCTCTCATTTAGCACGGCTACTGCCTACTACTATATTTTACTAGCTCCTGATAGAAAATATGTACACTTTACTAGCTCGTGACCATTCTCATATGACCCATCTTCTCATTATTTGGAGAAATAGCTTTCTTAAGTCACTAGTATGCAAGTTCTATTACATCAACTCTTTGTCCATATACACTACTAGTTCATGACTGTTCTCATTTTATCCATCTTCTCATTATTTGGAGATTCAAATAACATAGTTTATCAAAATCATGAACATGCAAGTTCTAACACGTCCACAATTATACTTCAGATATATAATAAATCCCACCTCCAGATTAAACCATTCCGTAAAAAAACAATAAAGAATCCATCTTTACTAGTGGACTTGAAAGTTCCAGTAAAAACCGAAACATAGAAATCATTGAGATACCTGATCAGAAGGTGACATCCCACATTCTCCTGACAAATCATGAACATAAAGTACTGCAGTTGGCAAATGAGTGAGAACAGCAAGTGTTAACTTTTCCAAGTTATTCCTGTCCTCTGCAGGTTTAATCAAGAAAAAGGAAAAATTGTTAAAAACAAATATATAACGATAAGAGATGCAAACCATACAACAGAATGTAAAAGTCCAGATTATAAGAAAGAAATTTAGAAAATTATGAGTAATGTTCTCACTGTTAGCCAAGTAGCTAGCAGAAAGAAACTGTAGTTGCATTATTTTTCTTTTATGACAAAACATGAGAATTTATATTTACACCCATTCTAGACAACTTTCCATCCATAGATTTATTTTAATAAAAAAAAAACCATTGAGCAATACGCTTCTAATTTCAAACAAGCCAATTTTATTTAGTTTTTGGAGAACTAGCCTGTTATTTGGATAAGCAAAATTGTGGCCAAGTATAATAATTTTTCGTCTAAGTAGTATAATTAACCAAAAAGATTTGCACACAAAGGTGGTAAAATTTCTGTCAATAGTATACCTAGTCCTAGTCCAACTGACTCACTTCCCTATAAACACATATTAAATATGTACATTTCGTATCATACAAACAACCTTTTCCACAAACAAAAGTGACAATGTGCCATCAGCTTCTTTATATTGTGTAGGAGATAGTAAATGCATTCAGAGAAAAATTATCCACGTTATTCAAATGGTAAATCAAGAAGAAACTTTTACCGTCAGATCTCCTTAAGATACCAGGGGTATCAGTTACCTGAAGATAAAAATGCTTAATCAGTAAAAATAGCAGAAGAAGAAAAAAGGTAAGAAGCATTTGAGAGGACATTTTCACTTTGAAATAAAGACTAACCTGAAAATTCTGGTAGCTCAAATTAATATGACCCATCAGAATTCCTCTAGTTGTGAAGGGATAGTTGCAGATCTGATAATATTCAGTGACATTACTAGGAACTCAAAACAATAACAACAACATACCCAGTGGAATCTCACAAGCGGGGTCTGGGGAGGGCAAAATGTACGCAAACCTTACCACTACCTCATAAAGATAGAGATGTTGTTTCCGAAAGCCCTCAACTCAAAATATCATCCCAAAAAGAAGAAAATACTAAATATGAAACCAAACAACTAAAGTGGAGCAAATGACTGTTTATAAAGACAACAAAAATAACAACCATAAGTGGCAAAAAATAACAACACGATATATAAAGACACGACTACCTCCACCAACCTATTATATCCAAAGGCTATACATCATCCTACCCCTACTAGCCATCTAACCTTCTAACCTAATACGCAACCTCCACTCATTTCTATCTAAAGTCATGTCCTCGGTAATATGAAGTTGTGCCATGTCCCGTCTGATCACCTCCCCTAATACTTTTTTGGTTTGTACCTCTGCTCCTCTACGTACCCCCTAAATCCAACCTCTCAAACCTTCTAACAGGAGTGTCAGCACCTCTTCTCTTCACATGCCTAAACCATTGCAGTCTTGCTTCCCTCATTTTGTCTGCCACAGATGCCACCCCTAACTTCCCCCAAATGATCTCATCCCTAATCTTATCCTTCTGGCATGTCCACACATCCATCTCAACATCCTCATCTCCACTACCTGCATCTTCTGAACAAATGAGTTTTTGATTGGCCAGCGCTCCAACCCATATAGCAAAGACAGTCTAACCACCATTCTATAAAACTTCCCTTTAAATTTAAATAATATCTTCTTATCACACAATATTCCAGAGGCAAGCCTCCATTTCGACCAAGCTACCCCAATACGATATGTGACATCATCGTCGATATCGCTACTACTCTGGATGATGGACCCAAGATATTTAAAGTTTTCTCTCTTGGGAATAGATTAAGTGACAACCCTCACTACAATGTCTGATCCATCCCTCGCAACACTGAATTTGCACTCCAAGTATTCTGTTTTGGTCCTACTCAATTTGAACCATTTGGATTCCAAAGTATGTCTCCAAACCTCCAATCTACTGGAAACTCAATCAAGGGAAAAAATATGCAATGGAAATATGCAATTAAAAAGTACATTGAAAACTTTCTATTGGTAGCGGCATGCAAGAAAGTATGTAGAGCTAGGATTTAGTTCTAGTCAAAACATCAAACCAAATTCCTTCCACTCATTCGTAAAGCTGTAAACAAGTCACCAAATTCACCTGTCTGCCAAAGCATCCATGCGTATGATATTGCCAAACTAGTATAAGACACATCTTTATCATAAGCCAGGAAAAAATAACTGATGAAATAGTGATTTTTGTTTTTGAACTTGGTAACTTATTGACAAAATAACGATTAGATAAAGAGGAAACTAAATTGATTGGTAGTAATTGTTAGTATATGATTGTATCTAGTCATTTCATAAGCTTCCATCTCATTGCCCATCTTCCACCTCACTTTTTCCTCATTATTACTTTTACAGATACTAACATTTGAGACTTGAGTTAGCAAAACTAATTAAGGGTCAGAGTTTAGAAAAGCATTTTAAGGCAAGCCAAGTTTCAGAATAAGGGGTTGTTTAGTAGGATCTATAAGAATAATGCTAAATAGGGTGCATTAGTAATGCTTATATTAGTTATTTGATCAGTGTGTAAAATTCACTCATTTATGGCTCTTTTTCTTACGACTTTGTACTAATTTGTGTTGATAAAGAAACTAATTATACTGTGAATTGTACATTTTGCAGGTATTTATAGAGAAAGTGTTTGATAAAGAAAAAGATGAAATATGGAAGAATATGGTTCAAAATAGATGAAAACCTGCAGAATCAATGGAACATCTGATGTCGCTAAAGCGACCTAATGTTCGCTATAGCGAAGGATCAACCAAGTCAAACCTTCAGATGCCGCTATAGCGACACCATGATCAGGATGTCGCTATAGCGAAGGAATGTTGCTTTAGCGACCTGCCATCAGGTCCCAGATGTCATTATAGCAATGGGTTCTTCGCTATAGGGACCTCACTATAGGAAGGAACCTTTGCTATGGCGAAGACCAGGGATCAGTTAAAAAGGGCAAAATTGGAAATTCACGAGGACGGATCCTAATTTTTATAAACACCCACTCTTCAGCAGAATTGAGCATCTTCCATTATTATTCAACCTAGGAGGGAATTTTCCAAGAGAGAAGAAGAAGAACACACCTTAGAGTGAAAATTTAGCTTGGGTTAGGAGTAGGAAGCAAATTTTTCTACAATTCATCGTTGGAGTGAAGGTTGTGGTCTTAATTTGTAATATCTTAAACTCATTCTTCATTTCCTTTTGTCTTGCTAAGAACAAGGTTTAATTGATCAATTGAATTGAAATTGTTAATGAGTGTTTGATTTGAACTCTTTCTTTTGTATGTAGTTGATTTTTATCCTTCAATTCGAGTAGTTTCTCCCTTAATTGATTTAATTGCTTTCAATTGAATATGGGTTCATGCTTACCTTCAATTATGTTTGAAGATTTGAGTCTGGAACTTGAATCTATATTTAGATCTTCGTTTATTGCATGAGAGTGCGTATTCGAAGTGGAGGGTTGCATAATAGCTTTGGATATTTGTTGAATTGGTTGAAATCCAAGAGGAAATCAATCGGCTAAAGTATTAGATAGGTTTGTTATTCATTTGCATGTGAGATCGAGTAGATCCATGTGTAGATACTACTTTCAATTGAGAAATTGATTGTGATTACAAGCAATCTAGCCTACCCATAGGGATAATTTGAGATCTATGTGCAATGGATTGTTGTCGTTCTAATTGACTCCCCATTTTCCCAAATTCGTAGGTTCTTTGCTTGCTATTTCCTTACCCCAAGTCCCATTTTCCTTATTTTAGTTTGTAGCTTAAATTTCCCCCCATTTAGTTTTAGCTATTTGTTTGCACGTGTTTGGATTCAAACTAGTGGCTCGTGATCCTTAGTCTACTCAATCGCCATCACATTGTTCCTCATGGAATCGACCCCAACGCCTTTGTTGGGTTTATACTTTGATTGGCGACTGTCCACCCAAATTCGTTTGAGTTGTGGTGTACGTCATTAGTTATGCTTGCATTATTATCCAAAGCTTATTTCTATTGTATTATTCAATTTGGTGTACTAAAAATAGCATGCATTGTATAATTTATTCACACAACATTTATTTACAAAGATACCCTCCTCAAATATGGTGGAAAAAATTAAAAAAAAGTTTTGAAGGATAATTGGATCTTTAACTATACTAATGCATGCATTAAATCCCCTTGCATTACTACGGGTCATTTAATAGGATGTATTAGGAGCAATGGTCTATGTATTATATATGGTATTATTTAGTACTATGTTTGGTAAGAATTTTGGCCCTATGTATAACTAATCCATGTATTAGTTATACAACCTACATGGTATTATAGGATGCATAACTAACACCTTCTATTTGGTGGTATTAGTAATACATTGGATTTAATACCATGAGATTAAATATGTAAAGACAAAATTATTCTTTTACACTTTTTTTGTTTTATTGATTTTAGATTTTATATTTGTGTTTTATACTAATAAACGTGTTTAAATAAATTAGCTTACAAATTTTATTTATTTGTGGGTTCATATTACATTAAAAAACTTACCATGTCAAATTTTAAAATTTTATTAATTTGTGAGTTCATATTTATATAATATAAACAAATACTTTGCCATGTCAATTTTTATATTTTTCATAATTAATTTAGTTGAGTGATACTGTTGATACAAGCCTCCTTGAATGATTTTATTGATTCAAAACAAGGCTCAATGACTTTGCTAGATAAATTTCTTAAAATTGAGTGACCTTTTAAGATATCAACTCCATATTAAAACTACAACTTGCAATTTTTATGTGTAAATGTAGATGATTTATTCATTTTTACTATTGTTTACCATCTTTCCAATTTTAAAAGTAGATGGTTTATCTTTATAAAATCGAAAATTGACATTTTGTGAGTGATCAACTCCTTAAGATGACAATTATTTATCCTCAAATGAGAAAATAGCAAACATGGTGACAAAATTGTTCTTCTCCTAGCTAATTAGAAGGCCGCCACAAAAAAAAAATAATATTGTTCGACGGTTATCTACCTTGACCCAATTACATGAAATAAGAAACTCCATAATAACTCGAGGATATAATTAGAAAGAAGCTTTTGTAGAGTTTTAAACCAAGTACAAGATTATGTTGGAAGCAATGAACCAAACACTTAATAAAAAATAATCCCTGCATTACTAATCCCAACGTTACTAATCTCTGCATTACTAATTCATGCATTACTAATCCCTGCATTATTCGTCTTTGTACCAAACGACCCCTAATACCTAGAGATCTCTGGTATTGGTAATACATACCTTTGTATACAATAGAATGTATAACTAGTGCAAGTATTAGATATACATAACAAGAATAAATATACCGAACATAGTACTACTAATACACAAAATTAATGCATGCACTATTTTTGCTAATACACTCTACCACACGATCCCTGAGAAAAAATTTCTGCACACCCAAGTTAAAACCATGACTTTAAAAACTAGCACTAGCTTTTTCTCAACAGAGAGCAATTCTGGAAATTTTGCCTTCCACAAGAGCATACAGATTATTACACATATAACTATCTAAAGAATGATGGGTGAATTTCCTTATCCCAGAGGAAAAAAAATACAAGAAAAATGGAATGAAAGCTAACCAACTTAGGACATACCTCAGGCTTCCCTGTCGAAAGTACGCGAACCAAAGATGATTTTCCGACATTGGGAGCACCAACAAGACAGAGAGTTGGTGTTTCAAGATCGACAACTGGCATTGCACGTAATGTCTGCCACCAGTAAAATTTGTCAGACTTGGCAAGAACCCCTAGAAATTTTCTTTAATTGTGAAAGCAAAGATCATTGTTTAATAATCATCTATAGGAAGTCCAACTAAAAAGCTTCCACATAATCAGGAATCTAGCTTCGTGACATGTAATGTTACTTTATTTTGTCGTAAAATCATAGAGAGATTTTTTATCTGATTAGTGCTGTCAAGGGAGCGTGCTTAAGCTGAAGCTAGACTCAGAACATGTTGAGCGCTATGCTTCACTTAATGTGCACTTCAGTGTCGCCATCAACGCTTTAAGACAAACTTTCCCAAAGAGGCGACACTAAACAATTAATATTTCACTTTATCATTTACAAAAATTCAATTTCTTTGTCCATATATTTTTTGTTCATGCTTATAATTATTATTCTTGGACTAAACATATATATATATATATATATATATATATATATATATATAGTATGTTTTTCTCCAGTATGTTTTTCTCCAGTTGCGCCTTTTTTCATTAAAACCCACACTTTATTTCACTTGTGCTTAAAGCCCCAACAAACCTTAAAGCTTTTTTGCACTTTTTGCTTATGATAACACTGGATGTAATTGCATCATCTCCTTTTTTCTGGATATCCTTCTGATGTATAAATTGAAAATTTGCGATGATATTGTTTGAAACTTCATTCTAGTTTTCAGTATACTAATGTCAGAATAGAACTAACCATATGTTTTTCTACTTTCAGTTCATCTGCAAGACTCACACTGTCTAGGTTTGTTGTCACTAACTGGCCTTACCTTGGCAATATTCAACAGTTCATCAACAGCTTTTCCATCAAGATCAAATATTTCCTCAACTCTTTTCAATCCCTACAAAGATGCTCTCTCACAGATCAGCTTATGGATAATATCAGATAAATATAGAATACAGTCAAAATGAAAACTAGCAGACTACCTCATTCAGTCGCTCCTCTGCTTCTCGTTTAGATAATGACTGGTACAAATTGCATCAATTAATTGATTTGCATCTTAAATAGAAATATAAATAAAGGTAAAAAGTAACCATTTCCTAAATAGTTCATCAAATCAATAATGAGAAAATTGAGCATAATAACATCTGTACAAACATGAGTTGTTAGCATGTCATATTCTCACGATCGTGTATGGTCTGGTCTCATTTTCATTTTTATTTGTTGCTTTCTTTTTTAGTGCTTGATGGATGTAAATTCCATTCTGCATTGATTGAAAATTTGTGTTGCTGTCAAGTATACCATTTCATACGTAAAGGACTCCGTAGTCTGTACAATATACGAACTCATTGGCTGAATTCACTATTTAATCTTGAATATCTTCTTATCCTGCTCGATGTAATACATAGATACAAAAAAAGGATTTGGAATTTAGCATTGAAATCCACAGATTTCCCTATTCCAAATTTGTATTTGTCGTAAACACAGCCCAAGGGAACCTGATGCATTGTTGAGACTTATGCATCCACTAAAAGTATTTGAAAAAGAAAAGATTGTGACCATGTCCATTAGCTACCTAAAACTGGTAATGGAGACGTGGAATTGTTAGGGAGGCAGTGAAGTTGAATCAAGAAACTGAAATGGAGAATGCGCTTGCAGCAAGGAAAGGCTAACTTGACAGGGGCACCTTTTTGGGAAAAACTTTATTCATGGAACTGTGGAATATTTATAATTAGACTAACCAACAACAACAACAACAACATACCCAGTGGAATCCCACAAGTGGAGTTTGGGGAGGGTAGAATGTACGCAGACCTTACCACTACCTCATGGAGGTAGAGAGGCTGTTTCCTAGAAACCCTCATCTCAAAAACCCATAAGCAGAATAAACTAGATATGAAAGACAAGGAAAAAAGAAAAGTAAATACAAAGAACGATTCGTACTAAAAACATATGATGGTAATGCAAATACATTTAAATTGAACATATATCAGGCGAATAATGGCAAATAATGGCAAACTATGGCAACACAAGATATAAAGACATGACTAATGTAATACCCTACTATAACCCATAGCCGGACAACAACCTGACCCTACTAACCTATTAATTAACCTATTACTATAATTCGTGACCTCTACTCCTTTCTATCTAAGGTCATGTCCTCGGTGAGATCAAGTTTCACCATATCTTGCCTAATCACCTCCCCCCAATACTTCTTCGGCCTACCTATACCCCTCCGAGTAACTCCTAAATCCAACCTCTCGCACCTCCAAACAGGGGCATCGATGCTTCTCCTCTGCACATGTCCAAACCATCGCAGTCTCGCTTCCTCATCTTGTCAGCCACAGGGGCCACCTTTAGCTTCTCCCGAATGGTCTCATTCCTAATCTTATCACTCCTGGTTCAGCACACATCCATCTCAACATCCTCATCTCCGCGACCTGCAACTTCTGAACATGTGAGTTTTTGATTGGAACTGTGGAATATTTATAATTAGACGAACCGATCTCTAATATTTAGGAAATCCGTGAATCAAGGGATTTCATCGAAACTAATTTTCCTAGAATAACTCCAAACAACTTTGCCTAAAAATATCTGCTATCTCATATTTACAAGATTAGATTATAATCAAATCTGTTGGCTCATTTGCGGAGCAAATTATGATCAAATCTATCAGCTCGTTAAACACCAGTCAAGTGGGCATATAAATATTGAGCATGATTGTAATAAAGGACTCAAAAGTGGTGAATTTTAGTGAAAATATCTATAACTTGTTCAGTTGTTGGAACAAAAGGAATACAAACATTTCCATATTTAATATGTCCCCTCCAATATGTTATGTTCTATCATGTTGAATTGGAAACAATGCTTATGGAAGCCTTACTGACACAATATAACTTCATTGGCAAACTCATAGGTCTCCTTATTTCTTCCAAAAATCTCTTGATCCACATGATGTCACAAATGTTGTGTGTCGTGTATTGATACTCAGGCTCCGCACTAATTCAAGCCACCACGTTTTGTTCCTTATTTCTCAATGTCACTAAATTTCCGCAAAGAAATTAAAATAGCCGGATATGGACCTTCTATCAGTAGATGACCTAACCCAGTTCGAATCCATAAGCCTCAAAATACCATAGCTCTAAGCCTCAAAACTCCATTGCTCATTCTTTCTAAGGAACAACCCTTTCCCAAGATAATTCTTTAGATACCTTAGGATTCGATACAACTTCTTCGTATACTTCTTGTGGAGAATGCATGAATTGACTTGTTAGGCACATAGCAAAGGCTATATCATGTGTAGTACGAGACAAGTAAATCAACTTGCCAACCAATATGTGACATCGCTCCCTATCAATCAACTTTCCTTCCTTTCTAAACTTTAGATTTGGTCAAAATTAGAGTTTTAGCTGGTCTACAACCGCTCATTCCTTTTTCTTTTTGAATAGATCAAGAACATACTTTCATGTGACACTTTCCTTTCTTTGATCATGCAATCCTCATGCCAAGAAAATACTTCAGCAATTGCCTACATCTTTTTATCTAAAATTTTAAGGCAAGACATTCCTTTAGATTTTTATTTTCTACCAAGTTATCTCCCGTGAGGATGATATAGTCGACATATACTATAAAAACTGTTGCTTTTCCTTCTAGTGAATGTTGAGTAAGCTTTTGTAAGGACCCAGGCCTCGGGAGGCCTTAACTATGATTAAAAAGTGATTTCCATCAGTTTTTGGCCAAGGTGCCCTTCCATGGACACCTCCACGGCTCGTGAAGGTGGTCGTGGAGGTGGCTTAGGCAGTGGCCTTGGCTGCCTAGGTGTTGTTGTGGCTTTCCAGGCCAAGCGACTCTCCATGGATCACTTCACGGATCGTGGACCTCTCCACTAGCCGTGAAAGTGATTGTGGAAGGGACCTTGGTCTTCTTGAACTCCACTGTTTTGCCAAGTGAGCCACCACGAGCACATACCACAGCTCGTGGAGGTCCCATGGACCGTGCTGTTGTCCGTGAAGGGGTCCTTGAGCATTTTTAGGTAGGAAAAATCACCATCTCGTAACTTGGGCAGGTCCACGAAGGCCACCACAGACCGTGAAGTCTTCCGTGGTGGTCCCCAGTTCATTTTTTATCTCCGCCTAATTAAGGGTATTAAAGGACAAACAACGCTGGAAGATTCCCCAATGGAGTTGGTTAATTTCGAACTCTCTAATCTTTCTCATGTCCACTCAAAAGAAACTTCAATGAAGAAGATATCATATACCTGCAAGGTTCTCAATGAAATGCCTAAAAGAGATTTAGATGTACTTTCTTTGTATAGTGATCCCATTGAAAGGAGCAATAAAGCTGAAGCCTTTGAAGACTTGTTTTGTGATGCGTTCTTTATAGATAATGAGAGTGATGTCGAGGCTTATGAAAATATGCATCTTGATTGGCTTTTCTTGAATAATGTGAGTAATATGGATACAAAATCCTTAGATAGTGATTGGAAAGAAGTACTCTCATGGCAAGCTTGTTCTGATACAATTCTTTCTAAGATCATGACTTCTTGCGATTTATGGTTAAACTTGGAGAATAATCAGAAGACCTGCCAATCTGAAGAGATTGAGAAATTGCTCTTTCAAATAGCAGAGGAAAGACCAGTACTAATTGCAGAGGAAAGAGTAAAAGTGTGGATTGATGGTTTTCTATCATTGGCAACTTGGGATGTGATTAGGAACAAGAAAGCAATACTGTTAAGGATGAGAATGCATGACCATATGATGTACCTTGTGAACTGTCACAGTGTTGCACATTTAGAAGTCCTCAATCATCAAAGCTCTAGTTCATATTTCACTCTTGAGAATGGGGGTGATCTCAAGGGAAAGGGATGCACCAAGTCTCTACCATTTCAGTTTTCTAGGCCTTCATTTGGAAAGACGAGTTTGACATCTTTTGGGCAGAAGCTGGAAAATGGAGGCACTCAGTTGTTTATGTTATTCCACTCTCCTGGCCCTTTGTTCAGGAATATGCGTCCGACAGTTGAAGTGACTACATCATCTGGGCAGAATGGACGACCTTTTGTAGTCATTAATAGCACAGGACAGATACATAAATATTGTGGAAATGGATTTAAACTTGGTGGAGCAGATGGAAAAATGCCTGAGAGAATTACAGCTAAGGATCATCTGAACAACCCACTTGTGGGATTCCACTGGGTATGTTGTTGTTGTTGATCATCTGAACAACATTGCGTAATCAATTGCTTATGGTTGTCAAAGCAGAAGTTGTCATCGAACCCAAAGTCAACAGATCATGCTACTTGGAAACTCCTTAATGCATTGACGGCAATGTTTCCTCATTTAGATCCTTGAGGTCAAGGATCTCTTTGCAGCAGGGAGTACTGTTACACAAAACTGAAGCAGCTCGTCAAATTAGTTAGCTTTGCCTTATGAGCAGTTAGTTAACAGATGTTGAAATAGTCACAAGCAGTTAGCAAGATAAGATTCTTTCTCAACAACAACAACAACAACATACCCCAGTGCCTCAAAAGGCTCCCGCTCATTGCGGGGTGAGGGGGGGTCGGATGT
>JAOTQR010000109.1:23432513-23448335 GCA_025774065.1 Solanum ossicruentum | reverse complement strand
AGGTAATAATAATAATAATAATAATAATAATAATAATAATAATAATAATAATAATTTGCTAAATTGTATTTTAAAAAAAAAGTAAAAAGTGATTATGGGGGTATAATTGGAACTATACATATGCATAATATCTTAGCATGTCTAGGTTTTTCTTCTTTCTATGCTCTGTACTCAGACATTCAAGCCAATCGATTTTCTCCGGAGCCAGTTCTATCGGTTCTCTCTAAACTTTTCCGGCGATTCTCCGGCGTATTAGCTCACCGTCGGTTCATACGTCCGGTAAGTTAACTTTTTTCTCATTACTTGTTTGTTGCTTTATCAACTTAAAATTAGCCCTCTCTGTTATTGTACGTTGCTCGCTACCCATATGCCAATAAATTTCTTGTTGTGTTTTGAACTAGCAAACTGTAATTCCATTAATGTTAAGTTAAATTAAAGTTTTTTTAATTTCTTCTGTATTAGCGATTGGAAGTTCCTTATAAATGTTTATCAGTTTTGCAATTGTGAATTTCATTTGACATTTGATTGTCTTTAAACAAATTATTGGTCAGGACTTTTATGTAACTTCAAATTGCCTGTGCACATTGTAGAATTCTATAGGTCTGAGTGAAATTTGTGGATTTTCTTTTTATGTATGTTAAGGTGGGAATATTTTGAGATACATTAATTGTTTTGAGCTAGGTATAACAACTCTGTCTTTTATTGGTGTTGGCATCTGCAATTTCCACTCAGGGGAGTTTTGTTTAGGAGGGAGAGACTAAGAGTATGTTATAATGGTGCAATAGCTCAATTCTTTGCTTAAGTAGATTGGTTACTAGGTTATTTATGCTAGGTCTTCTGGTGAATGAAGTAACACATAGTTCATTGCTCAGAATGGTGGTTATATAGTTGAGATTTTTAAGCTTCTAGATGTCTTGGTAATTCAATTGTTTTTTTGAAGTATGTGCATTTCTTTCAAGCTCTCAGCATTGCACACATCCTTCTGAACTCCTGAAAAGTTTTTTTTTTTGGGGGGGGGGGGTGTGGAAGAGGGGAGGAGGAGAAAATTATGCTCGTTCCAGAAAGCTCCCATCTTTGTGATAAAAGTATGGTCAGAGTTTCTGCTTGGAGGATTATTATCTGCATGGGATGTTGTTTGGCTTTAAATACATGCATATTACAAGTGGTTAAATGTACTGTACCATAAATTCTTAAATATCAACTAGAATATGCGACAACATGTTCTTATAAAAAAACATTAGCTGAATAGGTTGACTGTCACTATGATGGTATAACCTAGGGTAAAAGGGGACACCTGGATGTTTATATGTTTAGTCTAGGTCTACTGGTTACGACTAAACATTTATTGTGGCATAACATTTCTTTCATGGTGTGCGTTCTCTACGTTGCAACCTGTGGACTGTGGTAAGGTGTTGATTGCAATGCAGGGGTGGGCCCACGTATTGTGTGTCGGGTGCTCAAGCACCCATTGACCCCAACAGAAACTTTGTATGTATATAGAAAATATTAGAAAACTGATATAACTTATTCGCGAGCACCCATTAACCAAGGGTCAGATGGGTGTTTTGCTGCTGAAGCTGAAGTTTGAATGTGCTGATTCCCTCTAGTGAGGGTTCAAATCTTGATAAACAGCATATCTTTTTAATTGAAAAAAGACAAACTGAAGCTTTTTCTTACATTGTCTTACTCTTCTTTGTACCTTGTCACTGCTATTTGCTTATATTTTTCTTTATTGTTTTTCCACTATTCTATTTTTAGTATTTCATTTACTAACTAAACTATAAAAATATCAATAAGCTTCTAGAAAGAAACACTTCTTGGCTAACAACTTTATGTTTAAGGGAGTGAGCACCCGTGACCTTCAAATCTTGGATCCGCCCCTATAATGCATCTTGAGCATTATCAGTTAAACTAGTAGTCTCAGCTGGTGAAGACATTATGGTTTTGGAAAAACTTTGATAATATCTGTTCCAATTGAAGTTGAGATCTGATCTTTTCTGGCTTGGCTGGAGATATTATTTCTTGTACTAGTGTGGTATAATCTGTATCTTTGTTCTTTTATTTATTTTTTTAATTTGTGTTCTTCTTTTGGATGTAAGCAGCACTTTCTTTGCTGTTCTGACATCAATAATAATTACCATTCTACAAAAGAGAATTGTGTACTTGGCACGCGAGCTTCTCACTTGTTAAGCTGTGTAATCTAATTAAGAGAAAAATTGGGGCTGCAGAGCTTTTTGGTGGAGTTTCCTTTACAGTATTGCAGTAATACCTTTTCATTTCGGGTGTTTGCTAGCTATATATATGACTTAGGTACCTCAACTTTTGACAAATATGATGTTTTTTCGGATCTATAGATGTATCTTACTAAGACTTATACATGAAGAAAAAACGATCAACCATATGCACTTTATGTATTCTTTTTCCATTCATATCTTACTAAGGGAGAAAAATGATAAAAATAACCTAAACATGTAGAAAAAACAACCAATCATATGCATATTATGTATTCTTTTTCCATTCGACAAACTGGGCATCTGAATGCCCAAGGTGTGAAGGTATCACTGCATCAAGAGTTTAGCAGCTTTCCTGATAGGGACATGAGCAAGGCCCACAGTTGTGCTTTTCTTAACCATTACTAAAATAGACAGAATACTTTGCCTATATACATGAATGAATACTACTTTGGGACAATGATTTGTGTTAACGTGGTTGGCTAAATTCTCTTTTCTTGAATAACTTTTGCAGTTGACAGAAAATTGTTGAAATAGATAATTTGATACATTCTGAATGGCATTTCACCAAAATTGAGTTAAAAAAACTATGACACTACTGTTTCTTACGATAAGATGCATGGTTAATTGCCTAAAAGGTATGGTGAATTTGTTTTCCTTGCCTGCAGCTATTTTCGTGCTTCGAACGTGTTTCGATTGGATGCATGACCATAAGTCTGTGACTTCTGCATCTAGTGAGCTGGTGAGATATCCTTCTGTGTCCCAGATGCTGAGGGGTTGATTGAAATATTGCTGGCTTCTTGGTAGGTTAGTAATATGGGATCCAGTCGACAAAAAGATAAGAATGGTAAACGTAGTTCATCAAAGGGCGACAGCTGTGATGGCACATCAGCTAGGACAAGACCTCTCAGCTTTGATGAAATTATGCTTAGAAGGAAAAGTAAAGAAGAGGAAAGGGACATTAAGAACAATTTTATAGGACCTGACAGTGTATCACGTAATGAAGACAGGCCTAAGAAGACAACTGATTGTTTGGAACCTGAGCGACATCGCTACGAGTCATTACCTAGTGCTTCCAGGCATAATTCGGTGAATTCTACGAAATTAGGGCCAACTCCGGCAGAGGATTATATGATGGCTGATAAATATGCTAGGGATAAACATAGAGATGGTGGAGAATCTGAAATCAAATTGAAGACGTCAATGAATATAGATTGTCTTGTCCTGAGAAGGAAAGATCAGGATTTTGTTGATGATTATACTGGTAAAAGACATTCAAGAGATTCGTCCCGGAAGGAGAGATCGGCAGATAAGACTGATGGAAGACATGAAGAGGGAAGAAAAGACAAAATTCCTAGTAAGGATGGGAGAGAGTCATACAGGAAGAGGAAAGACATGGAAATGCCAAGTGATGCTCTTCTGAATGAGACGGAGAAAAGGCATTCAAGAAATCATGGAAGGATAGATGGTTATGCTGACAGAACCAAAGAAAAGTCTGAATCAAGGAGGAGGAAGAACCAAACTGATGAGGAGAGAAGTGATGCTCTTCTGAAGGAGGCTGGTAAAAGGCATTCAAGAAATCATGGACGGACAGATAATTATGCTGACAAAAATAAAGAAAAGTCTGAATCGAGTAGAAGGAAGCACCGAAGTAATGATGAAGAGAGAAATGATGCTCTTCTGAATGAGGCTGAGAAAAGACATTCAAGAAATCACGGACATAAAGATAGTTATGCTGACAGAAATAAAGAAAAATCTGAATCAGGTAGAAGGAAAAGTGCTGAGGAGAGAAATAGAGACAAGAATGCTGATAGAAAACACAGTTCAGTGAAAGATTCCGAAATTACTGGAAGAGAGGAAGCTTCTCGTGCTCATCTAGAGAAAGAAAGACCAAAGAGAAGAAGGTCAAGAAGTCGAGAGAATGATAGAGATCGCGATAGAAGGTCTCGTTCTGGATCACCAAGAGGACGTAAGCATTCATCTCATGATCTCAGAGAGCGTGGTGAGTTTTCCTCTCAATCTTCAAAAGATAAATCTGGAAGATCACATTATGATTTGGATAAAAAGATATCCAGAAATGGTTCAGATAGCCATTCCAACCGCCATGAAGGATCTACAAGTGGTCTTGGTGGCTATTCACCTAGAAAGAGGAAATCAGAGGCTGCTGCAAAAACTCCTCCCCCAACTAATCGCTCTCCAGAACGAAAAGCTGCTTGGTGGGATCTACCACCTGTATCAGCTGGTTCCAGTGTTACTGTTTCTGGTCCTTCTAGTGTTATGTCTTCAATGCAGTCTGCAATACCCAATACACACCAGTTCTCTAGCATGGTTCCTACTACTTCATTCACAACAAATGCTGTTGGTGTTTCATATAATTACTTGTCATCATCAATACATGCAATTGATTCTGTACAGCTGACACAAGCCACACGACCTATGAGAAGGCTTTATGTAGAGAACTTGCCAAACTCTGCCTCTGAGAAAGATGTTCTGGACTTGATTAATAATTTCTTGATGTCTTCAGGAGTTAATCGCATTCAAGGAACCCAACCATGTATCAGCTGTATAGTATGTTTTCTTCTTCTATGCTTGTTCTGAACAGGATGGAGATACGCGTTGCTTACTGTTTCTACATTGCAGATACACAAGGAGAAGTGTCAGGCACTTTTAGAATTTTTAACCCCTGAAGATGCTTCTGCTGCACTTACTTTTGATGGAAGATCTTTCTCTGGTTCTATTCTTAAAATCAGACGCCCAAAAGTCTTCGTTGAAGTGGCTGTAAGAATTATAACCATGAGACTCTTTGTAGATTGTGCTTATCTTTCAGACTGACCTCTTTTGCTTTTTCCTACTGATATCGTATTGAATGTGTGGCAAGTTGATGGTACTTTGCATATTAACTCATGTAATATGTCATAGTATTTGCATATTAACTTATGTACTATGTTATAGGTATGCAATATGCAGTCTATCCAAATTTCAGCGTCGGTTAAAAAGTGGCTACTCATTGTTATTTGGGTAGTTGGGTTAAAATCTGTGCAGGTTCAAAGTGATTTGAAAAAGAAAAGTACTGGATACTACTAGCACTAAAATTGAGTTGTGTCAAAAGCGGTTTGATTTAAATTTTGGTTGCTGGTGTTGGGATAAAAGGGGTTTGAATTGAAGTTTGGTTGCCAAATTTTATTGATCATTATACGTAACAATCAGTAATTAAATTCCGGTTTTCACTGATATAGACTTTGCTGAAGAAAGTTTGCTCAAGTTTACTTGGTAAAATTCCTGAAAACCCTTAGACAATAAGAGGAAACAATATTTCATTCTTTCAATTGTAATCTCCATATGAGAATGTGAAAAATGGTATACTGGATTTCAAACCCAAGCGCCTCTTTATGTGAAATGGGTTGTGTACCTATTTTATCATCTCAATGAGCAGGTCTAAGTTTTCTCAAAAACAATGAGCAGGTCTAAGTGGGTACAAATAAGGCTATTGTTGTGACTTGTAGGTTAAAAAAAATTGTTTTCTTAGTTAAATGAATCTGACTTTATTCTCTCTTTCCTTCTGTTGTTTAGTATATGACCTTTGGAGTTCAATTATTGTATGAATTGACTTTTGTTATGCGAGGGATGCTCAGTATGACTGTCTTAGCTGCTCTTCCCGCTTAATACATACTACTCTAAATCCATTCTTCACCTGTGATCAAAGATTAAATAGAGGCAACAAAGAAAATTCCCCTGTAAAATGTGTTCTTGGAGATAAAAATTAAGGTGTCCATCTTTATCAGAAAGAATACTCAAGGTCTTTATCTAGTCAAAGAGTAGGATGCATTAAGAGGTTGGGCTTGTACGCAATGCTTGAAAGATGTTCAGTGTGGAAGATAACTTCTGATGAACTTGATGCCATTTCATAGAGTACCTTAGCTGTTGTTAGCAACAATTTAGGCACCAAGATTTTGGTATATTCTATGTTTAGGATGTTATTGATTTGAAGTCCTTCTGTTTAGGATGCTTTAACTCACTTGATCATCTGTTTAGTTGGATATTGGAGGATGATGATGGTGCTTGCTAATGAAGATGGTGGATGCCACTGCAGAAATGGGAGGAGAATATATAATTGAGTAATATCAAATGAAGTAAAATAGTAAAATATGGAAACTATGGTAGGGGAGTTTCGTTAATGTAGAACATTTGTTGCTCTGTATTTATATAGTTTGTCAATGCATTAAATTGTCTATTTAGTAGTAGGAAGGTGGTGCTACCTCTTTGTGTTGAAACTGTGATTTATTCTGCTCTTGTATGCAGTTTCTGAGGTATACTGTGGTCATTATTCATGTAGCAGGTTTTCAGACAGTTGCTATTTTCATGCAGACTGGTGTTCCTCAGAAGTCAGTGGTCGCATCTGATAGGATAGACAACACTGTAGAGGATTCTCCTTATAAGGTATGCATCTGAAACAACACAAATGATTTGAGATTGACCTTAAATCCTGCCTGTCATAACTGACCGCAACATTCGCTTTGTGCCATGTGTTGTTGTATTTGCGATATCCATCATTCTTTACTTCTTGTGAAAAAGTACATAAAATCTCCTATTTATTCTTGCTAAAAGTATCTGTCTTGTCAGTTTCAGTTAGCTTGGTCTAATCAGAATTAGCAGGACTTCTTAATGGTTGCTTTTACTAAATATTAAGAGTTCACTTTTCAAGAATTCGAGTTCTGTTTTTTATAGTTTTAAAAGAATTTCTTAGGTATTTTAAAATGTTACATGTATTGTAGCCTTAACTCGGAGAAAGGATTGAAAGCACTTTTGAAGGAACTTCAGTACTTTGAAGGGAGCTAATAGCCTTTATTGTGTTTTCTTTTGCTTGCATTTTTCTTTTTGGGTAAACAAGAACACGGTCTTTCAAGATGATTTTGAACTGTAGTAAAAAAAAAAAAAAGATGTATGACAGCAGCGTGATGTAATAACTAATGTCAACACTTACCTTGATCCAATTAAAATAGGACCACATATACGAGAATTGAGACCAACTATTTCTGCTGTGTGCTGCATTTTTATGTATCTTGCTGTACGAGACTCACATATACAGAAAACAATGTTCCATCTGCTGAGTAAATTCATCAAAAGCTGCTCTATGCTACTGCAATGCAAGAATGTCATGTACTTCAATTATATGTTTTGGACCGTGAGGGTACAGATTATGATGTATGCTTTCAATTTTTTTAAGATGTTGATTTATAACTGTCCCCTCACTGTTAAGATGAGGTTCAAAGATCCTCATTTGAATCCTGTGGGATTGTGAAGACGTCACATATGGATTGCTTTCTTCTTTGTTGATGTTTGTCATTCTCTCCTTGATGAGTTACATTTGTGACCTTAATATTTTTGTTTAATTTGGCTTTCGCAAGGAATTCTTTGAAATTTGGTCTTACAATATTTTGCTTGTTTCTATTTGTCATTGGATGCTTCTATATAATTCTTTCCATATTTTTCAAGTTTTCCAATCCTGTAGTTCCCTTTCCCCTTGCATAACAATTTTTTTATACATGCTGCAGATTTTTATTGGTGGAATTTCAAGAACTATTTCATCAGAGATGGTAAGACTGAAAATGTCTTGAATCCATTTGTTAAATTAAAGAAGAAACAATGGAATTTTGGACTTTCTAGTGATTTTGATCTTTCCTGATGCTATTTCAGCTTATGGAGATTGCTAAAGCCTTTGGACCTTTGAAAGCCTACCATTTCAGTATGAATTCAGATCTCAATGAACCTTGTGCATTTCTTGAGGTACTGTTGGATTATTGTATATACCTTTCTCATGTCCTTTTCTTTACTGAAATGCACTTTCCTTCTGGTTCAAAGGTAGCTTTTATGCAACTCAGAGTCTTAAATTCTTTGGTATATATCATATTTTGCTGGCTAAGATTATTTTTCATTTTAGTGAATAACTGGAAATACTGAGTGTAGGAAAAATGAGCAAATTGGCATTTTACTAGAAGTTAGATCATTTTCCTCTTCAGCATTCTTCTCTGGTTTGAAGGGTGAGTGAAGAAACGTAGTTCTTTTTACATGTATAAAACGGAGGTGGTCTGTCATTCCAAAAAATCGATTTACCACTTTATGTAAAGAGCATGGGAGAGAATAAAATTGAATCATAGACATGTATGCAAATGCATTGTAGAAAGTGTCCACGGATAGACTTTTTATGATTTCATACCTGTTGGCTTGACAGACAATGTGGTTGTGTGTGCTTGGCTTAGAATTGGGGATTTATCATGCCCCATCTTGGTACTATGAATTGATAAAACTTGATCTTTATTTTATTAATAAAATCTACCTTAAAAGGGCACTGTTATCAAATTTTTCAGGCAGCGCATGCTATCCTCTTTGAACTCTTTTTTTAATTTGTAATTTTTCTTTTTTTCATTCTGCTACTTTAAGGTAGGATGAGTGAACTTTTTTTAAAATAAAAAAAGGAAAGACAAGCGAAAACTTCCAGTCATTTGTCAAACAATTGCTCTAGAACAACTAATACTGCTTCAGATCCATATGTGAGCTTCCACATCAATTTTATCAATGTGTGCCAATGCGAAGATATCATCTTTCAGACGAAAATAAATCAGAAGGATTAGTGGAGCTCTTAACTATTCATATTAGATTTCTAGCCATCAGACTTTTCAATTCCTTTACTTCCCAATGATCCACAGAGCATTTTGCAAGCCCTTCTTTATCCCTTTCAATAGTTGAGAATGAATAACCCTGTTTGTACTGGTGCCTGTGTCAGTTCTCAAGTGAAACTCTGTTAGTGCCAAAAGTAGCTTGCCGCACGCAAGTTTGATATATGCTTGACCTAATTCTTATTGCAGATAGCATATTCCTTTTATAATATTTAATGACCGTGCTTTGGATTGTGCATCGCTATCGCTTCAACCGTAAACTTTGTTAGCTAGATACCATGGTTTGTTGCATAATGAGCCTCTTCCCCTGTTCCTTGTATTTATCCATGAATCAAGTGCTGAGAATCTCAAGTCTTCTTCAAGCTGAAGTTCCTCTTGTGTCTTTTATTGATCTTAAAGTAATTATTTCAACCATTTCAGTATGTTGACCATTCAGTTACTCTTAAAGCTTGTGCTGGTCTGAATGGTATGAAGTTGGGTGGAAAAGTGTTAACTGTTGTTCAGGCTGTCCCAGATACTGCTTTACTGGTACTACTCAAGTCCTCTTATCCAGATTGCTTTGGTTTAGGTACATTTTTTAAATTTTTTCTTGGAAATACGACTTTGACCAAAGGATACACATAATACTCAGGACAAAGATGAAAATACACCTTTATACCGGATTCCGCAGCATGCAAAACCACTTTTGGAGAAACACACAGAAGTTCTAAAGCTGAAAAATGTGGTATGTCTTTATTTACTTTGTGACAGTCAAGTTTATTTCCCATTAAATAAATATTCTGTTTGTTATGCCACTGAAAAATGTAGATGCTAGTAGAAACTGTAGAGATTCTAGTGCTAGAGAAACTCAAACTTTTATAATATTGTACTTGAGGGACTTAAACTTTAATGATATTCAGATAGTCGAACCCAGCTTGCTTGGGACTGAAGCTTTGTTGTTTTTCATACAGTTTTTAACGACAAAGCATCCTTGGGAGTATGCCCCAAAGGTCATCTACATCCTTAATATAACATTGGTTTACAAGCAACATCCTTAATGTATCATAAAGTTGACAAGTTTAGTCCGAAGTTAGTTTTTTGTCTAAACTAACAGTGAAAAGCACATGCATTACACATGACCAAAAAGATAACAAAGCTTGGATTCATGAAACATATTGTTGTTTCTCCCCAAGTTGCTTTGAAAATCCTTTGCTTTTTCTTCAATTTCATGCTCAACTTCTCTAATCTTTTTAATTATCCTTCCAAATCAATCTTAAACTTTGTTTAAAAGTTTCTGTTTTGGGTGAAAAACAAAGAAAAAAATGGTTATTTCTAAAATGTTGGCTCGAAAGTAGAATTACTCCGCTGTGTATATATTCTCTAGACTTAGTTATTTCAAAAGGGAATGGATTTTACTAAACAATAACCAGGCTCGAATGCAAAGAGAGGGCACTGCACGTTGCCTGTAGAGTTCAATAGTTCATTTCCTATTATTCTGTACTCTTTTGAAGTTTCTGCCGCAAGATGCTAGAGATTTTCTTGTTGTTTATAAGGAATTGGACAATTTTTTAAATAGTAAAACGAAGGCATCTTTACCTGATTTGGGCTCCTTTTTCCCTGCGTAACTGGTTTGGTTCATAAACTGTGAAATCAAAAAATTTGGGCTAGATTAACGTCAAACCCACCAATAAATTCAATATAATACTTAGGGAGTACACTTGCGGCGAGCCAACTTTGAAGAATACTCGTTACAAGCAAACATATTCAAAGAATTTCACTGGGTATGGAAAAAAATAATGTTTCATTGGAAGTCTGATTTGCAGAAGAAGACCACAGCCACTTTTTCCTTCTCAATTTTGTTCGTTCTGTCACTAGTAATTTGTATGTTTGATTTCACTGTTACTTTTAGAGATGAAAACTAACTTTGGGCTAAACTTCTTAACTTCTTGATACTTCAAGGATGTTAGTTGTTATCCATGATATATTAAGGATGTAGTTGACCTTTGGGGCATATTTTGGGGATGTTTTTCGTTGAATACTCTGTAATTGGGATATACTTCTTAGATGTTGCAAACATACTTACTAGGGGGTTACTAAAGTCTTCCCTAATCATCGTGTCCTGTCCAGGTGGATGCAAATGTACTCAATTTTTTGTCTGAAACAGAAGTTGAAGAATTGCTGGAAGACATCAGATTGGAGTGTGCCAGGTTGTTTATGAAAAGTCATTTTCCTTAATGTCGTTTTTGTTTTTCCACCAGGTCAATTATTCACTGATCTGGGAAGTATTCTTTTGATCCCTGTAGGTTTGGCTCTGTTAAATCAATTAATGTTGTAAAGCAAAGTCAATGTTCTCTCCCATCTGATCCGGCTGTTATGGATACTAGTTGCACATTGAATGAGGGCAATATGGAGTTTGGAGAAGAGTGTGACAGAAATAATCCATTCACTAGGAGTGATGATCCCGAGTTGGAAGCTGGTGGGTCACACCTCCCGAACAGTGATCATCATGAGTTGGAAGTTGGTGTATCACACATCCCCAAATGTGATGATCATGAGTTGGAAGTTGGCGGGCTACACCTCCCCAACAGTGATGAACCCATGGAAACCAATAGTGCTGAGGAAGCTGAAAGATGTGTCGATGTTAAAACACATATATCAGAACCTTCAAAAGGTGATTCTCAAAAGGCTGGAGATGACGATGTTTTGGCTGGCGGCAATCATTCCGATGATAGACATTCTGAGGAGCTAATAAAAGGCGACAGCTCTGACCCTCTATTAGATGATGGTAGTATCTCTGCTCGAGAGACAGACTGCCAAGAAAATTCTGAGGCTACCCATACTGCTATGGTTTCAGAAAGGAAAGATGAAACTGCTAATCCTAGTCCACTGGAGCGTCTCGAGATGAGCAGTGAATCACCAATTGAGGAAGCAATTAAATCAGATGAAGACAATGGAAATGTAGATGGACCTTTTGAACCAGAATTCTCATCTAAAGAAGAGTTTGATGCTCCAGTGGAACTTGAGAAAAAGAAAGAAAACTCTATTCTCGAGATGTTTGATCCTGGCTGTGTACTTGTAGAGTTCAGAAGAGTAGAAGCTGCTTGCATGGCTGCTCATTGTTTACATGGACGACTATTTGATGACCGGATAGTGACTGTGGAGTATGTTCCCCTTGATCTCTATCAGACAAAATTTGCTAAACAAAACTAAATTTCTTTTGGCCCATTCAATGCCTTGCGCGGGATCTCCCCAAACTTTAACGATGTTAACATTGAATTTCTTGATGCTATTCACATAGCGCTATCAGATGCTTAACCGAATATTTGTTGGATATTTTTACAACATTGAGATGCCTTGGTCAACCTTTTGCTGGTGCTGAGAGTTGTAGCAAATTTGAAGCAGAATACATGTTTTTCTCCCAGATATACAATGGGATGAAGGAATTGAGCCATTTGTAATATGTTGTCTAAAAGTAACAGCTTTGTTTTGAGGTTGCAACAGTTTACCTTCTACTTACATTATATAGGAGTACAATCTTTTGGCTTCTTGAAATCTTGAACTTGTTTACCTTCCCATTATTTTGCCTTACTGCTTTGTGCCTATAGTTCTAGTTGATGTCCAGTTCATGGGATGATGGTCTTTATTCTTTAGGGATTGTTTGGTTTGCCAAATAACCATGTTTAATCTTGATATATTACAATAATGACGTACACATTGTACACAAGTGAGGTTTGGAGAGAATAGATATGTTGAATTATATAGGCATTTGATTTTGATAGTCTTTATACTCTCTTTGTTTAGTTTATAGGACGTTTGGTTTGTGATATTAAACTAAGCGTAGTAAATGATTGAGTTTAACAGTGGAATGTGATATTAAACTAAGCGTAGTAAATGATTGAGTTTAACAGTGGAAATTGTATGTGTCTTATTATTAAGCACAGCTGTTGTTTATATGGAAACAATGTGTTAGTTTATACATGGTTGAATGAGAGTTCACTTTTACTTGTACCTTGTGTCTAATGGTTTAAAGTGAGCGCTTAAGATTTTTGATTCTTCCTACTTGTAGGATTATGTTATTGTTGTTATTTTTCGTTTGTGACTTTTGACATATAAAAAAAAGTATTTTTTTTCATGTTTTATGCTCAGAATTAAATATTATTTACCTAAAAATCCTTCAACTTTCAAATCTAATATTAAGCACCAATTAATGGAGATAATATGATAAAATACTTATATCAATAATTATTCTTTAATAGGTGTGCCAAGAGTAAATATTGTGAAGTAAAAATTAACATACAAGCTTAATATTTGAATTCTTATTCCTCTGTTTAACTCATTTAGATCATTAAACTAAATAGAGAAAAGTGAGTAATAACAATAACAACAATATAATCTTTTTTCATAAGTTCAAAAATCTATTTTCAACTTGTAGGTCTTGTCTATATAAATCTTTTATTTTTTTGTGTATATTAATATTATTATACTTTTTATAAGATAATTATTTGTATATCAATTAAGATTTATTTTTTTCTTTTTTAACACATTCCCTTATCATTGTTTCATACATACAAATTAGAGCATGTATATGTCATATGCGGTCTTCTTAATCATGTATGACAACACATCTATTTTAATATTTGTATTTGTGCAACACATATCTTCTTTAGAATACAAGAAAAAATTATCGTAAAAATATTATCGTCACGATACACAAATTCAAATTTAGATCAACCAAATCTATAAACAAAAACAAAAGGTCAAGAAAATAAAACCATTTCGTTATCCACATCCATTTCGTTATCCACTCCACTGTCTTTCTTCAAAAAACAACACTCTTGACAGAAAAATAAATAAACATTCTTGCTTTGAGGAATTGCAACAAAAATGGCGACAATCACGGCGGGCATAAGCCTTAGAGGAACTGTAGTGGGTGGTCATAGGACATTTACAGTAACCAAAAGGGCTTTACCCAAGTTGAAATTGAGCTCAGAGTTGAGTTTTATGAATTCCCAATTGAGTGGCCTTAAGATTTCAAGTACCCATTTGAGCTCTCCTGCTTCACTTTCTGTTCCTCCCAAGAAATCCCTTCAAACTGTTGCTCGTAATTTCTCTATCCCTTTATTGTGTTCTTTGTGTTTATAGCTGTTGGGGTTGTTTCTTTTTTTTTTTGGTTTAATGATGTGCACATGAAGTGTTTGTTGTTTTGCTTGTTTGGCTGAATTGTGGGGTTCTGTTAATGATGTGAATTATGCGATAATTTGTGCTTGTGGGAGGTAACAGGTGACCTTAGAATTAGTCGAGCTGTGCACAAATTGAGAGACCACAATTGTCAAAAAAATATTGTATCTGAGAATTTGAAGTTTTCTCATGTATTTGTTGCTACTAAGTATGTGCAAACTGATCCAGATATTACCTTCTTCTTTTTTTTTGAAAAAAAAAAAAAAGAGTCTTGGTGCAATTGCAAGGTTGCTCCTTTGGTGCCCTGAAGGTTATGAGTTCGGGGAGTGGAAATATTATCCTTGTAGAAATGTAAAGGGAGACTGTACGGTATACGCCCACGCTCCTTCTACCCTTGAACTAGGTAAGGTAGTAAGCTCTTGTTAAAACATTGTTAGGGAAACAAGAAAAAGATGATAACTTTAAAATGTTAATATGATGAATCATCATTTCGGTGCAGACAATCTTTTGTGTACCGAAGGGTCGTAGGACCTAAAGCATCACGAGGTTATTTGGTACTCAGATAATTGCTCCTTCCAAGTCAGAGTCCCCATTTAGTAGTAGGGTACCTAGAATTCAGATGTCATCTTCATATTAACAAGACATTACATTAGGTTGTTCAATACCATGAGGTAGCATTGTTGATGTAGGAGTAAATTACCTCTTACAATGCAGAGGATCCAAAGACATAGCTAAAGTTGGAAAAAGTTTAATTTAGTTGCAACTTGCGAACTAAATATATTGTTTTCTTGGAATCTGTGGTATGGTAACTAAGAAGTTGACTAGAAGTCGCATATTATTAAGTTACATGTCATAATCAATTATTAAAATCCATATTGTAGTCTACTATCTAAACAGCCTCTTATGTATTCTTACTTCTAGAGGAGAGATTAAAGGGGTGTTGTCGTTCCAAAGGTTTAAAAATCTGTCTACAGTCACAAGAAAATAGGGATAGGATAACCTCACCATGTGCAAAACTAAAGAACTTGGAATGAGCTTGATGGACTAGATTAAAGGAAGTTGCAGGGTAACTGCATTAATAAGAACAAGATTGATAGAATATGATATATAGTTTGGTAGTTTGTCAATAGTTGTCTTCATATACTATTACTAAACAATCTCTGGCTTTTCCTCCTTGGCTCTTTACTCTCTGACTTAGGGATTGCAATATGTACATAATGATTGTCCAAGTAAAAGATATAAGAGTATATTTAGGACAAATTCCTTGTATAGATGGTATCGATCGTTTCTTGTTTAATAAAGTGCATTACTGTGCTGCAGATTATAGACTAAGTTACAAAAGAAATACTATACGCACATGAAGATATTATACTTTTAGTTGGAGTTAAGGCTATTAGGTCTCATTAACTGAGTGCAGCCTAAAGAAGGAGCTTCATTTTCTTGCTTTCTGCCTCTCCTGATAACGAGCAGGATTTCTTTTTGGCAAGTTTTCCTTGTCTGCTGCTTGCCATCTGCCTATTCCTTGCTCCATGAAACTTGCAGCCTAATAGTTAAAAAAAGCCTAATGAGATCCAAAGCTTATGTAGGTAGGTTTCTCGCTATCGAGAATATGGTAAATCCATTTACCTCTCAAATCCACCTTCTGCACTGTGTAATTTTTTAATATTTATTTATTAACTTATGTCCAGAGTAGTGGCGCTATCGACGATGATGTCACACACCGTATTGGGGCAGCATGGACTAAATGGAGGCTTGCCTCG
>JAOTQR010000109.1:23416906-23432413 GCA_025774065.1 Solanum ossicruentum | reverse complement strand
GGTCTGCGTACATTCTACCCTCCCCAGACCCCACTTGTGGGATTATACTGGGTATGTTGTTGTTGTTGTTGTTGTATGTCCTTATGGTTAGTGATCAACTAGTGAAAAAAAAAATGTCAAAACCAATATGAGAGCCTTAAGAGAGTGTGTTAGCTGCAGATTTGGAAGGAAAAATCTACAGATTTACAATCTTTATAATTGAATCTTCAGTGTGTTCGCCCCTCTGGTGTACATTACATTTTGTATATGATGATAATAGCTTGGTTAATTCGTGCTCATTGTATGACAACTGTGAAGGGTTGACTCCTTTTGTAAGGTCCAGTAATGGCAGTTATTGGCTTTTGGATTGTTGATGAAACTTCTGTTAACTAATCGGAAAACTTTTGAAGCATACTTTGCCTTACATCATGGTCTTCTCTTTTCCCTTGCTTTCCTACATTTTTGTAGGTTGAGCTCAAATATGTTGGGGCCTTTACTAAGAGTATATTCTGTTTTTTTCAGGTAGAGTTTGCCCCTTCACTGGCAAGAAGTCCAACAGGGCAAACAAGGTCTCTCATTCAAACCACAAAACGAAAAAGTTGCAATTCGTAAACCTTCAATACAAGAGAATTTGGTGGGAGGAAGGCAAGCGATTTGTGAAACTGAGGTTGTCAACAAAGGCCATGAAAACCATTGAGAAAAATGGACTTGATGCTGTAGCCAAGAAAGCTGGAATTGATCTCAGCAAGAAGTAGAACCTGGAACCTGATAGCACATTTGTTTGGACACTAATTTTGATGCCTTCAAAAATCATACTTAATAATTTTCTGGCATTGCTTGTTGATTTGTAGTTATATGCTTTCATGATATTACTCTACAAGCATATTTTCATCACCTACTTTCTATAAATATCAACGATATTCTCCTATATCTTTCTTCTAAAGAAACAATTTAGCCTGGAAATGCTGGCTGTTCAGTTAAAGTGGCAATGCTTCTGAAGTTAAGATAATCCCCAGTTAGTCGCAGACGCCGGGAGGGTTTGCCTGTGTAGAGTGGTTATGCATATGACCAAAGAAGGGAATGAAAGGTCCTTGCATTAGATGCCCTTTCATCTCCCAATAAACATGAAAGGTACATAAAGAGTGTTTTTTTTCAACATTTTATCTTAGTTTAATTAGCAAGGTGTTTCTAGAAAGATCTATGTGAGGCCCCTTTTTGGGTATGGCATACTTGTTTAACCTTTACATTCAGGGGACAAATGCCTAACAACAACATACCCGTGTGATCCCACAAGTGGGGTTTTGAGAGGGTAAAATGTATACAGATTTTACAACTATCTCGTAAAAATAGAGAGGTTGTTTCCGAGAAACCCTCGTCTCAAGAATCAAGCCCTAGAAAGAGACAAATGCCTAAGATTGATGCCATTCAAGAGCATAAGTTCATCTAAACATTCACCTATAACAAGAATGAAACAAACTAATATTACCACCTCTGATACATTACATTAAACAAGTCAAATTTAGTCTGAACAAAGTACAGTATGTTTAGAAAGTGTTTGTGCTAAAAAGCTCATTTAGAACTATCCTTAAAAGTAAATGACAAACACATAACAAGTTCCATTTGATTTTGGTTGCCACTTCTCTTCATCAGTCAACTACAGCCTTCAAAAAGATAACTGAAATCAGCAAGGGTACTTTCTGCATAAACATAAAAACTCATTAATACAATAATCACACAAGTTTGTGTATGGTGGTAGACTCATAGTAAGAGCTAATAGACCAAGATAAATAAGAAATTGCTAACAAAGTTCGATTTTAGCAAGAAAAAAACTCACTCGCACCAGTATAAGCACCAAAGCAAGTTAATTTATGATACAACATACAGAGAACCACACCCCAAAAGCTAGCTATTGAGATGGGAGAGCGAAAGGTTATTATCAAACCCACATTTCTATACCGATGTGGGACTCAAGTGTCATATCTTGCAATGGACCATAACAATTTAACGCTAGGAAGAGCAGTACGTCAGAAACTGAGATAAAATTTTGTGTTGCTTTACTTACCTTCTTTCATAGTTCTTGCTATGTTATAGATTCTGATGCGTTTTATCAAAAGATTTTTGGGTTCTTATATTTTTCGATTTACATTGTGTACAGAAAATAGCTAACTAACCATTGTTGAATGATGATAGTCAATGTGATGAACAAGTGATTTGATGCATACATACATAATATTATCAAGCACTCTTGTTAAATAGCTTTCGTTGATGAAGCAATCAATTTCCTCTCCCAAAAATGGCCAACAAACATGTTCAATGTTCAGAAAGATCATCGGAAAGCATAGCAAGAATTGAAAGAAAAAATCACCTTCATTTATGTATCCTCCCTTGCAAATCAAAATCATCAGCTGAGTAGTAGTCCGAAATGAGACGATACATATACGATGGGTTATGCCCTCCACTGTAAATCCAGAAAGATGCAAGGAGTATCATTATCATCTAACTGGTTATTAATGGCAAAATAATACATTACGAATTCCCCTTGCACTCCCCCTTAAACACAACAACCACTAAGCCTCGATCCTAAGCAAGGTAGGGTCAGCTACATGAATCTTCACAGACCATGTTGCTCTCTTAAGACTAAGTCCTAGGCACCAATGTTTCGCAGCGAAAACCTTGATTTTTTTAAAAAAAAGTAGATTGTTTTAATAAAGGGAAAGCCTGGTGCACTAAAGTTTCCGCTATGTGCAGGATCCGGTGAAGGGTCAGACCATAAGGGTCTATTGTACACAGCCTTATCTTACATTTCTGCTAGAGGCTGTTTCCAAGGCTTGACCCGTGACCTCCTGGTCACATAGAGGCAACTTTACCAATTATCCAAGGTTCCCCTCCCCGAGAAGTAGATTCTTTTAACGTATTATAAATTATGGTGGGGTTTAAAATGCAATGGTCCTTTTCTCCCAGAAAATTAAATTGAAATTCATTGATACTGAATGCTACATAAAATAATTATTTAACATCTACTAAAAACAACAATTACATAGAAGATTACCATATATGTATAGGACACAATGTAGTACTGTATCATCCAAGGCTACTTTGTTGTGTGCAAGCCAAAATTAGTTTGGGATGGAGGCATTGTTGTTGCAAAGCCAAATTAAAATTCGAAAACAATAAAGCATTCTTACATGTCGGTGATGAGAAGGCTGACAAGCTCAGGTGCCACATAATCAAAACCAGGGTTAACAACTTGAATAGGAACCCCATTATCCATGCTAAATTCCATGCAGTTTGAAAATTGCCCAAATTCGAGAAGTTCAGCAGGGGATCGCATGTCATTCAGACAAACCTCAGGATTGTGTGGATATGAAGGGCACAACTGTAGGGGAAAGAACAAAACAGTTAAACGGGACTAGCTAATGATAAGTACCACGAAAAGTAGAAAAGAGAGTTTGCTGCTTAAGTGGCAAACGTAAAAGAGTAACTTTATGGTCAACTCAAAATGGATTAAGTAATGGAAGGAATTCAAGGATCTGCAAAGCCTTACATCAACATTATACACAATTTCAAGGTACTGAACATCATTTAGTAAACCTGAAAAGCTGAGTTCTTCTCATGTTATCAGAGCCTTCTAGTTTAAGAGTGATAATCAGCAAGATGTATAAAAATCACCAATAGTTAAGAGTTAAAAGAATAGCCACTTAAATGGTTGGAGTGTACAAGTGGACACTCGAGACGACATCTTTCTCTATCCCCCCCCCCCGCTACCTTAATAATACCTTTTTGACAGTTACTCTCTCTTTTTCGGACAAAAGGGAGTTGCTCGATTGGTAAGCACCTCTCACGTCCAACCTAAGGTTGTGGGTTCAAGTAATCAAGAAAGCAACACTTTGGGAAATCCCAAAGAGGGATAAAAAGAAAAAAGAAAAAAACTCCCTCCGTTTCAATTTGTTTGTTTGGTGTTGACTTGACACGGAGATTAAGAAAATAGAGAAGACTTTTGAATCTTGTGGTCTTAAATTAAAGATATGTCAAATGTATCAAAATGCCCTTCTATCTTGTGACTGTTGGCCTTAGATATGTCAGGTTGAAAATTAGAATTAAAAAGTTGCCACAAAAAAGGAAAGAGATATTCTTTTTGAAAGAGACTTAAGAGAAAAGTAAGACGAACAAATTGAAATGGAGGGAGTAATACGTTGAGAGACAATAAAGCTCAGATACCTTGTGAATGCCAGCAACTACGACAAATGGAACGGCATGCTTTTGAGCTGCAAGTGCAACCATGTTCATTCCAACTGGTGCAATGACACCACCATTGGCCATCACTGCATGAACTCCCACTACAACCTGCAGAACAAGGTTACGGTTATGAGCGCCGGTAGCTGAAGCAGCAGCAGAAGGTTGATTGGTACTATGCATAAATTAGCCAATCCAGGAAATTACCATATTGACTCTAGAAATCATTGCAAAAACAGCAGAATCTGCTATAACTATAGTTTGTAGACCTCTTGACACCAGCTCTTTTGCTAGAGCATGCCCTTGGTACCTGATCAAGCCCAAACCAAAAGGGGATATTTTAAAGTTAATAATGAAAAAGAAGATTCATGGGTCATTTATTTCTTGGAATCTACAGAATACTTCACAAACCTTGGTGAGCCCTCTGCAACAACCACCCGAAAAGACCTTTTTTTCTCTTTTGCGGCACGGAGGAATTCAAAGGCAGTTCTCGAACTACCTAGTGTTAGTATTACTTCACTGAAAAAATTGCATTTGTTAATTAGCTAGTACATTTTGATTAACAAATACATGTTTGCCACAACTATGCAGCTATATGCCCAGAAAAGAGAGTGAAAAAAGAACAAATAAATACATTAGAGGTGAAAGTTAAAACAACATTGCAATAATAATTGTAGCTATATCATCCCCGAGCAATGTAAAGAAGGACAGAAACCGTATATTTTATAAAATTTAAGCTACGAATCTATACTTGTCATTTTCACAGTATTAGAACAGTAGATTTGTCATTGATGGACAAAAAGTATAAATTTATCAGATAAAAGTCTACCCATCAAGGGAAGTGGCATTTGCCTCGCATCCAAGCTGTAAGTCCTGAATAACCTATCACAAATTTTTCTGTGAACTCCAAAGGGAAAACCCTTGGAGAACAAACTACGGGAAACAGTGAATGACAATATCTATCACACGTGTTCAAACATGCTACAATGATACTTTAAACAAGTAGTGTGCACAACAATATACAGACATATCTTCCAGTATGTGCGGAAGGTAAATACTTTTGGTGAATATGCTCAACTGCCTGTTCTGCGATCAGCTCATGACATCTATCAATATCTTCAATTAGCATGTTAATTGCCTCAATAACGTCATGCTTTAACTTCCGAGTCCTGGCAAGTTTATCAGCTGCAACACAGAGTAACAGATAATTCAGTATTGAAACTAAAAAATGATTAAATTGCTTCAGATTCATGTAGCACAGGAGCATTTACCTTTGCTTTTCTCTTCAGAATCTACACCTGAAGAAGAGGTGTAAGTGTTAATCAGCACAGCTTTATCCGGCATGTTCTCCAGAAGTGCATGCAATGAAGGAGGTCGTAGAAAACTTTTAGCTGCAGCTGCAGCTACAGCAGCAGACTGACTTGGGTCATAATCCTGGTCTATGGTTCCTTCATCATCACTTGCAGCAGATAAATCTAAGTCGCCCACTTTACTGGTCAAAAGAGAGAGATCCTCCTCCCGGATAATATGAAGAACACGCCTAACAATATTTCCAACCGCAAGCTCTGCAATTTCATCAAATTTTGGTTATGTCATTGTTGGCATAAACAAAATATGATTACTTAATCTAGATTCTATCAGAAGTCATTAACTTACTATAAATTCTCAATTTAAAGTATTGTCGGCAATCCTTGCATTGACATCAATGATCAGCTCTACTGATCTAAGAGGAACAATTCCTTTTTCACAATATGAATACATCTGTAGATATATATATGAATGTATATATGCACATAAATGAAGGGAAATTTTGGAGCAATGCTAAAGTTGTTTCCATGTGACCTATAGTCTATAGATTACGAATTCAAACCGTGAAATTAGTGATTGATGCTTGATTCTAGATAAGCTTCCTATACTACATCCCCTTGGGGTGTGGCCTTTCCCTGGAGTCCTGGACCCTGTGTGAACGCATGACGTTTTATGCATCTGGTTTCTCTTTTATATAAATACACACACATCTTTTAGTAAGTGGAGCAATGAATAATGAGAAACCGAGTTCATGCCTAAGAAAATGTGAGAAATACACCCAACATGTGGAATAAATGGAAACTAACGAACCATCTTCTCTCCTCCTCCTCCTCTCCCTATATGTGCATATACATAGACGTGAAAATAGGATTTCAACTTTATGTTTTCTGTATTATATAATGACGATTTTAAGTGATAATAACTGGTTTGTTAAATTTGATATTTCTACATATTTAATGAATTTATTAATACAAATACAGTGTTTGAGCAAAATCTACTGGGCTTGGTTGAACCTGCATGCAGGCTACTAGCTCCGCCCCTGCTGATGTGCACAAATAGTTAGTGTAGCAGATGTATATGTCTTAGCTGTGACAGAGGGAGGAGAGGAACAAGGAAAGAAGAGGCATCCACGTGTTAGCAGAATTCGAGTCCTACAACGAAACAAACAAATGAAGCAGCAACAGTTAACGACTTACACTAACCATAGATCAAATATGCCCTACTCCTACACATGCCAAGTAAACAAACAACACAAATAATTAACCAGGCACATTCAAAAGCTAACAGATGTGGCACAAGTGAAGCAAATGGTATCAAACTAAACACAAAGAAAATATATCATTGAAAGAATTTTGACGTTCTTTTGGATACAAGAAGATTGTATAACACATACAAACGGCCTGTACCAACGACGTGCTTAAAAAACGTCTCTAGCTTCCGAATTCCCCACTACCAACTAGGATTGGATACATCATAAACTACTTCAAATAATAAATTCCATTCTAGAACATCAGAATTCCAACAAAGATATCCTCATTCATGTATGAGCCAGCTAAAACACTTACCAACGGGGTTGGCAGCAACCAACTTAACACCTATACCCCTCACAGCCTCAATGAGCACTGCAGCTGAGTTTTTAGGTGGCAATCTTTGCAACGAAACTACAGAACGAAGCAACTCTGCCGTTAGCCGCGAAGTTGCTTGTGACCCTTCAACCTTACTATCATTCAAAAAAAGAAAAGCAGATTACTCTAAACCAATCAAACAATCAATTCTCTTACAAATTTCCTATAACTTCACTAACCGTTTGCTGAGCTTTGCAACAAAATCATTCACAAGTCTCTCAATATCCGGCATTTTTTAGCTCAATAAACTACCAGAATGACTCTAACAGTTGAGAAAAATGCCCCCTTTTTCCAGAAAATGACAACCACCTGGAAAAAAGATCAAATTTTTGAATATGTTTAGTTACATTCTTGATCCTAAAAAGAAAACAGAAAACTGAAAGCCCCAAAAGGGAAGGGAGAAAAAGAAAAAGAGCAATCTTGAATGTACATAGTTAAAAATCTGGAATCAACTCAAATTTCTGCTTCAATAACTTGACAATTAACATTAAAAAGGGAAAAAAAAACATTTGCCATTCTTGAATTAAAAGGGATTACAGAAGTTAGAAGTTAGCATCAGTTCTTCTACCTTTAACTAGAATTTGTTGCAAGAATTTGATGCAATGAAACTAGAAACTCCCAGTTCCAGAAATGTAAATGGTTTTAAGAGGGTTTTAGGGATGTAACCTTTCTTTTATTTTTTTATTTTTTTATTTTTTTATTTTTTTTTAATAATCGTGATTTTCGTACTTCAATTATTAGTTATTTCTTTTTCATTTCTTAACTATCACTTGTGTTAAAATGGACCTCATTCAAGTAGAAAAAGTCAATACCTTGATTAATTTCACACTCTAACTATCAGTTATTTCTTTATTTTAATTCTCGAACTTTGTATTAAAATACACTTAGTTCAAGTAGGAAAAGCTGATAGGAAACATTCGATAATTAAGTCGTGAAATTCATAGGAAAACTGATAATTTGAGTGTGTTTTTGGCCATTATTACTTTCTTTTTTAACATATTTATGAAAATTTTGATTATTGTATAGTTCATAATACTAGTTTAATTTAACTAATTCTCAAAATCAATTCAAATTAAAAATATACACTAACATCGTTTTGTTTAGAGAGTGAATTCAACAGTTGAGTCCAAATATAAATATAAAAAATGAAATGAAAAATAAATAAAAAATTGTTAATAAATTTTCTTGGCTTAATAAAAATTTTCTAGTGCAAATGCCGATGGTGATCAAAAGATTTGATCTTACAATCGTGGGGTGAAATTTAACATATATCATGCAACATTCATTTTCAGATATTAATATTTATTTATCAACTATATGTTATGGAGCAAGGTAATAGGTATGTGTTAATTAAATAATCAAAATACGTTTAAACTGATTCAATATTATTATTAGTCAAAAATTATGTTGAGTACAATGAAGACTTAGCAGTCTTATTGTCAGTAGTAACGGAGTCAGTAATTCAAATAAAGTGATTTAAAAAGAAATATTTTCACATTAAAAGGTTAAAGGGATTAAATATATATATAATTTTATTGTATCTATTATTGATAGACGACAGTTAAAATATTCTCACCAGAATGTTTGTTAGATTTTTGCCTTCTAGTGCAAATAAGACAGTTATCTAAAAAATTTCTGCTAATTTATTGGAGGAAAACAATTTGAATTTTTTGTTTTATAATATTAATATAGTATGTTTATTTCAGTTTCATGAATTTGATGGAGGCTGTTACATGTTTGACAGAGGAAGAGAATGTTGCATTTAAACATATAGATGTATTAAAATGAATAGAAGTAGGAATTTCATTTCATTAAATATAATACTCATGAATTACAATTTTGAGAATATAATGATATTAGTAATATTACACGAGCTAAATTTGATGTAAATACTAATAGAGGATATTTTAGTAATCTCCTCCAATTCCACCTCCACCTCCTCCACCAAAACCACCTCCGACTCCTCCGACACCCCCGCCAAATCCTCCTCCAAATCCACCTCCGACACCCCCTCCAAAGCCGCCACCAATTCCTCCTCCTCCTCCCCCACCACCACCGCCGCCACCACCGCCAAAGCCTCCTATTGCACCACCACCAAAGCCACCACCGGCTCCTCCTCCTACACCACCGGCACCTACTCCGATGCCGCCACCAGCTCCTCCTCCTGCACCACCACCAGCACCTTCACCTACGCCGCCACCAATACCGCCTCCTGCACCACCACCAGCACCTCCTCCGACGCCACCACCAGCTCCTCCTCCTGCACCACCACCAGCACCTCCGCCTACGCCGCCACCAATACCACCAATCCCGCCTCCTGCACCACCACCAGCACCTCCTCCGACGCCACCACCTTTACCGATCCCACCACCAGCTCCTCCGCCTATGCCACCACCAATGCCACCACCCTTTCCAATTCCTCCTCCTGCACCACCTCCAACGCCACCACTAGCTCCTCCACCAATACCACCACCCGCTCCTCCTCCTTTCCCTCCTCCAACTCCTCCACCAATGCCACCTCCTGCACCACCACCAACTCCACCTCCAATGCCACCTCCTGCACCACCACCGGCTCCACCTCCAATAACGCCTCCTGCACCACCACCAGCTCCTCCACCAATACCACCACCCGCTCCTCCTCCTTTCCCTCCTCCAGCTCCTCCACCAATGCCACCTCCTGCACCACCACCGGCTCCACCTCCAATGCCGCCTCCTACACCACCACCAGCTCCTCCACCAATAACACCACCCGCTCCTCCTCCTTTCCCTCCTCCAGCTCCTCCACCAACTCCACCTCCTGCACCACCACCGGCTCCACCTCCAATGCCACCACCCTTACCAATGCCTCCACCTACTCCACCCCCGCCTCCTGCACCACCACCGGCTCCTCCTCCAATACCACCACCTTTACCAATGCCTCCACCTATTCCTCCCCCGCCTCCAGCCCCACCTCCAATGCCACCACCTTTACCAATGCCACCACCTATTCCACCCCCACCTCCTGCACCGCCACCAGCTCCTCCTCCAATGCCACCACCTTTACCAATGCCGCCACCTATTCCTCCTCCGCCACCAGCTCCTCCCCCGATGCCGCCACCAATTCCACCCCCGCCTCCTGCACCTCCGCCAGCTCCTCCACCAGCTCCTCCACCAATGCCACCACCTTTACCGATGCCTCCACCTATTCCTCCTCCGCCTCCTGCACCACCGCCAATGCCTCCACCTATTCCACCTCCTGCACCACCCCCAACTCCACCACCTTTTCCAAACCCACCACCAATACCACCCCCATCACCACCACCACCATAACCACCTCCACCGCCACCACCGCCAAAACCATCACCAAATCCCCCTCCCTCACCAATAGTTAAAAACTTTTCATCCACTAAATCTTTCACATTTCTAGCGAATACCACACTCCCCACAAAAACATGAAAACAAAGCAATGCTAACATCCCCACCCTCATCACTCCCTCACCTATCATCTTCAAAGAATATTTTTTGAATTGCGTGAAATTTTTTTTGTTCTCTGTAATCAAGATCCAATAGCCTTTATATACTTGCAGGAAAACATCACTTTTCTTGCTCTTTCATTGATGGTATATTTGTGCATTAAATTGTTTCAACTACTACCCATTTGCCACTTTCAGAGTTGGGATTCATCCATAATTAAGAAAACGTGTTTTCTTAATTACTATTTTATCTCATCATCATAACAAATCAATTTTAATCTTGATTTGAAACAAAACCATTTTTGCTTTCAGACAAGAATGTCAAAAAAATTATTTCATTGGTCCAAAAAAATCAATTTTAAAAACGAAAATTGTCTGCCTAAAATTATACACAATATTATTTTGCATTAAAGGCTAGAATTTTTCTTATTGGTTAAGCTTTGTGCATCATCAGTCAATGTAAAAGAAAAAGAACTGTTTACACGGTCAAATTACTAGCACAAGAAATAATTACTAGTCAATTTTACTGATCATAAACATTAATAGCTAGTAAACTAATATAAATGCATAAGCAAATTCTGAAATTTAATTTAATATTAACAGTTACTAGCATTTAACTCATTTTAATTTTAAATATATAAGCTTATATTCAATAAATTTATATTTTGAGTCAAAATATCGAATTTAAATGAATGAGGTACCAAAACACTATATCCGTATTTATATGAATGGTCATTGAATTAACTAGCTCAAAAGTTAAACTACATTAATACTAATCCTTTTAAAATATATATATTGTATATTTATACACACACATTAAAATTGTTGAATTTGACAGCTCTTTTATGAAGCAATATAATATAATAGGATTATAAATTTATGTTATTCTGAGTTTGTTGGAACCATAGAATTAATTTTGGGTTCTAAATTTGACAGCAGTATTAGTGGTTTTTCTTAATGCTTTATTAATTTGGACACATTATTAATTTAATTTTTGATGATTGTCAGCTAAGATGCTAATGTATAGCTTCTTATTGCTTTTGCTCACCGTCTCAAATTATTTATTATATTTTTTTATATATATTTTGATAAAAAATTTATGAAAAAACAAAATTAACAATTTTGTCCTTATTTATGTATTAAGATATTAAAAGTAAAATAGTAAAAGAATAAATAATTGTATTTGAATTTTTTAAAATAATAAATAATTTAAAATAATTACTTTTAAAAATTTATGACAGATAATTGGAGACAGAAGGAGTAAGAATTAAAAACTAAAACGTTCTTCAAAGCCTCTCATAAAAGTTTTGAACTTCTCTTTTGGTACATAATTTAAGTGTAATTAATTAATCGCACTCAAAAGTTTTTTTTATTATGTTACATCATTATTTTTTTATATTTAAGAAAAAAATCAATCAATTTAAATACATGCACTTTCTTTGTCCCCTTTTTTAGAAAATCCCACCCTTTAATTGTCATTATAAGATTTTTTTAACGTTTGCAAACAGTAACTATAAGTTATAATTTAATTACTAATTTATCCTTACTCATTTGATATTTTTCTTAGAATTGAATAGTGTTAAAAATTATTAAGTGTTTCTTCAGTGTTAAGGGCATAGTTGGAGATAATTGTCAATTTTAATCTTGAGTTCTTTAATTAACAATTATTTTAAAATTATTTTTTTTAGTTAAAAGGACAATTAAAATGGAACGGGAGAAGTATTTATGGATTTTTATGAGAATTTCATAATTTAAGGCCTAACAAGTTTATGAATATTAACTTTGGCTTTATGATGTACTTAATTATTGATTTTCAAATATTTCAATGAGATTATTAGACATCATTTTCATATAATGGCACTTTCTTTTTCTAATTCATTGCGTTTTAAAAAATATTAGAGATTAATGTACCGCAATAGATGAGATCCTTTCATACGTCCTCAACGAATAGTTTCAAATTTAAGCACAAGAAATTTCTGATAGGAACACACTTATTAGGTCCTACACATAATGAATTTGAATTAATCGTCTCAACAATTTTCATACTAGATGGTTAAAAAAAGTTGTTAGTAACTAAATTCCATCTAGATTATCTTTCTACAAGGATATATATATATATATATATAAAAACACATTCCAGACTTCCTTTGTTCCATTTCAGTTGTTACAATTTTTATTTTTACACAAACTATATAAACTTTGACGAACATTTTTAAAGATATATTCTTTCATCATATTGATATGAAAAAAGTTACAATTAATAATACTTTTTGTCTAGTTTTGAAAAATATCTAAATTTTTATTTTAAACTATCAAATTAACCTAATCTAACTTAACTTTGAAAACTAGTCAAATTAACTTTGGAAAAACGCAACATGACAACTAAGAAAATTTTAAAATTTTATTTTATACTGACTATCAAATTAACTTACTCTAAGCTAACTTTGAAAACTAATCAAATTGACTTTCGAAAAACGCAACATGACAACTAAAATAAAACAAAATGCGTAATATATAAGATTCTATGAAAAGAAATTTTTTTAGTCCAATTGGGAAATTCACATTTGTTCTTTTCTTATAACTCCACATATTGCAATTCTAAAATCATGAATTCAAAATTTTAAAATTTAAATTCTCTTTTTACTAATTTTACTCATTGCAATTCTAAGAAGTAATTGCATGTAGTTGTACATCAAAATCACCAGTATTGTGAGGACAACTTAATTTTTTTTTCTGGTTTTCATTTATTTAATTTACCTTTTACAGCTCTCAACAACAAATACACATTGACTTTCTGGTATTAAAATAAAGACAAACACCATTTTTTAAAAACCAATTGGAATTTATTTTTTTTTCTTTTTGTGAACCAGTTGAAATTAATTTTTTTTTCTTTTTGTGGAACCAGTTGGAATTTTTTTTATTTTTTTTATTTATTTATTTATTGCTTTTTGTTGCAAAAGTGATACACAAAAAAAGTCTGCACTTTTTTTATGGCTTTCTTCAACTCTCTTAAATTCATAACTCTTACTTTATTTGTAAGACAAGCTGTATTTTTCAGTTTGCATATTAAAATATGAACTGTTTAAGGGGGTGTTTGGTATAAAACAAAATATTTTTCGAAAAATATTTTTCAATTTTCTCTTATTTGGTTGACTTAAATATTTTGAAAAATAGTTTTTGAATCAACTTATTTTCCTCAAATTTAAGGAAAATGATTTCTCTCAAAAAATTAAGGAAAACATTTCTAAAACTCTCCTCTAGCTAGGGATATGCAAAAACTGAATCGATCAATAAATCGAACGAAAAAACTATTATTGGTTTATTGTTATCGGGTTAATGGGTTTTAATGATTTTACAAAAAAAAAAAACATAATTATCAGGTTATCGGTTTGATTTCAATTTTTAGTATTGGGTAAACCGATACCCATCAAGACTATTATAATTTACTACTTTATCCCTTCATAAATATTATATATTAGTTATTTAACATTACTTGATACTAAATCGATACTTGCAAGTCATGTATTTGCTTGATTTCTAATGTATAATCCTTCTATTGAAAAGTAAATTAGAATATGAGGTTAAATATTGCATATTATTAAGTTTAAGTGCTCAATTGATTTTTTTTGTGTTTTACTGTATCTCATTGTATTGTGCCAAATTGTGAAATAAGTCATATATTTATTTTATTTTCCTATTGGATAAATCGAAAATCAACCTATTAAGGATCAAAAATTGAGAAATCAAAAATTGATAAAAATATTTTATTTATTTGTTATTGATTTAGCATATTTAAAAATTAAAAACTGATAAATCAAATCAATAATATATAAAATCGAACCAAATCAACTGATGCACACCCTTACCTCTAACCTCAAATTACAATGTTGGGGTCAAGTCTAGGTAGGGTCTCAATATTGATTTTTGAATCAATTATTGGAGTGGGGTTCCGATTCGAGTGACAAGGTCAGATCTCGAAATGATTACTAAGTTGTTTTTCATGTCAGAAACTAGTTTGCTAAAAAATAAATTTCAACTCTCTAGCCAAAAATAAAAGATATTTTTTAAAATATATTATCATTTTACCAATATCAGTCACAACAATAATATACCCAGTAGAGTCCCACAAGTGAGGTCTGGGGAAGGTAGAATGTACGCAGACCTTACAGCTACCTCACAGAGGTAGAGAGACTGTTTCCTGTGAACCCTCATCTCAAAACCCATAAGCAGAAAAACAACTAGATATGGCACAAACAAAAAGGGAAGGGAATTTAACAAATTGAATTTGTCTCATAATTATATATATAGTTAAGCCCTATGAATTATTCCTTTCCATATTAATTAATTCAATGACTAAATCAACTATTATCAATTCAATTAGGCTTGACTCCACATTTCTATCACTATTCTACTAATTAAGAAAAGTGATTCATTTGTTCTCAAATACTTGTCAAAATTTTTGTTTTAAGAGATAAATAGTATAATTTTAATATATACTTTAATTATATTAATATGAAAAAAAATTACATTTTAGATTACTTTAATGTACTTCTTTTAATATTTCAAATATTAATTTTGAAATAACAAATTAATCTAATCTAACTTTAGCTTTAAAAATTATTCAAATTAACTTTTGAAAAAGGAAAAAGTATCAATTTTTTTCATAAATGGAAGAAAAGAATATTACTTCATCTGTCTCATTTTATGTTGCACTTTTTTTAAGTTTATTTCAAAAAGAATGTCACCTTACTAGATTAGAAACAATTTAAATTTAAAATTCACTTTTTTATCCGTAATTAAAATATTTTCAACCATACAACAACAATAACAACAACATACCCAGTGATATCCCACAAGTGGGGTCTGGGGAGGGTAGATCATACGCAGACCTTACCGCTACCTCATAGAAG
>JAOTQR010000109.1:23398370-23416806 GCA_025774065.1 Solanum ossicruentum | reverse complement strand
TAATCACCTCCCCCCAGGACTTCTTAGGTCTACCTCTACCCCTCCGAGTAGCTCCCACAACCAACCTCTCGCACCTCTTAACAGGAGCGTCGATGCTCCGTCTTTACACATGACCGAACCACCGCAGTCTCGCTTCCCTCATTTTATGCTCCAACGGTGCCACCTCCAGTTTCTCTCGAATCGCCTCATTCCTAACCTTGTCACTTCTGGTATGATCGCACATCCATCTCAGCATCCTCATCTCTGCGACATGCATCTTACACCACAAATATCTATAAATAATATTACACCACAAATTAAAAAAATATTCTTTTAAAATATTATACTATATTAAGTAATATCATATAAAATAAAATAATAATAATAATAATTTATTTGAAAAGGGAGAAATATTGAATCCACTGAATAATTTATATTGGTGGCAGCAAATGATCACATGTCATGAAAGGTCAAGAATGAAGATCACGTTACTCATCAACTATGGCTGTCTAGTATTTCTTTCTCGAGTTCAAATTTTGAATATAATTAAATTAATTTTATTATAATTTTAAATTTTAAATTAAAAAAAACTTAATCTATAAAATATTATATATTTATTGATTATATTTAGATCAATGTATTGATAGTAATTTTATAATTAATCACCCATAATAGAATATACATAATAGAAGTAACGATATATGGAATAAATTATCTGCTTTTAACGGGTAAAGCAAATTTGATCCTGTTTAGTTTAAATTTTAAAAAAATTAGAATTTATCAAATGATTTTTCTCAAGCAGAATTCGAACCTATAGTTAATCGATTTACAATCAATCATGCTGTCTCTGAACTACTTACTAAAAATAGAAGATTCAATTGGTTTATAAAAAAAAAGGATCAAGAAAAATAGTACGTACTTGATGGACATCATATAATATTTATTCAGATCAATTTATGCAAACCTCGATTAGTTAGTAATTTTTGGAACTAATATTAAACTTTAGCGGTGAGAAAACAAACATTTGTTTCAAGAAAATATTTGTGTAGCACATGGTTACAACTGTTTGGCATATGATAATAAATACTATCAATTTTCATTCAAAATGTATAAATGGAATTGAAAAAATGGGAGAAAATAAATAGACACTGTAATCGATTTTTTTTTTTTAAAAAAAGTAAATGTAATTATCTAATTCACTACACCTTCCAAAAGAAATTAATTTATTTTCTGTTTCAAGAAGTTTTTTCTTATAATAATTTACTTTGTGATACTTTGGGTATCTTTGTTATTACTTTTTTACCTTAAGTAATTTTTATCACTTTTTTAATCTTTTGTAGGTTTAAAAATTATTTTGAAAATCATTAATATTATGTCGAGAGTCTTTAAAAATAACCTTTTTATCTTGTAAAAATTGAGATAAACAGATATTCGTGTCTTTTAGATGTCAATCCTTAAATTTTATTCGTGATATTGCATCGAATATATTTTTGTTATTATTTACATACTTTCTTGAATGAGCTATTTTTAACCCATACATACGTAAATACTTTTTGTTTTCATCCATTAAAAATGATATTTTGCTTGTATTGCACTTGTCATTTTCCTCCATTCACTCAATGAAAATCTTACACGAAACAATTGACCTAAAATAGCTGATCTCATTAGTAAAACAACTCCCAAATTGGATATATTAAGTGTAACTATGAGTTGTAATTGAACGGGTTGAATTAAATTTGAGCGAGTCATAGTATATTAAGATAATAAATGTATAAGACCCAACTCAACCTAAATTTGCTTGGGCCAAAATTGGTTAGATCAAAATACGTTGAGTAATGATTTATAGAGCGGGTCAAGACAAGATCCAACGTGATCCAACTTGTACTTATTTTATCTATTCTTTTTCAATATTCTAATACTTAATTAAATTATTTTTTCTTTATTCTAGCTATATAAAACATATCAAATTAAAAAAAGTGTTTTAAAAATATTTTGACAAGAACTCTCTCGAGTCAATTTTGATTGTTGTTTGCGACAAATTTTAAACTAGTGAAAAATAAATTGCAATGACAAATAAAATATAAAAAAATATAATTTTATTCATAAACAATATGGGTACAAATCTATTCATCCCTTGATGCTTGTCTCCTAAGATTTCTCCATAATTCGAGAACTATTAGTAGTGTATTTCTCAAACTAGAATGATTTGGACTTGATCTCCATGAAAGGATTTGTATGGATCTTCTTGAAGTATTTGATTATTAAGAAGAATATGATATATTTTGATCTCTTTATGAATATCCCGTGAGTTTTTGGGATATTTGAGATGTCTTTTCAAGATAATATAAATCCTTTTATATACACATAATTAGGGTTTAGAATAAAGTAGCCTCCAAGAAACCTTGGCTGAAATAGAACTCATTTTGTAGAATCCTATAGATTTTCAATTCTACAGTTGCATATTAATCCAATTTTAAATGAGTTGAAATGGTTTAGGCTGAGATAATAAATTGATGAGTTATTACTTCAACTGATTGAGCGTATTGAAAGAGTGATGTTCAATTTTGCCAGCTCTGACTGTACTTTTAAAATTTTGAGTGGGGATAAGAGTGAGGGTGGAAGTGGGGGTTAGAGGATGTAGATTTTAGCCTTTCACATTTTTAGGGATCGTTTTTGTTCGAAGATAAGTTATATTGAAATTACATTTAGTAATATAATTATTAATAATATATACTAAATATAAGCCAACAACTAATAATAATATTAAACTATTTTGACTAACAATAACAATATATCTAAAATTTCACAAGTAGAGTTTAGAGAAAATAGAATACACGCAGATCTTACTACTATCTCATAAAGATAGAAAGACTGTTTTGTAAAATCATCACCTCAAATAGTGAATCCCATATTCCCAAATATCAATGCATTTAATTATTGTTGTTTAAAAGTCAAATAGTCACCATTACAAGTATGAAGTATCCATCATTTGTGTTGATATGAAAAGTCATATATTTGTTCAATTTCATTTTTTGGTAAAAAATTGTACTAAGTACCAACGCCTTTCTTATCTTTGATGACCATTCGAAAACCTCTTCATGGGGAGTCTCTTTCAAAATTAACATACCGATTGTTTTTTCCATTTTTTAATCAGTGTTCATTTGTTTGATATTTATATTTAAATTTGATTAAATTTGAATTCGCACAATATTTAATATTTATTTTAAAAATCGACTAAATCAAGATTCATGCATTGCATGACCCATTTTTTAGGGCGATACTTCTAACAGAATTCTTCAACTCATAAAAATTTAAATCTGAGATCATGATTATGAATGGATGAATACCACCACCTCAAATAGAATGATGTATCTTTCAATTTTATTTTTTCCTATTATAGAAAAAGAAATTTATTTATCTATTTTATTTTTTGAAAACTTCTTTTTTCAAAAATGGAAACACAGTTGAAAATTGATTTCTTATTTGATTATGCTTTACGTACTTCTTAATTAAGAGTTACAACAACAACAATAACATTATCTCATTGCTTTAAAGACTCCCGTCCATTGAATTTAGTAATTAATATTTGATAAAAAATTTCTTTAATTTAGTTTAACAAAAAAATAATGGTCACATATGAAGTTACACACTTTAGAAATATACGAATTTAAAGTTAGTGATTAAATATCTAATATTAAGTATATTAACTTGTACAAGCAAACTTTTGTTATTCAGATATTTTTATTTGAAATATGATTTGACGTTCAAAAACTTTATATTCTTGTATGAACTTCTTATAGCTCATTCATTTCGATACACCTAATTTAGTTTATTCTTTTTCAGTCGAAAATTGTCAAAATTAAATAAAAATTTATGGAATTTGTCAAATTTGGCTACAAGTTAAACAACTGATTATAGCATAAACAAGTGGCTACCGGATGTAATTGCTACAACTCAAAGACTTAAAAGTGGACCAGCAGAGATATAAAATGGGCTCAATTTAATTTGTATATGGGCCAACAGGCCGATCCACTGCATTATCTTGTGTTCAATAGAAAAACATACTTCTTTTGGCTCCCGAGCAAGGACGATAAGTAGGCGATGCATCATTTTTGTTGCTACGTGTGTTTTATCTTTCACTTGTGATCGGATTCATTTAGTGCAAAGCTAAATAATTCTTTGGCTATATCAAAGTAGGAAAGTTTGACGTTTTAAACTTATGTATCGCTTTAATAGGTGAATAATCCACAATAAAAAAATATAGTCTAGTGGATGTGATTGTTTTTTCGTTAACCAGAAGTCTCATTTCCAGTCTTGATATGAAAAAACCCTTGGTACAAAGCGTGTGAATACACTCCATAAAACTGTTTATCTAGGACTGTCCCTTGACTCGATTCGTAGATTTAGTTCTCTATGCTAATTTATCATTTATTTCTCAAAATTTCTTTATTTTTTTACTTTTATGGAATAACAAACAATATTAGGAAACTTCATATGGACATTTAAGCACTTTGCTTGTCACATCACCCTTTTTATAGGAATCAATTATGAGGTGAAAATAATTAATTTCTGGTAGGTAGTACCTACAGGCTACAATAGATTAGCTCAAATTTTTGGTAATTAATTAGAAAGTTGGTCTAAAATTTGATTAATTGCGATCAGAATAGTTCAGCATAGAAAATGTAAAGAATTAATTGATGGGATGATTTTCATACTTGTTACATAGAAAAGTTAGGTATATATATATATATATATATATATATATATATATATATGGATTTAACTCATATGCACGATAAAGAATATCACTTTATGAGTCACGAGAAAAATATTTGTTTAAAACGCAAGACAACATTTTACGTTTACTAGCCTTCTACCTAATACGTGACCGTCACTACTTTCTGTGTAACGAAATGTCCTCGAGACATAAAGTTGCATCATATCCTATCTAATTACTTCTTCCCAATATTCTTATCTACCTCAACTCCTGCATAACTCCTAAATTCAATTTCTCACACCTTCTAAATGGGGCGTCGACATACCTCCTCTACACTGCCTAAAACATCTCAAGTTTCTTTCTTTTATCTCGTCTGCCACAAGGTCACTCCCACTTTCTTCCGAATAACCTCATCCTTAATTTTGTCACTCCTAGTATATGTTCACACATTCATCTTGACGTTCCTGTCTCTATGACATGCATCTGTTGAACATATGAGTTCTTAACTAGTTAGCACTCGAGCCCATAACAAAGATGGTCTAACTAATATTCTGTGGAACTATCTTTAAGTTTAGATGGTATCGTCTTATCATGTGGTACTCCACCTCCATTTCATTCATGTTGTCCCAATATAATGTGTGATATCATTTTCGACGTCTCCACTACTGTGGATGACGAACATCCAAGAAATTTAAGGCTTTCTCTCTTGGGAATAGGTAGAGTGGAAAGCTTTACTTTCATACCCGCTTCATTCATCGTAACACTAAATTTATACTTTAAGTATTTTATTTTGATACTATTAAATTTGAACCCTTTGGACTTTAGAATTTGTCTCCATGCCTCTAACTTATCACTAACTTTGTCATGTCTCATCAATTAGAACTATGTATTTGCAAATAAGATTCATAATGAAACCTCATCTTGAATAAACCGTGTGATCTTGTTTATCACCAAGGTAAAAAAAAAATCAATACAAATCTCTAATGTAGTCTTATCTCTACAAGAAAATACTTTGAGTCTCCTTCCACCATTCTAATTCGAGTCTTTATGAAGACACCTTTAACCTCTATATGCCGCCTTTAGAGATTTGTCATAAGCCTTCGTAAGATCAATGAACACTGTATGAAGGTCCATTTTTCTTTATTCATGTTAAAGAAGGTCTTAGGCCTAACTCACACCCCAAAAGCTAGCTCAAAAGGAGGAGGATTGCCTAAACCTTATAAGGAGACCACCCATCACATTAACCACCAATGTGGGACTTTGTGTCTCAACACCCCCCTCACGCCCAGTGCTTAGCATCTAGTACATGAACAATTTTTTTGGTGGCCCAACATTGGGTGAGATGGACTCTGCTCTGATATCATGTTAAAGAAGGTCTTAGGGCTAACTTACACTCCAAAAGCTAGCTCAAAGGGAGGAAGATTGTCTAAACCTTATAAGGAGACCACCCATCCCATTAACCACCAATGTGGGACTTTGTGTCTCAACAATTCATATTTTTTTCAGTCTTCGTACAAGACGAATCACTTCAGTGATCAACCATTCGGGCATGAATCCAAATTGATTCTCTAAAATAGACACTCTTCTCCTCACTTCCATTTCCAACACTCTCTCACATATCTTCATAGTATAGCCTAACAATTTAATACTCCAATAATTGTTATAATTTTGGATATCACACTTGTTCTTGTACAATAAAATCTTATGTGTCTTCAAAACAACATTACACAACTTAGTCAACTGCTCCATACCTATCTTATCAGTGCTCTCCCACTACTCATTGAAATTTCATCAGGTCCAATCTCTATCTCCTTGCTCATTCTACTAATAGCACGTCAAACCTTCTCAATCCTAAAATATCTGCACTATCAAAAATATTGAAGACAATCAGAGTGCCCTAGTCACTTAGTACAATATCTTTGTCCCCTTTTTTCATTTAAGATTTTAATTTGTGGAGCTATGCTTGTCACATTTGCTTAATGGAGGTCTCGTCAACCAACACCTCACCTTCCACACTCTTGATGCATTTCACTTGATCCAATTGGTGATCTTTTCCTTCTCTCTCTTTTGCAAGCCTATACAATCTCTTATCTCATCGTTTTTTCGTAGCTGGATATAAGCATTCAAAAGCTTGTATTCCCATGTCGATAGAAATTATGAAAATTGAATTAAGGAAATTCATATTCAGTACTTTATTTTAAAATATGATCTTAAATTTTTGAAAAAAAAAATTGGCCTACAAGCGTAACATTATGATACATTTTGAGGATAGATTCTTCAATCAAGATTTTAGAGGACATGAATATACTTGTCTTTTCGTTCACAAGTGAAAATCTCGATCTTTGCAATTGTGATTTGAATTCATTATTATGAAAATCTTTGAAATTAGTAAAACAGGAATGGGAGAAATCCTAAATTCCCATGTGTAGAGAGAAAATTGATAATTAATAGATTTTGTTAATTTTCTTTCCAATAATAAGTTTTTTTTAATCAAACTTCGATCACAATTTAATTCTAATAAATGTTTATCTAAAATGTCAAAAATTTAAATCTTAATGTAATAATTTTGAATTTAATAAACTCATGAGTGTTATTGTTGTCACACTCCGAGCCTATATTGTGGACGTGGTCGACACTTGAAAATTATTGCTGATCCCCAAGCGAAACTTTGGCCTAACTGGCATATCCAACTGAAAACTTTAACATGCATGCAGAAGCTTTATAAGGTAAACCTTTAAAACATTTAATAAAACTTAAAAAATCTCAATCATGCTTTATACAAAATTTGAAAATATCACTTGATACAAATAGTAATGAATACTTAAAACATCTAAATAATTAGACTAAACAGATTCACTAACTCTGTTTATAAAGCCTTTACTACATTGAAGATAGGTGTTGCAACAAGATCCACAGATATGTGATTGTAAAATAAATAAACTGGACTGACTAACTAGAGTCCTATGAAAGCGAGAGGTCTCACCAAACACTGTTGGGAAGCTGTTTTATGAAATGTTTGCTATCATGGGTACTTGAATATGCATTATAATAAGATAATGCAGCGCCAAAGGACATCAATACATGAAATGTACGATACATAAATTGGCCAAAATGGGAACTCAAAATAGGATGCTCAACTCAATGTATGAAGTAGTGCACTGTAAATAAAATAATATTTTAATGCATCCATGAATACAACTTAATGTATGAGAATTAAAATACAGAAATATTGTACTCTGAAATATATCTCAACTCAAAGCTTAACTCAGAGTCAACTAAGTAACATAAGTAATGCAATGTAAGTAAAACATATGACTTGGTGCATAATAAATGTAACTCAATATGTATGAAAATAATATATACTTTATCTAAGAGAGTTTCTCTTATCGATAACCATCACTATGGGTTTTATGATGATACAAAGCCTTGCCCACATTGCTAGAGCCATCCAATACCTTGGTGGGGTAAGGGAAGAAATTTAATTCATAGATCCATCTATGTAGGTCATCTCAATGACATATGAGAAATTGTACAATCTGGTACAATCTTATCTTGGCTACATAATTTATGGAATTGGAGTTATCTAAACTCGTTTACTGCTTCCTGGAATTGGAATTTCAATACTGCTCCCAGAAATCATTTACTGTGGTCGCTCAATATTTGAAAACATTTCTTTTCTGAATTTGAAGTAATTATTCAAACTAGTCTCTTAAAAGAGAAAACTATTTTTGGAGTATCTCAATACTTAAATGACTTATTTACAAATCAAAGTTTATTTTAAAGTGTTACCTTTGGGAATATATACTTAGTTCCCTATATTCTTCTTTACTGATAACTTGAAATGCTTCTACTCTAATCGATGAAGATAATGCATAATAAATAGTAATGAATGTACTTTAACTGGTTGAACTATTGGGAAATCTTAATCTGCAAATATGTTGAAGAAGAAGAAGATGAAGAAGGAAGAGTTTTTGCTTCTTTATAGAGAAATTAGAGAGAAGGCAGAGAGGATTTTTTAGAGAGAGACCTTTTTCGTGGTAACACCCAATTAATTGGATAACCTCTACGGCGATAGGGCTATATATATTAATGATAACAGGATATTTACAATTAAACAGAATACAAGTATACAAGGAGAATAAACAGTGACACCTAAAATTTGGATGAACCGCAACAACTGCTAAATATATTATCAGGCTCCACTACCTAACATGAACTTCTCTTCCAAAGACTTGTCAAATGTCTTCAAGGGCTTTAATTCTTAACTCAACAGAGTATAAAATATATCAAAATATCTCTCAACTAACCAAGCCGATTGCTTCTCTCGAGATAGTAGTGAAGAAGCCCAATAATAGAATGGGAGATCTACACTTGACACTTGCTATCTTGCTTGATGACTTTCTTTCATATTGGTTTCAGGTTTCAAGTGCAAAATAAGGTTTATAGCTAATCATCAATATGCTCAAATACAATTTGAAGATAATACTTTACTCAACTCATCCGTATGATTTCTTTGAAAAACATGTATAATGCAAAAATTGGTTCATGTTTTTTCTACTTAGCTTACCTTACAGTAACCGAATAATACTTAAAAATTCATTATAAATCAACATACGCATGGGTTCAAGAATTTACACACAAAAGTAAGAGAGAAGACTTAACTGAACTTGGAGTACAATTTTGTGAGAATAACGGATCATTAAATACTAAAAAGGTCTAAATTTCAAAGTTTGAGAGCCTTGCATATCTGGAAATGAAGATTTGATCACGAAAACTGAGGATTTGACTTGAATCCCTTGAACCTTAGTTTTTTCTCCTCTCTGCTCCTTGTTCCAAAAAGAATTTGAGCTTCTTTTTTTTTTTTAGAGAAAACGGATGGTAAGTTCTGATATAGGACGAGTTTTAGCATCAAAACGGTAGAATTTTAGTCTTGAAGGGGTGAAAAAAGGACAAGAAAGTCCTTGCTTTAATTGAAAATCAAATACTGTAATGGAGTAAGTCTGTAATGCGAACTTGCTTCATTTCAGTTCATTTTTTAACAGAACACTTAAAATGCATTGGTGACATGTGTTTTATGAACAAAAAGATAAATTGCAATCTTGGAATGCGTTTTATGAAAAAAGCGTAAATCACACTCACGAAATATATTTTATGAAATAAAAGTGTAAAATAAACTATGTTGGAGTAGGTCTGTGATGTGGACCTGTTGCGCGCTCTTCTGATTAAGCAATTTTGTTCCAAAAAAATATCTTTCAAATTTCTTGGCCAAAATTTTTATCAAAGCCATTTTTGTTCTTATTTTTTAACCCCTTTTGACTTTTGGATCCGATCTTTGTAGAAAAGTTTGGGGTGTTCAGAGTTGTAATCAATTAACTAAAAGCAAGCAAATTTTGCTATTTCTGCAAATTATGAAAATGAGATATTAAATAAGTCTCCTTTTTAGTCTTTCATTTTAATTTTAAAAATAGGGTATAGAAATTTCAAAAACAAAAACAAAGAGGCGTAATGTCAAGATATGCTTTGAAGATAGATTTAGCACATAAAGATTTAGAGAATTTGAAAAAAATATTGTGATATAAAAGGAAAAAACAAGTTTGTTTGGACATCAAACGTCAACTATGACTTTCAAGGATGAATTTGATAGAGACAATCCAATTGTGAAAATCATTAAATTAAAAAAAGAAACAAATTCCCAAAAGTTTTTTTTTCTTAACCTAATTATACACTTATTTGATTGGAAATAAATTTTTCATAATAATTGTTTTTGGATAAGTTATCCCATCTTTTACATGAGATAACAATAACAATTACAATCTCGAGTTAATTAATTCTTGAATAACTAATCATACAATTTTTATTCAATATAAATATGAATTAAACTCGTCTTAAAATTAATACGATAAACTTAACTTAAAATTAATATTAAAATTAGTAATATGTATCAATTGGAGATTGAGTTGCGCACTTTGCAACTAGGTCCTCCGCCTTAGCCAATAAAGCCCGCAATGAGAAGGCCCATTATTTGCAACTAGGTCCTCCGCTCTAACTCCTATATAAAACACTCATTTGACTCTTTAACGTGGTCATAACAGGACAGGGACAGGGACTCAGACAGGTACTCCACTCAACCTAAATAATCTTTAATTATTTTATATTTTATTATCATGTTTATGTTTGTCTTAAACATAAGGATCAGACTGTGTATATCCGATCCTTCCTTACCCTATAATAGGCGAGAGCATTTGAGACATTGGATAATGTTGTTGTTGTCTATTATCATGTTTGATCTAAAGTTTTCCTTATGTTAATTATATAACAAAAAATCACATTTTTATAAATCTTTTATATGAAAATTTGTGATAGACATGTTTCACTATTTGTCTTTTTAGGGAAGATTTACTTTTCTTCGTATACTAGAAAAAATAAATAACAACAATGTGGAATCTCACAAATCACAAGTGGGGTCAGAAGAGAAGAAGGAAAAATGTATCGAGATCTTACCCCACTATCTCATAGAGATAGATCTAGATTGTTTTCGAAAAATTCTTGTCTAAAATATCAATTCCTATAGATAAGAAATACTAGATATGAAAAAAAAAGAAACTAGAAAAATAAAAGGAATTAAAAACAAAAAAGGAAAAATAAGAAAAAAATATTTTTTTTCCCTACTTGACTTTATTCAATAGGGGTAGGAGAAGAAATTAATTTAAAAAATACTTATCTTTGAAAGAATCAAGATAAGAATTAGAAATCACTCACATGAAAAATGTTGTCACTTCATTGTTGTGCTAAGGTTCATGCTTCTTTTCCCTTCAATAATATTATTTTTTCTTTCTTTCTTGGCAATAACAAAGAAAATATTTTTTTAAAACAAAATGTAATATTATATTTGGTGAGGTAAATCACAATATATTAATCCATCTTTTTTTTTTGGTTATATAAATGGATTAGACTGAGATGAAGGTACAGATTGAATAGAATTCAATAATTCTGATTTAAATTGTATATTTATCTTAAATTATTAATTTTATTTTACTCTTTTAAGTAGAGGGAATAGTTTTTAAATTTGGGTCACATGGTTTTTTATTTTGTTCTATTTTACATCACGTGTAATATTACCCAATAACTTTAGTAGATTATTCTTTTCTTATGGAACCCTAGCTACCTTTTTTTAAAACAAAAAAATTGATGGTTGGTTTTATTTTATATTCCTTTTTTTATAATTTTTTAGCACACCAAGAAGAAACTAAAAACAACAACATACCCCAGTGCCTCAAAAGGCTCCCGCTCATTACAGGGTGAGGGGGGGTCGGATGTACGCAGCCCAAGAAGAAACTAAAAAAAACATTTTAAATTGACAATTGTTTGACTTCTAAAAGGATTGCTTCATCTTCTCTTAATCCTAAATAACATAACGAATTGATCCTTTATTCTTTTATTTATCTAAACAATTAAAGAAATTTTTTTAAGGAAAATGACAATTATTTTCTATATTGTCGATTTAATCTGGAAGACGCTATCTATTAGAAATTTGTCTTCTCGAGGCTCCCTCACCCACCTGTCCTCGAGACTTCCTCACTCGACCCTACTCGTTTTCGAGACTCCATCATCTGACCCCCACCCCACGTTTAATCATTTGGAAAGCAAAACTCTATCTATGAGAAATTTGTCTATCGTCAGAACTCTCCCCTTGAGATTTAATCACTTGGAAAGCAAAGCATTATTTATTTATTCTTAATCTCCATATTTCAATACAAATAATGAAATAAAGATGAAAATCAATCTTTTATTTGAGATAAAAGAAGTAACTTAATTGAAACTTAACCTTTATAAATTATACTCACAGGTGATCAAATCATAATGAATTATAAGGGTTGTTTTAATTATTTCTCTCTTCACATGAAGTTTATAAAATATAATATAATTGATCTATAAATAAGGGTAGAATTTTTTGTTACCATTTTTTTTAAAGGTACATAAATTATAGTGACATTTTCATAGAAGATTATTTCTCATACTAATTAAATCTATCACACCAAGACAACAAATATTTGACAAAGACTAAACATTTGGGCACTTACTACAATCATCATAAAATAACAAATTCATAACTTTCTCTTCCACCCATTTTTCTCTTTTCCCTTTCCCAATTACTTTATTGACATATTCCATAAAAAAATTCATTTATCTTCCAAGTAAATCATATTTAAATTAGATTTGTATTTACCAAAACATATTCAAACGGCCTCTCTATCTCTATGAGATAGTGCTAAGACTTGCATACATTTTATCATCTTCAAACTCTACTTGTAAAATTTCAGTGGATATTTTATTGTTGTTGACATTAATCTATCATATTTAAGTTTTACATTCTGACAACAACACATATTTCATAACTATAGTCCAGCAATATCTATCCTTTCCACCCTATTTTGTGAAATTAGCTATTGGAGATGATTTTTGTAGATAAGGGTTTTCGAAAATAACCTCGTTATCTCTGAGACAGTGATAAGATCTGTGTATATTTTTTCCTTCCTACACCCTACTTGTGAGATTTTCATATTTATATATAACTTATGTATTTAAACCTTCATCGTACATATATATTTTTTGTTTTCCACCCGATATTCTATATCTACATTGAAGCTGACTAAATTTGAATTCGTGCTCGAACCTTCATCATATATTAATTGACTTGAACTCAAATAAAGTAGGTTTCTTTCCAATAATAGAAACAAAAAGACACCAATTTTTATTTATTTTTATAAAAAACCCCTTAATTTTTACAAAAATAAAAAAGAGTATCAAAATCCTGTAACCTCCAAGGGCAATGCTAAAGACACGGAGCTAGCACCGCTGGCTCTACTCAATAACATTACCCTTAATTCTTCATTATATTACAAAAATACCATACACCTTAATTAGTTCTTAATTCCAAAAATGTCCACCCAAAATGCCCTTATAGCGGCAAAAACACCAGGACCTTACAGTCATTTCACCCAGACTCCTTTTCTATTTCAATCCGCTAAACCCAATGGCATTATAGATATTAATTCACAATAGCAAGGGTAATTTTGTTAAGTAAGGGGCTATATATATACACACTTGTGGCCCTTTACATATTTTTTCTATATATAAATCTTTCATTCCTCCAAACTCTGATTTCTCTCTCTCTCTCTCCGGTCTTGATTCTTCCTCTTCCACGGCGGAGCCACCGTCCGTACGCCGGAAACCACCGGTTCTTGTCGGAATCCGGCAATTTTAATCTAGATCTTTCCGTAGAAGTCACTCCTCTCTGTTCTTCCTCCTCTCCTACAGAAACGTTTTTTTTTTCCATTTTTTCCAGTAATTTCTCTTCAATTACTGTGTTTTTTTAAATTTTTTAAATTGAACAAATAAAAAAGAAAATATTTTATTTTCTTTTTTTTTTTTCGTTCTCGGCCCAACGAGAAATGTACCTGTTCGAGTGAATTTACTTTTCTGACCTTTTGCTTTATTTGTATCTTCCAAACCCCATAATTCCTTAACCGTAACTTCCTCTTTTTTCCTTTTTTATCGTTTTTTTAAATTTTTTTAATTTTGGTGACGTGGCATGCAGTAGATTAAGATTGGCAAATTGGGAAACGGACGGCTAAGATGAATTATCATCACTCACGTCGAATCTTAACTCTTGACGAGTCATCACGGAAGCGAAAAGACCGAGACACGTTATATTCGGCTCCAAGACCGTCAAATCCATTAACGGCCGTTAATAATCCTCTTACGACGTCATTTAACAAACCCGACCCGAAGAAAAAGTGTCAAATGCCGAACTCACTTTTAGCCGGGTACATGGCTTATGAGTTTTTAACAAAAGGTACTCTGTTGGGTCAGACATTTGACCCGGCTCGAGCTAGAGCTGCTCGGGTGAATACTTTAGCCGAGCTGAAGAAGAGAAGGTTGAGTACTGAAGAGGCTGAGCCGGAAAAGTCGAAGTCGAAGCCGCAGCCGTACGCTGAAGTAGCGAGCTTGTTGAGGAGTGATGGGGCCCACATTCCTGGTATTGTCAATCCTACGCAGCTGGCGCAGTGGATTCAGATGTGACGTACAAAAGGCAAAGGCGTGAGACGAGACGAGACGAGACGTGGAGGAATTTCATTGGTGTAGAAAAACTGATTATGGTTTGTTGTTGTTGTTTTGGTTAATTACATTTTCTTCATGTTGATTTTCATTTTGATGAATTTTGTGGTGTTTATTGGATTACTCATGAATATGTTATGTGCTGATTATAGACGGCCTGCTGCTATCTTGTTCATTCCCTTAATTGGTTTACTTTGTCACGGTATTTTCATGATTTGGGATGCGTATGTATGTCTGTATGTATGTGTGTGCGCATCATCGCGTATGTGCATGCAAGGAAACACCCATTATTGCATGGACGCGTGTGTCTTGGGTCATCCTGCGAGGGTGAGCTTATCCCTCAATTCGGATGGCAGGCTGCAACTCGCTTCGCATGATAGTAATTGTTGTCGGTTTGTCATGCGATGATGAATTCATTGTACTATGTGGGTTGGTCATGCCTGAAGTCGTTAATCTTAATCACAAGGAGGGGGTTGTTGAAGGTAGGGCTAGTTAGTGAATAGAGTGTTGGGTGGGGTGAGGGCTGGGCTTGTGAGACAAGTTGCTTGCATTGCATTGGATCAAGGATGGAGCTACAGTTTTGCGTATGAGCTCGATAAGACATAGTCTTAAAATTAGATTTTTTAATAATTTATCTAAAACTCAATAAGGTGTGTACTTAAATTCAAAATCGTAACGTTTTTCTTCCTCTGATGGTATATATATAATTGGGGAAACAAATAGTTAATATTTGAGAGAAAGCATACAGTTTGAGTAACTTCATATTTTCTTGTTTTTTGACTAAAAATGTTAGGTGATTTCTTTTTCATATCTCAATTTAAATAGAGATACTAGGAAAGTAAGCAATTTCTATTGGCGTTAAAGTTCAACTCGAATTGATAGCATCACCTGCAATATTCATGGATGATGATTCTCTAACATTCATTCATTCAAACTCCTTCTCAACTCTATGTATTGGGTTTTAGACACTATTGAGAGTAGCTAGGTGCTTGTGAAAATATCGTGTCGACAAAGTTAGGTATCAATACTATTCCCTCTGTCTCATATTAATTGAAAAAAATCTCAAGAATTCAATTAATTTGAGACGGAAGGAGTAATAACAAAGGAAAGCTGGACACTAGTTGTGTGTGAGTGCATGACCTAAAAATTATAGTACTCCAATAAAACACCTATTGTTCTCAAATTATTATGATCATCATAAATCAGAACTATGTTTTAGTTATGTTATGTAAGATAATTGGTAGGATGTGAAATTCTATATTGTTGATAATCGATATGTCAATTGATTGGTTCATGGGGAAATGGATATAATTGGGCAGAGTTTGAAGTTATGATTCCCATGATTTTTGTACCTTAAAAGTAGTCATCACTAATATCTTGTTGAGACACAAAGTCTCGCATTGGTGATTAATGAGATGTATGGTCTTCTTATAAAGCTTAAGAAATTCTCCTCTCTTTGAGCTAATTTTTGGGGTGTGAGTTAAGCCTAAGACCTAATTTCATCATAGCTAAGTTAGAAATTTTGCTCCAATATTTGATAACTCATTTTTCAACGAAGAATGTTCAATTGATTAACTTTCAATCAATGTGGTTACATCGGTCATCACCATATAAATAGTTATAAATATTTTATTTATTTCAATTTATTTATGTGACATGTTTTTTCTTTTATATCATGCATTGAAAATGAGACACCTTTTAAATTTGAAATAATTAACTTTCCACTTAATTTCAAGTTTACATATGATAAGTACGATATGTTTACATACACAAGTTTCAAGAGTATAAGGACTACACACATTTTTTTAAAGTTTTTATTACTTTTTAAGTCATAATTCAAACTATATCACATAAATAAGAACGAAGAAAGTATTAATTAGGTGATGATTTGATATATACCCCCATTGTTCCAATTTATATATATAGAGACGTACTCGACTTGAAACAGAAAGAAAAAATAATTTTGAAACTTCTAATTTGATATAAGTTGAGATATTTGTGTAACTATGAATCATCTTATTTAATATAATATATTAAATCAAAATTAAATACTTTTAACTAAAATAAGCATATTACATAAATTACATTTGAAAGAATATTACAATTAAACCCATGGAGAACGACAAACTAACTATAAAGCTAGTGGGAAGATGACAATTTAATTTATTTTATTTTATTAAAAAGGAGAAAAAAGAAAAGAAAAAAATAAAAAAGAAATAGACCCCTTTTAGTCCAAATCAGTCCCTATTACTTTATGCTGCTTTAATTAGGTGAATTAATTAAAGTTTGACCATATTCTTGAATTAATTTTCCAATATTAATCAAGTCTTGAAGGAGAAAATACTTTTTAGTTGTAACATTATTTTCTTGTAGATATTTATAGTTTAGTCTCTGAATAAGCAAAGCTTCAATATTTACTATAAAACAATAAAATACAAGGATTAATTAAATGAATACAATTTCTTAATAATCTTGATTATAGTTCTCAAGTTCTAATTTTAAATATAAGAAATTCTATTAATACTTTCAACGAAATTGTCTTCCCAAATATGATACCACAAAACTTGAAGTTTCATGAATTTTAGATTTTAATTTTTAAAAACTCTTGAATTCAAAAAATTATAATTTGGATAATACATATAAATATTTACTAAATTTTTAAGACGAATGGAAGACAAAAATTTAATGAAAAAAAATAAGGTATAGACAGATCTAATTTCTACTTATAAAGGAGCATAAAGAAAATTGATAAATCACACCAGATTGATAATCTGAATTAGATTTTAAAAAAATCGACTATTATTATATTAGAAAGAAGCTCGACTTTTAAGTGATACGGTTTAATTTTAACTAAAAAACTTAAATCGAAATAAATCTTTATGATATAATCGTTATCGATAAATAACATTATTATATCGTCATACTTCATCCATTCTAATTTGCTTGTTCTGTTTTTATTTTAATTCATTCAAAATGAATGTATCTTTCCTTTTGCATAATTCTTTAATTTCAACTTTCTATATAACATACTTAAGACTACAATATTCAAAAGTTTTTCTTTATTTTGTTAAATTTTGTGTCAAGTCAAAATAACATAAACAAATTGACACAAAAGTATAAAATATGTCATCTTTGTTAATGATACCCGTCGGCTATCATCCTCAATTGGATCAAACCGAAAGTTCTACAGCTTATTAAGCTAATCCGTATAATTAAAAAAAGTAACATATTTTTTAAGTGATTGCTTTATTACATAATAAACATTTGAGAACACAAGCATAATTCCTTTCTTCCTCCTTTTTTTTGAATTTTGAGCCAAAAATATTTATAAAATAATATTGATAAATTTAAAGAATTATTGATTTAGGAAGAATCAAGTTAATCGCAAGGCCACTAAAATTCTTCTATATAGTGGACTTTCCTGTGGCCCAATGGTTTTCAGTATGTGGAGATACGCCGCATAGGTCTTCTCCGTTAGTTTAGCTGCAACGGCAACAGATGCAACAACAACAACAACAATATATCCCAGTGCCTCAAAAGGTTTCCGCTCATTGCGGGGTGAGGGGGGGTCGGATGTACGCAGCCTAACCCTTATGTTTAAAAACATAAAGCGGCTGTTTC
>JAOTQR010000109.1:23371114-23383016 GCA_025774065.1 Solanum ossicruentum | reverse complement strand
TTACATATATCAAGATGACCCTCTTTACTATATTTAAGTCGTCATTTTTTTGGGAGGTCATGAAAATTATTTTCTTGAGTTTAATTATATAAAGTTGTGTTTTTATAGATAAATGAAAAAGACATATTTACCCTAAGAATGCCAGTATGATGTAGTGAAAACTGCCAAATCGTTGATATTTGGGATAGTATTAAAGTTGTAAAAAAGACTTTATTATAAAGTCGATAGTGTTATGATAACTTAAAAATAATAATTAAGTAGCACCATTTTACTCATGTTATTGAGACAAATTGTTTAATTTCTTTAAGATGGAAAATTTTAAGGTCTTTATCGATAAACGAAGATGAATTGATGGAGGAGGAAGAAAGTACGAGGCAAAATTTAGTCCTTAATTTTTATCGAATATAACAACTCAGCTTAAAATGATAAATCTCATATTTGCAAGACACAAAAGAGATGTTGGGTATATAAGTAAGTATGTCTTATCTACTAGTGACGTGCTTTAAGCCATGCAGACCTAGATTCAAGTTGGACAATTGTAACAACCCAGCCTGCTAGTGATATTGTCCGTTTTGGGCCTAGCCCTCATGACTTTAAAACGTGTCACTAGTAGGTAAGACCTATTTACTTATATTATCAGCATCTCTTGTGTTTTGCCATTATGAGACTTCTCATCTTAAGATGATTCGTTACATATACCCCATCTATGGACTCAACGTCTTCGCTGAGATTTGCCCCACTATATGGGATTCGCCTAGACTCACCATTGAGGTTTATCCCACCTCATGGAATGTGCCTAAACTCAGTTGAACTCTGGCCCATATCGACAAGGCTGACAAATAGTAGCTATGATACCATCTATAACGACTCAGCCTGCTAGTGATATTGTCCTGTGTGGGCCTAGTTTCTCACGGCTTTAAAAATACGTCACTAGTAGGTAAAACTTGTTTACTTATATGCGCAACATTTCTCCTGTGTTTTATCGATTTGAGACTTCTCATCTTAATATTAATTGTTACAACAATATGACTACCGGGCTAGATCGTAATAATTAGTTCGATCTATATATCTTGGTTACAGGTCAGCTGAACACAATAATACAATAATTATTATCCAAAATCTATATTTGTCTGAAGAAATTTATTAAATGCCTATAAATTATCTGTTAGGAACACTGTAAGTTAAAAGGATTGACTAGAATTCCAACTCATACATTTTTAATTTTGGGTCCACTTCTACCCTTTAATTTCAAATCGTGAATTCGTCTCTATCCTCAATATATCAACCTTATGAAGTTCATTGAATAACATTGAATCAAGAACAAATTGACCAAGTGGAAGGCAGATCGAATTGAAGAATTATTGAGGATATTTAGAGGTGGGAGTGGGGTGTATATCAAATGGAATTAGGGTTTGGTGCTTCTGAGCTAAGGGAGAGATTGAAACAGTATATTAGTGGATACATAATTATACAAGAGGAGATACATAAGTGCTCATGATATATCTCTTTCCAAGCAATAATCAAATAATGAATTTTCAACAAACCAATAACAATTTAAAGGTTTCTAATTAACTATGTTACTTTTTAGGATTTCATAAAAATATATTATTTTGGAGAATCCAATACACATTCATTCATATTTACAAAAGCTCGAGCAATATAGTTGTTTCTAAAGAATCCTCATTGTTCAAAAGATTAGTTAGCTAAACTTTAACCTTATTGATATTCGATTCTCCATTTATAAAAACGAAAACATAGTTGCTTCTTGCATTAGAAGGAATATACCAATCCCAAACATGTACCCTTTGAGCGCACTCACTCAGATCGGATGTAATATTTATAAACAGTTTTGTAAATTTTAATAGTCTCGATTCAATCCTATAATGATTTTTAAAATATATATATAAAACTCCTCTCCCTAAATATCAACGTAGTTTTCAACTAGATTTCTTGATCAACCAATAATTGTGATGGTCACACTTAGTGCAAATCAAGATAATAATACTTTGTTTTGCTTATGAAAACATCTTTCTATGGCTCAATAACTCAAAGGTTTTGTGCCCACTAAGTATGGATCACGCAAATTAATTAAGACAATTTAGTTATAAAATGTAGATTAATAATTAATTTAAGTGTTCGAACTACTACTACTATATCTTATTTATAACTTAATAAAATATAAACATATAAAATATTAGTAGTTTTTTAGCCAAGGTGGATGTATAACTAAGATCATTGCCCTTTGGTGAGCGACAAAGGCTAAGTATATAATGTAATATCATGATCATGTAGTGTTGCCATCAACACTATGTTTGATGCACTAAATTGGAATACTTACGAGTAACGGAATCAAAAATTTTATTTGAAGAGGTTCAAAATATGAAGATTGGTGGAATTTCACAGATTGAATTAGTTAGCCTTTGAAATTAAGTAAAGTCTAGATTAGTTTCTTACATATACAATATCATCACCAGACAACTCCTATTTCTCCATTTATCCGACGTTAAAACTTTTATTTTGTTTTGTTCACACTCTAAATGTAATGGTATTAAAATTGGTCTTCTTATTTCAATATCTAACATGAATATAATTTGTTTAAAGATGGAATAATTAGTTAATCACGTGTAAGACATTTTAATTGTCATACCTTAATTGGAAGAATATTGTTAGATCATTTTAAAAACCTATTTTTTGACTTTGGAGTATGATGAAATAAAGCAAAATAACTCTTTAAACAGTCTGCGCTTCTTTCAATTGTGAAGTAACAGTTAGTCAATGCAACTTTTGATGCTCATCATGGGTCATTCGGAAACAGTTGCGCTATGTTTTTAAACATAGGAATCAGGCTGCATACATCCGACCCCCTTTACCCCGCAATGAACGAAAACCTTGAAATATCGGGGTAATGTTGATGTTGATGATGCTTATATATAATCAAATTTTCTATATACGTGCTACGATATGTTGTGAAGTGCAAAGTAGCAAAGTAAAGCTACCAAATTAATTTTTATATTATAATATTTGCCAGCTGGTTTATTTAAAATATGTGTTAAATACATGATTAATTTAATATTTTTAATCAAAAAATGATTAACAAATTTCAATTGTGGCCAAAGATGTCTCCACTGAAATAAAAAAAAAATTTACAGCTTTTCTCCATCAAATACCATTACCGTTTGTAGTATCAAGGACAAAAAATAAAAAAGATGACGTAATTAGATTCAATGGTGGGGTCTTAAACTAATTAATTTTTAATATTTTCATAAAGTAATTGATTATTTAAACAAATTTTCATTAATTAAATGTAGTTAAATTGCTTAACAGTGCACAATGACACTAATATTTCGTCATGTAACATTTTTTTGAGAAAATAAAGAATAAAATATATAAAGTTGACTTGATTTCAAATTTTCCTTTTTCTATTTTTTTTAAAGACATATTAAACCTTGGTTGAAATCTTTAAAATTAATATTTATTCGTGGAAAAAGAGCTAAAAATACTCCTGAACTATTTGAAATAGAGTAAAAATACTCATCCGCTAAATTTTGGCTGCTCCCTCCCCCCGGTTATATTTTTAGCTAAAAAATACCCTCTTTTACTTTAGGCTTTCCAATAGAAAAATTTCTCTCTCTCTCTCTATATATATATATATATATCCTTTAACTATTAAAAATGGAGCAAAAATACATTTCTTTAGTTTTTGGCTAAAAAAATATCCTTCCCTTAAAATTTTAAGGTTATTCCGTTTTCATTAAAAATTCAACCCAGCCTATCTTCAAATCAGTTTTTGTTAGACTTTGAGTAGTCCAAATTTTTCCTATATTTAAAAAATAGCTTTTATTTAGAGTTGCAACTAAAGTATCTTTTGAAAATGATAACTTGTATTGATTGTGTTACATTGCTAACGGGAGCACAACAATTTCTATACAATCTTTGTACGTTTGAAAATTTTGAAAAGTTGGATGCTATTTTGAACTCGAGAAATTGATTCAACGAGGAGGCAATGATTCTAACAAGGATGAATCGATGTTATTATTCAAAGATCGACTTTTTGAGCCAAAATCTAATGACGGGTATTTCTACTCCATTTCAAATAGTTCGAAATATTTTTGGCCATTTTCTCTTTATTTATTTATGGTTAAAGCATACAAGAATGAAAATGTGAGTTGTTATTACACCAGCAAAAAACTCTTTTATACTTAATTGAAGATTTCAGTACGAGTCTCTTGAAAATAAAAGAAATTATACTGAGAAAGATGTCTAGAAATAAGTTTTATAATATATGAATTCAACTTTGATTTAATCAAGTATCGAATCTCAATCGGGCAAGAAATCAAAAAGAAGAGTTTATCATGTTACACATTTGAAAAAACATTGGAATGCACCTAACTAGAATTAATTATAATTTTATAAAAGTAATTCAGATAAAGATTTGCAAAATTGAAAACATTGATATTAGAAAGGGGGGGGGATTAAATTGTTAAATAAACGTATAAAGAAGTCAAAAGATCAATTCTAGCTTTGAATGTATATTGATTTAGGCTTTTAATATTTAAATCTAATTAAGTACTCTACATAATCATAATGATTTTGTTTATTTAATACAAAAAAACGAAGATAATATGTTCTCTTATCTACCTCATTTTGAATTGGTTTGCATATGGATAGAACTTGACTAAGGATTAGCATAAAATAATTGAATTAATCATGTTAGGCAATTGGCAATTTTATCCTATTAATTGTAGAAGTTTTTCTTTTTCAAATGAAAAAAAAAAGAGTAGCATAGCTTCATGGGTGTTGTACTACTTGTTGTGATACTTGTACTTTCTGATAATTTATTTTATTTTTGCACTAAACAACTCGCGGATAGAGGAAATCTTTAGCTGTTGAAAATTTTAATTTAGATTGATTGGATTCTGTTTAATCATGCAATTAAAATTTTCACGATATGAAAGTTGAAAAATATCAACAACTCGAGATTGACCTGAAAAAAAAACCTTGTGAAAAAAGTATGTATATTTAATAATTCACATTTTGGTCAAGTTAAAATGTTCCAAATTAAACAAACGTGAAGATTGAGGATTTTTTATACATAATTGAAAAGTGTGTTAATCCTGCTTGGAAATTGTGTCACAAGATTATGGGTCTATGTGTAATTAAATAATTAAATTTCTTAATTATAGAATTTTAATTTAGGGGAGGATGCAAAAGGATGATTATATCCACTAGTTAATCAACTTTGTGGCAGAGTTCATAATGGATTACACACATCATCTAGTGATATACAATTTGGCTAATTCAGATCACCTCATTAATTATTTTAAAATAATTAATTATAGACTAATTAGTGCAGGTAAGTTAACACGAAACCACTTTAATTATTTATAGGAGAAAAAAAAAGAGTATTTAATAGTGATAATCCAAATCATCATTACATGTTAATGCAAAATGACCTACAAAATACTTTGCATTTTTCACATAAAGTTTATGTGCAAGTTGTATTTTTTTTCTCAACACATAGCTAAGTGGATTGTCATTTTGCTGGTATAAATGTTTTTATTACCAAAAATTCAATACCAAACTAGTTATATATGGTTAGTAATATGGATCCTCAATATGATAATTACAACAACAAAAGAAAATTAATATTAACAGATTCAGTGAAATCTCATTTGAAGGTAGAGTATGTTTAGATCTTATTATTACCTTATGAAGGTAGAGATAGAGGTGGAGCTACTTTATAATTAGGGAGTTTGATCACCTCGTACACACCCTCCGTTTAAAAAAGAATAACCTAGTTTGACTTGACACGGAGTTTAAGAGGATAAAGAAGATTTTTCAATCTTGTGATTCTAAATTAAAGTTATGTCAAATGTACCAACATGCCCTTGAATCTTGTGGTCTTAAACATGCCCCACGTGGAAAGTCAAAATTAAAATTTTTTCAAAAAAGGACGGATAATTTTTTTTAAACAGACTAAAAAGAAAAGTAGGTCATTTTTTTAAACAGGAGGGTATTATTTATATATAATTAAATTATTTTAAATAAATATATGTAATATATGTCGAACCCTTTCGATTGGTTGATATGTGTATTTCGAACTTTGAATTCTTTTAATGAAAATCCTGACTCTAATGCACCGGACAGAGAGTTGTTTCCAAAAGTTTATTTTTTTTAATTAGTCCATAACATAGTTTTCTTAACCAATAAGATAGTAGTATATTAAATTAAATTAATATATGCTTGTGTCTTAGTGGAGATTTAGAACACAAAATGGGAACAATATGCTGACGTCATTCATTTTATTTTTTAATATCCAGACTTTTCCTCCCTTTTACAAGTCATTTTCACAATGCCAAACTGTAACTATCACAAAAGTTAACATGGGTCAAAATTGTTGTCTTTTCGAAAAAAAATCTCGAGTTTGAGTCCTAAAATTTCTTAATAATACAGAGAGAGAGAGTACATTATCCACATGTAAATTTGTGGTCTCTTCGTAAAATTTGATATCTTAAAGTATATATTTTTTAAATTAGTATAAATAACATTATCTGATGACGCTCATACCAAACACTTCAATGGTGAACTAGGTTAAAAGGTTGAATAATTTACCTAAAGCAATGATAGAGTCACATGGTGATCAGAAAGTTCATTCGAATCTTTTTCGATAAAAAATTATACTATTTTTATATGGTAAAATAATTTTTATATAATCTCGTTCGGTTAGTTCGTGTGTCTGAATTCACCACTGACCTAAATATCTACGAATCAATTTTCACTATATATATTATTTTTCTTCTTTTGTTTAGTGGTGCACTCATATTATATATGAAAAAATTACAGGGAAATATAATTTTTTTTAATTTCTGAATTTTAAAAAGTATCACGTAAATTAAGACGACAGAGTAGTGTATATTATGGCTAGGAATGTGTACACTTGTTCGCATGTACCGAAAGATAAAAATTCTTGTGTGGCCACTTATTTATTAGTGATTCTGTGACTGGTCAAGTGGTTATCAATTTTAATTTAGCTAGGTGCACTAACATATAGTATATTTTAATAATTACTGATATATAGTGTATATATAATATTTAATATAGTATATAATATAATAATCCAAGTTGTTATGTTTTTCTGATTCAACTACCTCACAAGCCTGCCAACACTAAGGATATTAGACATCCTTGTCATGGAATTTTGGGCCTAACAAAATTTAATTTCATAAATCTATGTATATTATTAGATCAAAAAAAGTCACTAGTAGAGTAAGTCTTTGTTACGTGTCAGATCTTGTAGTTGTATTGATGGCGGAGCCATATTGTACTTAAAGGTTTATCTGAACTTCATTCAGTAAAAAATTATACTATTTATATATAGTAAAAATAATTTTATACATATAAATGTTGAACTCAATTCGATTAGTTCATATGTCTACTTCTTACAATTTTAAATCTTTTAAATAAAACTCTGACTCTGCAACTGATTGCACTCATCTCAGAAGGAGTGTTTCACTATTGTCACTTAAACCATCTTACATTTGTAGCATTTCTAGTTTGGTTGTGAAAGTTCTTTTTGAATGTAATAATATATCTATCTATATTATATTAAAAGTACGAAGACTCTTAGAAATATTGTTTCAACTTTTTGCCTTTCATTAAAAGATTATGCTTTAATATACTAGATTTATTATAATTTAATTTATCTTTACACGTGACTTTATAATTTTTCAAGTATAAATTCAGATGAATCCAATGTTCCACATTTCATACACACCTTCAAATATGAATTCAGATAAATGTGATGTCCCATATTTCATATACACCTTTGAATATGAATTCGATATCACAATATTTCATAAACTTTTGACTACATAAAGAGAGAAACATTACAAGTTGGGATGAGATTGTATGAAAATTGAAAATACATAAACTTAGGACAACACCAATAAGAAAATATTTAAGTGCTTTCTTATATATATAATAACCCAATTATCATAATGCATGTCACAAAAAGTTGATAATATATTTCTTAAATTGGAATATTCTCTTTTGCAGAAACTTTAACATAAGAGAATAATTTCTTTGATTCTTTCCTTCTGCCTCTTCAGTGGGATCTGTTCAATAACACTGACATGACCAGAATTGAATATTTCTATCATATGCCTTTCAATATTCCCACCAAATTGGCTTTCTTAATCAGTATTATAAATCATAAAAGATAAAAATAAAATAAAAATCTTTTGATTCCTTCTTTATTATTGGTCCTGAGTTTTTTTTTCCTCCTACATTCATTTGATATATTATTTATATCATTTTTAAACTATCTGATTAAATTTAATATATTATTTGTATTATTCTTAAATTATCTTAATATTACCTGAAGACAATCATGCATGGTCTAAAGAAACTCATGAGTGGTGTGTGTTGGTTTAAGCTTCAGAGGTTTGTTTGGTAGCTGGTTAGAGTTTTGCAGGAATTAGTTATGAGTGACTCATGGATCTCTCGGTTCGAGAAATCAAAATAAGACTTTGTTTACTTTCTGCAAATTGCTTATGTAAGAACTAGTAGGAAGAAAGGGACGTTCAATCACTTGACTATAAGGAAAGGAATTCGAAAAAAAAGTAGGAGTTTCGAATATAAAGATATGGGTTCTCGCCTTCTCGGGTTTAGATCGAAATGGAAGCCCCTGAAAATCAAGGCTGGATTATTAGACATTTAGGCAGGGATTGGTTATACATGTATTGGCTATTCCACCTTTTATTCTATATAAGCTAATACATAGATTTTCTCATAACTTATATATGTATTAATTTTGCGAATTTCTAAAATCATTAATCAAATATTGTATTAATTTTATATATGAATGACTTATTTTTTTTATATATCTATCATACATAATATAAGTTATACATAAATAAATACATGAATAACCTGTTTGTTATCTGATCTAGATATCCAACGACTCCAGTTTCCGGATCAAATCCCCATTCACCATATACAACAACCATATTTTCTGTCATTATAAAGTTTTGAATCTTATCTTAAAAGTAATGATTTATCGTCTTCTCAAAATCCTAACATATATTTCTTTAAAAAAGTATCTCGAATATTTTTCAGTCTTCGAATCCGTCCCTCTAGCTCTGCCATTACAATCAATGATATCACAATTCACATCCATAGGCAAGAATTGAGTCACGTAAAATTGATCTAATATCCATATTAACTTTATTCTCACAATTTTTTTCGTAGAATTTTTACTTTATTTTTTTACCCTGACTGGATGTTGTAAAATCTTATATACAAGAATTTTTTTAATAAAAAAATAAAAAATCTTTTCATAGACAAATTAAGGATAAGGTTATAATTAATTTTGACTATAAACATTTATACTTTGTCACATATGGACAATTTTGAATTAAATAATTAATTCAAGTATTAAAGTAAAAGTATAAGAAAATAAATAAATATATAATGCGTCCACGTAAATTTCAACTCATAGCACAAGGTGGGTTGTTAATTGTTATCATATGTTAATTAATTTTATTTCACACGGCATGTAACTTTCAAAGTTTTTATCATTTTCCCAATAATTAAACAAAATAAATAGATTTTAAAAAACAATACAAACATGGAAATTACCTAACAATTTTGTGTTTTGTGTATCATATTTTTTGGGAAAAGTTTTCTTTTTATCTTCTTTCCACATTTGTGAAGCGATTTGGTAATGGAATAGTTTAAGAAACAAGTTTTAGTTTTATTTTTGCTCAATGAAAGAACATTAAAAAGTCAATGCCTTAATTAATTGGCACATGTAGTTGTTTGTAATATTAAAAATAATTTCTTTATTTCATAAAATAGGGATAATGTCCGTGTACATTTTGTCAAAAATTCTTTTCCAAATTTATTTGGTTGAAGTACAATCAATAATGAGGAACAATAGCTGAACCTACAAAAATAATATATCAGTGTAGTTTCATCAAATGGAGTTCGAACGAAATAAAATGTACGCAAATTTTATCTTTATCTTAGAGATAAAGAGGTTGTTTTTGATAGACATTTGTCTAAAAGAAAGATAAAAAAAACTCGAAAAAAAATTAACAAAAGTAGAGTGAAAGTACTTGTATATCAAAGTCTAATACGCCAATATGAAAAATACTCAAAAACTAAGCACAAAATTTTACCTCTTCAACTATATTTATGGTGTAAAAGGAATTGTTAAATCCATCGAAACCTCAGTGTAAATAAATATATTTTTCCCTACTCAGTATCAGGTACCCACAATAGAGCTTGACTAGGGCTCCATTTGGGGGGAAATACTTCCTATCAAGAAAACTTTCACTTCCAGAGCTCAAACGCGAGATCTCAGATTAAGGGAGGATCAATCTCATTTGTTGCGTTACATCCTTTGGTGGTCATAAATTTATACTATTTATAAATTAAAATTAAATCCAAGTAAAAAAGGTAATATCTTCAAAAGTTACGATAAAACATAAAATCATAACTTATTTGATGCTATTTTACAAATAAAATTTAAAAATAATAAAATATACACAGACTTTATTCCTGTCCTATAGAGATAGAAAACACAATAAAATATATGTATTTAATTTGAAATCAAATTAACTATCTAAAGGGAAGTGCTAGATGGACAAGTTAATTATTAACACTGAAATTCCTCCATAATTTCAACATGTTTGATTTTGACTTGAATAATATAATAATAATACCATAATATGTTAGAAGAGTCACATGATAGTTTTGTTAAAGCTAAAAGATACATTGTATATAGAAGAATCACCATTCTTCAATTAATTACATGACTAAAAATGGTAATATATATTATTATAAGAAGTGATAATTTAATCAATAAAATTAAATGTATTTGACCAATTTAATTGTAGGTAGAGGGTTGATAGTCAACAATAAATCTACAAAATTAAGGAAGAAAGAAAAATTAAGAGAACTTAAAAACAAATTTAACAAATAGACACTAGTCAGCCATTGTAATTAAAACATAATCACTGTCATCATCATCAACAACAACATTACCCCAAGGTCTCAAACGCTCCCACCCATTGCGGGGTAAGCGGGGGTCGGATGTACACAGTCTGACCCCTATGTTTAAAAACATAGCGCGACTGCTCCCGGATGATCCACGATGAGCGTCGAAAGTTACATTAACTAACTGCTACTTCACAATTGAAAGAAGCGCAAACAATTTAAAGAGTCAGTTCAAATTAATTCTACTAAGCGAAACTCCATGAAATTAATTTGAAGTTTAACTTGTAAATTTTAAAGCTCGGTGATAATAGCTAGCAGAATTTTAAAGTGGCTAGTCAACATTATTACTATAACAAAATAAATAATCAGCAAATAGAGACATTTTTACAACGATTATTAAAAGGAAAATTTTCATAAATAGTTTAGTCCTAAAATTTAATAGGTTAAAATAATTACAGTTTAGGTAATTACATTTAATAAATATAGCTATAACAGTTATTAGTATAATTCATGCAGCTATTTGTATATTTTGCAGGTGAGTTTGTATAATATATGGGTATGTTTGTAATAATTGAGCTATTTTTCTATATACTTGATATTATGAATTTATGCAAACACAAACATCTAAACTTTAAATAGTTATGCAAAGTATATTCTACGAAACTACATTATACAAAAGTTATACAAAATTCGAATTGTACTAACTCAAATTGTAATTAACACTTAAATGTTAATGGTGAATTGTAAATTAGTTAAACTATAACTATGTTAACTAATTAACTAGTATATATTTACTTATTCATGTTATTTTTTCTTATTAAAATTAGCCCTTATGCTAAAATTTAACTACTTCTTAATACCAAAGAAAGAACTTAAACAGAAAAATACCCCTATTTTAAAC